>JBCNYH010000006.1:1319185-1329582 GCA_039654325.1 Tandanus tandanus | reverse complement strand
TGTTACTACGTCACCACCGTCATTACTACATCAACACTATTGTTACTACGTCACCACCGTCATTACTACATCAACACCATTGCTACAGTGTCCCTAGTTGTTGCCATGTCCTGATTTCACCACATCCGCACTACTTTTTTTTAAGTCCAAAGTGTCCCCACGCCCTCAGTGTCCATGGAGACGTTACCACGTCCTTATTAGTTACTATTACGTTTTTAAATTCTTACTGCGTTCACATGATTTTTTTTGAAGACATGGCAGAGTGTGACGGGGGTTTAGCAAGTAAATGTTAAAAGATTATTTTGAAGTATTTTTTATAGTAAATTCAAAACGTGAACTTTTTTTCAGGCTCTATTTACAGGTAGATGCTTGTTTTATCTTTTATGTCAAGGGCAGGTGAGATTTAGAATCACTGTACAGGAAATGCCAGATTTATGATTTTAGTGCACTTCACCTTTTCAAGAAGCATCACTTCCATTCCTGCTGATCTGTACCAACACTTCTGAAACGCTCTTCCACTGCACAGGACTGAATAAGACATGTTCTAAAAATGCGTCTTAATTCACTTTAGAACCCATAATGTGCTGATGTTCTGATACTCGGATATGAACATTCAGCACTCTTATTTATAGAGACTTGCGTAATGTGTTTTGTTTGCAAAAAAAAGAAAAGAAAAAACCCCTCTATTATAGATTCCCAGCTTCATCGTAGATCATCGAGAAGGAACGTCGGAGCCGTGCTGATTCTGCTCTTTCCCTGCAGGTGGACTCTCAGGGGAACATCCTGCTGACCACGCTGGAGATCCATAACGAAGTGGCCGGGAACGAGATCACCACCAGCGTCAGCGATGCCAGAAACTCCACCTCTGTGATGTTGGATAACTCAGGGATCCAGTACAGGAAGGCGAGCGGCCCACGGCGGCACAGCCAGGAGCGAAACGCGCAGCCTAAAAAGGCTCGACTGCGCAGACGCTCTTCGCAACTGAAAATCAAAATCCCAGATCTTACAGACGTCAACGCCATCGATCGATGGTCGCGGATAATATTCCCCGCCGTGTTTTCCCTTTTCAATCTCATCTACTGGCTTTACTACATGAATTAGTCCACCCGTCCGGGCCGACACCCACTCTACACTTCTCTATTTTACAGCTCAACCACGACTTTTCCCTTCTTTTCAAGGATGGGATATTTTCAAGGAATTGTTTTCTACATGCAAACTTTTGTAGTTCCGTGCGGCTCACCAACAGACAACACACACCCCTACAGACGGCTTCATAAAGAGAGAAATATATAAATCTATATCATTTACACGAACACATAATACATTTTATAAACTCTGAAATGGTGAAGCCGTGAGACTTCCGCATGACGCGATAAGACCCTTTTTATCAGCTCGTATCTGCATCGACTTAAAAAGGAGAAAAACCATGAAAAACAAGCATTTAATTAAAGAGAAATTAATTGACCAATAAAATTACCTTTGTAAAAAAAAAAATGGTGGAAATGCAATATGGAGGATTTATTTTTTATTTTTGGGGGGGAGGGGGGCCTGTCTCAGTGTGGGCTGTTTTTCTATCAGCAGTTGTGTTGAGTTTTGCTTAATATTTATTATTCTAGCAGTAATGAATGGATTGTTTGTATATAGCCATGTTACGTTATGTTACACTGTGTTACATTATGTTGCATTCAGTTATGTTACATTATGTTACAGTTATGTTACATTATGTGACATTACATTATATTACACTGTTACGCAACATTTTGTTATGTTGCATTGTGTGACAATATGTTACATCACGTTATATTACACTGTTGTGTTACATTACGTTACATAAAGTTTCATTACATTGTGTTATAATATGGTACCTTATTTCACATCATTTTACATTACATAATGTTACATTATCTTATGTTAAGTTATATTACATTATGGTATGTTACATCATGTTACATTACCTTATGTTATGTTATGGTATGTTATATTACATTACCTTATTCTACATTACTTTACGTTATGTTACATAAAAATACTTTACATCACATAGTGTATCATTACATTATACTGTTACATTATGTTGTGTTATTTAAATTATATTACGTTACATTTGGTTGCATCAGTTGTTTCTTCTACTTTACATTTCTTTATGTTTTTAAGGACAAAATTGTTCACACACTTAGTGTAAATTCTTTAATATATTTCACTTCCTTAAAGTCATTAGGGAATGTTTAAATTCGGGCCAATATATGCAGTATCATTATTATTCGTTCTATATCAGAAAAATAATTTCTTATTTACTTATTAGTACCTAAGGAGCATTTAGCATGTGTGTTTTAAGTATCGATCCTTTTTTAATCGATGTTCCAGTCTAATAATATGAATGTAGGCCTTAAGGAAACCTCTGAACTCTGAACCCGCAACACTATTGAATTCCTTCTACGTTATTTTCCCTTTAAGCTAAATCACTGACTTTATTCATTTATTTATTTATTTATTTTGTGGTCTAAAACGATCTTAATAAGATAAATTGTCTCAGGGTGTTTATCCAAGATGTTCATCACCCATAATTCAGATCTCTGTTATATCAGTATTCTACAGTATGTGCTGTGATTCATTCAGACGATCTTCACATGTACACTGAGTACATGATGGCATGTTATTGTTCTACAGATCTACAGAACCCCATCGGTTTTATTCCGTCTTGCTTTAGGACATCACACAGTGACTCACTTCGCTTCAGGGACCAATGACCTTCGCTGTCTAATGAAAGAGTCGTGTAATTTATTCCAAACACTCAGTTTATAACACATTCACATTAACGGGCTTTTAACACACTTTTGTTCTTCTGCAGTTATGTTGTGTCTGTAGTCGACCCTTCTTCCTTTGATACGTTTTTCTTTCTATAAGATGTAAATACCGTATGTGGGAAAAATATACAGTTCCTTTTGGTTTTTATTTTGTTTTTATTTCTAAGGTTCGACCCTTTTATCTGTTTATCTGCAAATCACCAAATCACTTTGAACAATATGTGGCTCAATCTGTGTGAGATCTGCGGCTGGGGGGTGGGGGGGTGGGTGGTTGGCAGTCAGGTGGAAGGGGCATTGGTTTAAAAAATAAAATATACTCTTTCAAGTATGTTTGTATTATGCAGTCCATTCAGTTAAAAATACACGCACTCAAAAACGCTTTCCTTTATATTTACGTTCTTAAAGACACACCCACAAAGACAATACGGCAATTATATTTCTATCCATGGTTTATAAGTATCACCAGTTCAGGATCACACTGATTTACATATAAGGACCCAGAGACACGCCCACATCCCCAGGATGAATTGGACATCACTTCCCTTTTTGAAACCATTCTCATTTCCATATAAGGACGAAAAAATAAGCCCATACTCTTATCTCTGGCCCTGAAACACACCTGCACACTGAGTACACCGAGCAGAGCAGGGTTTTTTTGTTTAAACCCAAATGTTCCTCTAAATGGAAATGAAATCTTTGGTTTTTATGCAAAGCACCAATCCTTTTTGACTGTTTAATCACTTTCACGCCTCAACAGAAATCTTATTATAGGCTGATTCTCAGACTCATCTCCCACATAAAACCTTTTCCTTTATACATTATCATCATTTTAATGATCCGGACCTTTCCGCCAGGGGTTTTTAGAAAGGCTTTAACTGCTGGAGGTTTCGTGGCTCCCTGTATGAGCTCGGTGTTTTAGCTTTAGAATAAAGGAATAGACGATGATAACTACAGCGCTGAATACTGAAACACTCAGCATGGCGTCTAATCCGAACACTGCTGTTGTAATATTACGTAACGCTCCGCATAATGATAAAATATTCATTTAAAGAGGTGTCATACCGCAAGCATGTGCTGGGGAAGGGTTTCCGTCATCCCGACACAGTGATTGATTAGTGTAGCGGTGAATGTCAGGGGATGAATAATTACAGTATACATGATTAATTAAAACTGTAACCACTTCGTCACACACAATATTTTAAAGGTCGAATTTTATAATAATGAGTTTAGAGGCAGAGAGAAACATATATTACACCGCTGGATGGGGTTAGGCTGTGATTGGCGTGTACAGTAACCATGTGACGCAATGCTGGAAGAAAGCGGAGGAAACCTAACGCTGCTTATCGCCCTGAAACCGCCATCCAACATTCACACCACCCTGCTCACACCTGGCCCTAACATCTGTCTCCAGTGATTGGTTTATAGGTGGACAGCAGAGACACACAGACGTGTCGACATGTTTGCACCTGCCGCTTTAACGCTGTTTTACCGATGAATGCTTGTGATTGGATGTTAAACATCATTATTTATGTAGGAGGAAGAGTAGGTGTCGCTCTTGTGTATCGTTATGGACTGTTTGAAATGTTTTAATTGCATTGTTGGGTACACACTTTTTGTTTTCTTTTATTTCTGGTTTCTTTTCAGTAATGAGAAAAACCCTGCACCTGCTCCCGAGTGGCGCATCAACAGAGTGGGCAACCAGCAACCTTGAGATTGCAAGTTCGAATCCAAGCTAATGATGCAGCCATCCACAACCTGGAGTCCATGGGAGCTAACTGGCTGAGCTGACACGGGAGGTAGAGAGGGACGGCATACCTTTACTCAGTGGCATCCCTGTCAATCAAAGCGATCACCAGCCAATCATGAGCGTCTGTGAGCTCATGCATGCAAGGTGGGGGTGGGTAGCGCCTTCCCTCTGAGTGCGTTAGGCTGCCCCTAAGTACGCATGTACAAGTAATTCATAAGGATGTGGGAGGTAGCATGACGTGTCACAGATGGGGTTTGCTTACACCCCTCCCTGTTTGGTTGTGGTCACATGACAGGGAAGCAGTACAGGTGGGAATTGACGGGTGGGAATTGGATACAACTAAATTGGGGAGAATCTAAATTGTCTAAAATCGAATGCGTGGGATTTTCCTTGTCTGCAACCGCAAACTCTACCTTTATACATTCCCCTGTAAACTAATAGAGAATGCTCTTTTTGGGACCGGACTCCGTGTCCCTCTCTGTCTCTTGGTCTCTTTGTCGCGATGATGTCAGGTGATGACCTACATCCTCTGTGATGATACCACCCTGGTACATTCCACCCACAGAGCTTTCTGACTGTTTTCAGTTAGCTTAGCAGCAGAGGGCACTACCATCCACCCATCCATCCATTACCTGTAGGGCTTATCCATCAGGGTCTCGGTGAAGCTGGAGCCAATCCCAGCCATCTTCAGCTGAAAGGCGGGGTTACACCCTGAACGGGTCGCCACTCTATCACAGGACTAACACAGACACAAACAACCATTCACACTCACATTCACACCTCCGGGGGGATTTAGAGCAGATCTTTGATCTAATATGCATGTTTTTGGACTGTGGAAGGAAACCAGGCCACGCGGATGAAACCTAGACGAGCCCAGGGAGAACATGCAGAACTTTCTCACTGTGAGGTAACAGTGATAACCAATAAACCACCGGGCGACACGTAAAATTCAGAAGCATTTCCAAATGGTCTCATTATTATTGCATGTTTTTCAGCTACAGCAAGAACCAGGACACAGGACACATCGGAATGAAGCATTGCTGCATGTTATGCGGTCAGATGAGTCCCAGGTGTCAGAATGAACATTCATTCATTCATTTTCTGAAGTGCTTAATCCTAATTAGGGTCAAGAGGAGGCTGGCGCCCATCTCAGCCGACTCTGGCCATCACAGAGAATGAACATGATTATTATAAGTGAGCACATGAACAGGATCACTGTGCAACAAGGTGGTGGTAGCATGATGCTGTGGGGATGCTTTTTATCAGGGTGGATGGGGCTGCATAAGCAAAATCTGAGGAGATAACCTGATCCGGTTAGTAAGATGTGAGACTCAGCGAGTCAAAGTGTACTGCCAGGGTACACTGAAGTAATGCACCAAGAACCTGACCATATTAAAACACACGCACTGTATAACATGCAGTGCAAAACAGGACACAAGCGCAGATTTGCTGTTAAGCCCCACCACTTCACACCGCCACAGTGTCGATGCGCCATTCAGGAGATTAAGGGCTATTTGGAGTAAAAGAGTGAAGTTCACTATATAAGTAGGACATGTTCCGAATCAGCGGAACTTGAGGTATTAGCTGTAAGTACAAGCTAAGCTCGATTAAAGACACGTAGCAATGAAACACGAGGGCAAAAAAGGACAATGTAATCAGGGGCAGAATTAAGAACAGGTGGAGACATTTGGGAAATAAACCAATAGGACGCAGACCAAAACAAAAACACACGCAGCAAATATGTACTGTAGTGTACTGAGGGGAATTCGTGACACCAAGACCTCAGTTTAATTGGGATCCAATTAGAAGAACGAGGGAAAATATCCGGATCAGGATGCAATGCAAAGTTGGTAGAACTTTTCTAACGGCAGCCAGAGGTGGCTCTGACCCATGCAGGGAGACGAATACTTATGAACTCACCAATAAGGTTCATTCTTTCATTTACTTACTCGTTTTCTGAGACGTTTAATCCTACTGCGGTCGCGGAGAAACAGAAGCCTATCTCAGCCTATCTGAGAGGAAACCGGAGTACCCAGAGGAAACCCATGCAAGCACAGGGAGAACATGAAAACTCCACACAGAAACGCCCTCTTCGAACTCGGGACTTGAACCCAGGACCTTCTTACTGTGAGGCGGACGTGCTAACCACGACAGCACCGTGCTTCCCAATTCCAGGATTTAACATAAAAGTACATAAAAAGGGAATGTTGGGGGGGGGGGGGGTTATACTTATGAAGCACATGGTACGTGAGTGAAATTCTGGTGATGTCGGGGTTTTTTAAAAGATTTTTCTATATGAGAAAACTTTGTTTCTAAAGCGCTTTTAAGCCCTGAAGGGAACCGTCAGTAAAAGATGAGAGTGTAAATCACCGGGCCGAGTTTTTTATGAGGAGACGCCCATTACAGACGTTTATTCCAAACTTGGCAGCGATTGTTGAGCCATCAAAATTATTCAAGGACTTCTAATCAAAATATAAATCGTTACACACTTAATTAAGTTTCCTCTCTCATCTTAACATCCACACTGGAGGAGTGTAAATATATACATGTACGAAAAATATCCGAATAAAAGATCTTCATCGACTCATGAATAAATACAGCTTATAGATAGAGATGGAGACACGCCTAAACGCGGAGCTCCCACATGAGTTCTCTTACATGACGAGTTTTTGTAGGAACCCTCAAACCCCGTCCGCGTCTCCTCCGTATATCAAGATGAGTTCATTTTAATAACTTGTTTATAGAAGGGAATTAAAATGAGGGAACCAAACACGCAATCTTAGTCTCGACACGTAAAGTCCACCATTTAGAACCCGCAGCTTTAGAGAACATTTCAACAACAACAATATCATCAGTTCTTTATTTATTTCACCTCATTAACCCTGACGTCACATCACGTGACTCGACTATTATACACCTCTTATTCTCTACATTACTCTCTCCCAGAAACATTCTCTTACGTTTTTCCTTTTTTCGAGATATAAAATTTTCAAAGAATAACACCGGGTTCCCATGAGTACACGTACGCGGAGGGACAGCGGGACGGACGGCACAGGCTTTTTCTTTATCAATGGTAAAAAATAATAACAACAACAACAACAACAACAACAACAACAACAACAACAACAACAACAACAACAACAACAATAATAATAATAATAATAATAATAATAATAATAATGGTGGTGGTGGCCTGGTGGTTAAGGTGCTGGCTTACTGATCCGAAGGTCGGGGGTTCAAGCCCCACTGTCACCTGGCTGCTGTCCCCCCAGTGCAGCTTATCAAAGGCCGGTCGTGTCTCTCCCTGTCTGTGGTGAGAGGAATGTAAAAGAACCGTTGCTGATTTTCATAAAGGGGAGGCTGCATCGCCGTCAGCGTGTTTCTGCCCTGTGATAGCACCAGCCTCCCCGGACCCTAATTAGGATTAAGCGGTTCAGAAAATGAATAAATGACATAATAATAATAATAATAAGGTTTGTAAGTTTATCTGAGGAAAATATAATTAAATTCTCTTTCAAATGTCAAAAATCTTCTTTTTCTCCTTGTCTACACCGTCAACGTCTCAGACATAATATCCATCTTTTTTACAGCTGACCTTTTCTTCTCTCTCTGGAATAAAGGAGCAGAAGAGAAGAAACCATCTCTCTCTCTCTCTCTCTCTCTCTCTCACTCACTCTCTCTCCTCTCTCTCTCTCTCTCTCTCTCTCTCTCTCTCACTCCGTCCTTTCTCTCTCTCTGTCTCTCTCTCACTCTGTCCTTTCTCTCTCTCTCTCTCTCTCACTCTCTGTCTCTTTCTCTCTCACTCACTCTGTCCTCTCTCTCTCTCTCTGTCTCTCACTCACTCCGTCCTTTCTCTTTCTCTCTGTCTCTGTCTCTTTCTCTCTCACTCACTCTGACCTTTCTCTCTCTCTCTCTCTGTCTCTCTTTCTCTCTCTCACTCTGTCCTTTCTCTCTCTCTCTCTCGCTCTCTGTCTCTTTCTCTCTCACTAACTCTATTCTTTCTCTTTCTCTCTCTTTCTCTCTCTCTTCTTCTTAGTCATGACACAAATTTCAGTGCAGGGATGGCTGTTCATGGGTTGCAGTCAAAATCTTACACAAGGAGAAGATAGTGAAGGGACGTTTATTAACAGTTAAAGCTGAAGTTAAAGGTGTAATTTTTTACTTTATGAATGTTTATGCGCCGAATGCTGGGCTTGAGCGTCTGAGTGATGCACTGAAGCGGTATGGTCATGGAGGATGTTTTGTTATAGGGGCGACTGGAACTGCACAGTAGCTTTCACTATATACCACCGTAGAACCACATGCACAGTCTGCTGTTAGCCTTTCAAACTGTTAGGAGAATTCAATCTTTTAGATATGTGGAGGGAAACATATCCCTTAGTGAGACAATACACTTGGGCAAAGGTTTCCGATGGCAGACTTAGTGCGGGACGACTAGACCTCATCTATGTGTCCAAGCACTCCAGCAGTAGGATCAGTGATTGCTCGATCTGCCCAGTAAGTTTTTCTGATCATCAGCTAGTTTCTGTTTCAGTTGTCCTGTCGCACCTCTCCAGCAAAGCATCAGGCATTTCAATACAAACTTACTGCAGGATGATTTTTTTTGTGAGCAATTTGTACAGTTTTGGGAACATTGGAAAACAAAAACAGGTGATTTCGAAAATCTGAGACTTTGGTGGGATGTTGGAAAGATTAACATTAAGATGCTCGAAAAAGAGATGCACTCTATCCAGCTGTAGATGACGAACGATCCCAGCTTACTAATAACTCTACAATAAAGGAGGCAGGAGCTCGGGACTAATCTTGATAAGGAGGTAAAGGGAGCCTTAGTGAGATCTCGATTCACGACCCTTGTGGATATGGACACTCCGAGCACTTTCTTTTTTAACCTTGAACGTTCAACATCTCAACGTCAACAGATGATCTGTCTCCGCCTACCTGAAGGCAGAGTGACCACTCAGATTGCTGAGATGCGTAAACACGCAGCGGATGTTTATTCCACTCTGTACAGAGCAGAGAACTGTGACTCGGACTGCACTGCACAACTTTCATATGGACTTCCTCGGATGGATGCTGAGTCAGCCGAGGCTCTGGATTGTGACCTCACACTGGAGGAGCCTACCACTGCGGTGAGTCAGCTCGCTTCAGGACGGTCACCCGGTGATGAAGGACTACCAGCGGACCTTGTAAACGGTTTTGGAACTGCATTGAGAGTGATTTTTATGAAGTTTTTGTCGAGTGCAGCAGAGACGGCTTTTTACTCATTTCCTGTCAACGTGCAGGGCTGTCGTTACTACCAAAAAAGGGGGGACTTGTCTCTCTTGAAAAATTGGAGACCAGTTGCAGTCTGAAGCAATATCTCCACATGGTAGTGCACAAAGATCAAACAGACTGTGTTCCAGGCAGATCAATCTTAGACATCCTGCTTCTCGTTCGCGGTGTGCTGGACATATGCAAAACTTTTGATTAAACTGTTGGTTTAATTTCTCTTGATCAGGAAAAAGCGTTTAACAGAGACGATCACACACACACACACCTTTTTGGAGTAATGAAAGCCTTTGGTATTGGAGAGACATTTTTAAATTGGGTGCAGCTTCTATATACTGTGGCTTCATGTACGGTAAAGGTAGTACAGTGGTGGTAAAGGTTTCTGTGTGGTGTTTGCATGTTCTCCCCGCGTTTGTATGGGTTACCTCCGGGTACTCCGGTTTCCTCCCACAGTCCAAAGACATGGACTGGAGGTTCATTGGCTGTTCCAAATCGCCCTTCGGTGTAAGTGTGAATGGTTTTGTGTGTGTGTGTGTGTGTGTGTGTGTGTGTGTGTGTGTGTGTGTGTGTGTGTGTGT
>JBCNYH010000006.1:1294247-1318963 GCA_039654325.1 Tandanus tandanus | reverse complement strand
GGTGAACTGATTTTTAATTTCTAATCATTCACACTGATTATATCTTATGACTCACTGTTCTTATAGTTTTAATAATTGTATTGCTTTTCTTCTTTTTATTATTTTATCATTCATGGAAAATTTAAAAAAACATTTTATTTTATGGTTTTATTTTTTCTTGCTGTTTTTATATTATAGTTTTGTCCCTTTTAAGATCTTTTAGAAACAACATATATTTATCAACTCGTTGAATTTGCACATTTTTTAGTGATATTTATAAAATGTTTCCGAAATGATTGAATAAAGGAGACATAAAAAATCTAAATCTCTTACTCTCTCTCTCTCTCTTACCCTCTCTACCTCTCTCTCTCTATATATATCTCTCTCTCTCTGTCTCTCTCTATCTATCTCTCTCTTTCTCTGTCTCTCTCTCTATTTATCTCTCTTTCTCTGTCTCACTCTCTCTGTCTCTCTCTCTATTTATCTCTCTTTCTCTGTCTCACTCTCTCTCTCTTTCTCTGTCTCTCTCTTGCTCTCTCTCTTACTCTCTCTCTATCTATCTGTCTCTCTCTGTCTCTCTCTCTTACTCTCTCTCTCTCTTTCTCTGTCTCTATCTATCTCTCTGTCTCTTACTCTCTCTCTCTATCTCTCTCTCTGTGTCTCTCTATCTATCTCTCTCTTACGCTCTCTCTTTCTCTGTCTCTCTCTCAATCTATCTCTCTCTCTGTCTCTTACTCTCTCTCTCTCTATCTATCTCCCTCTATCTCTCTCTTACTCTCTCTCTCTCTATCTATCTCTCTCTGTCTCTCTCTTTATCTATCTCTCTCTGTCTCTCTCTTTATCTATCTCTCTATCTCTCTCTTACTCTCTCTCTCTCTCTATCTCTCTCTTACTCTCTCTATCTCTATCTCTCTCTTTATCTCTCTTGTTCTATCTCTTTCTCTGTCCCTATCACTCTCTCTCATACTCTCTTTCTCTGTTTCTCTCATTCTCTCTCTCTGTCTCCTATCTCTCTCTTTCTCTCTCTCACTCTCTTTCTCTCTCTCTCTCTCTCGTTCTCTCTCTTTCTCTGTCTGTCTCTCTCTCTCTCTCTCTCTCTCTGTCTGGTCGGAGTCAGACGAATCAGAATGAAGAGCTGGAGGTCAGTTCCTGAGCTCAGCATGGCTCAGCAGCAGTGAATTATGGGGGATGATGGAGAGTGAGGAGACCAATCAGGTCAGCCAGCAGAGGAAAGTTAAACGTGTTAAAGGTGTTAAGTGTGCTTGATGCGCTCTGATGACCTTTGCTGTTATCCGTCAGTCAGAACGTTCCAGCTGAAGTGTTAACTCTGATACATTCAAGTCTCCACGTTACTGCAGTTTCTCAGTGGGTCATAAATACACACAGCTTCGCTTAACCACTTCCTGCTTTACAATTAACCACTTCCTGTCTTCAAATTACCCATTACTAGCTCTTTCCCTCCGAATGTGTTAGACCGCCCCCAAATGCGCATGCGCATGCGCAGCAGTTCGAAATGAGGTGGGTGGCAGCATCGCATGTCATGGAGGGGGCATGTGCATGCTTGTGCCCCTCCCTGGTTGGTGGGGGTCGTGTGATGAGGAAGGCAACACTTGAAGGGTGGGAATTGGATACACCTAAAATCAGGGGAGAAAAATGGGGTGGGGGGGATCAAAAGAAAAAATAAATAAAAATGATGGCGACTGAATAAGTCATGAAATAAATATGAAAACAAGCCCGACCCCCAACATCGAAGGTAAGGATAAGTGTAGCATTTGTAATGTGTTGTGTGGTTAGAATTAGCTTAACAATGCTAATAGAACCGCTGGGTGTTTTTTCTTGCCCCTCTGATCTGAGGGACAGACTGACGCGTGATTTCCCCTGGGTTCCCCTGGGGGTGTTTAACAACTATCAGACCGGTTTACAGTAGTTACAAGTTCAGGAAGTTTTATAATCTATTTACTTTAAATCCCAAAAGTTCTGTTTGATGTATCTGTATGCATGTGAAGTTCGGTGTACAGACAAACGATATCGATCAGTTTAATGCACTTCTTCCATGCTAAGTTGCGACTTCTGGGTTATGGCGGCTTGGTGAAAAGATGCGTGTACTTCGCTCACTGCGAGACTTCTGAAAGAATACTTCTAAAGACGGCTCGGATATATTTGGGAAA
Source organism: Tandanus tandanus (assembly GCA_039654325.1). NCBI lineage: Eukaryota > Metazoa > Chordata > Actinopteri > Siluriformes > Plotosidae > Tandanus > Tandanus tandanus. Next base: position 1,316,816 of record JBCNYH010000006.1, on the reverse strand, counting down.
GTTTAAAAGAGATTATGCCACCTAAAAATCAGAAACTCGGACAGTTGTCACTTACAGCAGCGGTGCAAACCAACACGGCTAACACCGCAGCTAACGCTACTGCTAGCGATGCAACTACTCCGGGCGGGGAAACGTGCGACCCCATTGTAGCTACCAGCGAAATACTCTCGGCAATTCAGTCACTTAAGGAAGACTCCGTGAAAAGACTCTCCGACATGCTGGAAGCTGTTACCGAAGAGAAACCGAAGAGAGAATCTCCCAGATTGAGGAAGACGTAATTGTTCTTCAGGGTAAAGTAATGCACCTGGAGCGCACTGTGGAGACACTAAGAGATTCAAGTTCAGGACCAAGAAGGCCGAGGTAGACGATCTAATTTGATCTAATTTGAGACTAGTCGACTTCCAAAGGCACTGAGTGACACGTACACCGTGTCTCCAGTTATCGTGCGGGCACAAAGGATCGGTCCGGCTTACCCGAACCAGTCTACCTGGCCCAGGACAGTTATTATGATGTTCTTAAACTCTAAAGACAGAGAGAAGACACTGAGAGCGTCCGGCAAAATGAAAGAGGTGAAGTACGGAAACCAGCGCATCAGCTTCTTCCTGTACCTGTCAGCTGAAACCCGACAGCACCAGCGATGATTCAGTGGAGTGAAAGCCCAGCTTCGGTCTATGAATATCCGCTACGGCATGCTCGACCCGGGGATCTACTCTCATATCGTTTTTTGTTTTCTTGTCAATTACTGTAACTCTATACAGGAGCCAATGGGCACAAATTTGGTACGGTTATCCTGTACGTCTAATCGAGATATTTCTTTACACTACATAAGTCAGATATAAACATTTTATCCTGGAATGTGAGGGGGCCAAACAAACTGGTGAAACTTAAGCAAGTACTGGGCAGAATTAAACGGATGGGTTCCAAGATCATTTTTCTGCAGGAAATACACTTAGTTAAAACACAGGTGGCCAGGACAAGTCTTCTCGGCATGTTTCAACTCCCACGCCAGAGGTGTGCTGATAGCAATTCACAAATCAATTGCATTTCAGCTACAAAATCAATATATAGATCCATCTGGAAGGTTTATCATTCTGAGTGGTACTATCGTTTCTGTTCAGGTTAATCTAGTGTCGGTGTATGTTCCTAATGGAGACGATCCTTCGTTTTATCAACATTTGTTTCTCACCATGTCCTCCCTATAGTGGATACTACATAGTTGGGGGTGGCTTTAATTGTGTATTGGATCCAATAAAGGACTGATCGACTGGTATGGACAATACTCATCAACCTAGGAAGCCGCCATCAATCAAGGAAGATCCTAAAACGCTTTATGTCTGATCTAGATTTAACTGAGATTAACCCAGAGAAAAGAAAATACTCGTGCTTTTCCAGTACACATAAGACAGACTCCCGGATTGATTTCTTTTTAGTATCTGCTGGATTACTGTCCAAGATAGAAAATTGTTGGTACGATGGAAGTTTACTATCTGACCACGCCCCCTGTGTCATTAACTATACAGTTATTAAATATTTTTTCATCTCCACCACAATTTCGTTTTCAGGCCAAATGGCTTCAGTCCTCAGAATTTGTGGAATTTTTAGGTGATAAAACAGGCCGATACTTTTCATGAATACAAATCAGACGAGTGCTTCGGTGAGGTGGGAGGCATTTAAGGCAAACGTAAGGAGGGAAATTATAAGCTACACTAAATACAAAACCAAAACGTACCATAAACAACGACACCCCCTCGAGAAACAAATCAGAACAGGAAATGTATCCTAATGATAATATTGAAGAACAACAAGAACTACTCTTGCTGAAAGCTAATTACAATGAACTTACTACTAACAAGATTAGCTACCAGTCTATTACGGTTGAAGCAGTCCTGCTATGATCAGGGTGAAAAGGCTGGCAGGCTTCTAGCATGAAGAAGTAAGAAAATCCAGACTTTCAGAACTATCAACACAATAACACTGGAGAATAGGAAGCAGCTTGTCGACCCTCTTGAAATAAATAGTGCATTTGCAAATTACTATAAAGACTTGTATAGGTCACAATATCCGGACAGTGCAGAAAAACAAAACAGCTTTTTAGATCAGCTTCAATTCCCAGCATTAGCAGAGGAACCCAAAATACATATTGATAAGAATCTGACAGGTGAGGAATTGACAGACGCACATAACCATATGAATAGTGGTGAGGCACCGGGGCCTGATGGCCTACCTATGGAAATATATAAAGCATTCACAGGGAAACTGCTCCCCCACCTAGTTGACGTGTTTAATGAATCAAATGAAAGAGGCAGTCTTCCACAATCTTTGAGATCAGCAGTTATTCCAGTCCTGTTAAAACCGGGAAATGCCCCTCAGAAATGGGTTCATATCGCCCCGTATCCTTAATGTCATGTGACACTAAAATATTGTGTAAAGCTTTGGCCAGAAGGATTGAATCGCACATCCCCTCCGAGATTAATAATGATCAGAATGGATTTGTGCTCGGTAGACAAGCGTACCACGATACTCGTAGGTTATTAAATATATTATATATCAAACAAGACGTGACCGCGGTGGGCTTAAACTGCCCAATATGAAAATCTATTACTGGGCTGCCCAACTTAGTGCAGCCACACATTACTTCCATGTTTCAGGGGGTCCATCCTGGATAAGTATAGAAAATTTTACTCATTACCATTACCAACACAGTTATATCTCAACTCAGCACAAACTAAAATACTTATTAAAAACACTCAGAATCCCCTTCTTAGGAATTCGATATCAGTCTGGCACCAAGCCCACTCCTTTTTAAATGACTCTCTCAAGCTCTCATGTTTTTCACCCATTTGGGGGAATCTTGATTTCAAACCAGGAAAAGCTGAAATGGGATTCAAAGGTTAGAGAGACAAGGGTTAAGTAAAAATTCTTAAAAGTCTTTTGAACAGTTAGTTAATAAATATAATCTGCAAATAAGAAATTTTATATATGCACAAATTAAGTCAACATCGGAACCTTTAACATCCACTACTGAAAAGATCTCAGTGAACCATCTCCAGAATAAAGGTCTTATATCAAAGTTTTATGATATGCTGTTGGCAGGTTCTAAAGAGAACTCCTTTTCTCAACTGTCTCCTTGGAATAATGACCTCCAAACGGAAATCTCTGTAGAGGAATGGGAGGAGGCACGTCTCGTAGCCCACACCCAAACCATCAACACCAGGTTTAGACTGCTACAGTACAAATGGTTGTTTAGAACGTATACTACTCCTGTTAAACGACACCGATTTAATCCTAACGTTCCTGATGTTTGCATTAAGTGGAACAGAGAGAAGGGCACTTTGTTTCATTGTATGTGGGAATGTGAGAAACTTCAGACTTTTTGCAAAGAGACTGTCAAGTTAATTTCAAAATGAATGGGACATTCTGTACCAGTGGATGCAAAGTTCTGTGTTGTCCATTTTCTCCCTGAGCAGCTTCGAGTAAGCGGAAAGAGAAGAACACGGATAAATTTCCGCATGTTGCAGGAAATAACTTCTAACTTACTGACTGTAGGGATGGGCGATTTGTTTAATCACAACTTTCTTTCAAATTGTTCAAAAGAATGGATTCAATTAAGTGAACCTTTACATCTCAAAGTCAGCGGAGGCGGAAATGCTGTGTGACGCTCTGTGCAGCAGGCAGTCTCTACGGCAAGATCTCTGATCATATCCCGTAGTGAACCGCTGTATCGGTGAGCGACCGAGTCGGGCCGAGTCGCCGAATCATTCGGTGAATCTCTAACTCGTTGAATCATTTGCAAACCGCTAACTCGCTAAATCGCTCAGTGAACCGCTAACTCGCTGAATCGCTCAGTGAACCGCTAACCCGCTGAATCGTTCAGTGAACCTATAACTTGCTGAATCGTTCAGTGAACCTATAACTTGCTGAATCGCTCAGTGAACCGCTAACTCGTTGAATCGCTCAGTGAACCGCTAACTCGCTGAATCGCTCAGTGAACCGCTAACTCGCTGAATCGCTCAGTGAACCGCTAACTCGCTGAATCGTTCAGTGAACCGCTAACTCGCTGAATCGTTCAGGGAAGGTTTATATACTACTGGAAAATCTTTAATAAGTTTTGTAATTTGAAAAACCAGATCATTCATAGATATAAAAAATGGAAAAGAGAAATTGAATGTTTGACTACTAAGTATGATACCTCTGCATAAGGCAGAATAAATAGCTCAGTGAATGAATAGTATGTCTTGCAACCTGGTGATGTGAATTTGAGCCTGGCAGCAGGTGTTTTTGTTTGTTTTCCTTCCTTTTTTTTTTTGGTGAATCATCATCGTCGTCTTCTTCCATGTAATCCGGGGTCGGGTCGCGGGGCAGCAGCCTAAGCAGTGAGCTCCAGACATCCCTCTCCCCAGCCAGTTCCTCCAGCTCTTCTTGGTGAATCAAATGAATCGATATGAATCGATTCGCTACAGTCGAATGAACTGAAAGAATCGAGTTAGTTAAAAGAATCGGACTTCTTATCACTAACTGACTGTAGCCACTGCTGCCTTGTGCTTTGTTAATTCCCCCTTCATAACAAACAAGTAATTCCGTAGAGCATCCCCAATTGATGGAAGCTTACAAACTCCACTGTACTCCTTCCCAGTTTCCAGTAAGTACACTTTCTCCTTGGATCTCAGTGAGCTTGCCATTTTTCTGGTATGGGCAGAAATCAAGAGATGTACATATGCCATAATGGTAATAAAGAGCCATAAAAGAGGGAGCTTGAGCACAGGTTAAAATTTGCCCTATTGTGGAAATATTTTGCACAAAATATTTTCTTTCCAAGAGGATAAAAATTAGGGGGTGAGAGATTGTGCTTTCACCATAAATTTTTGCCTGAAATAAGGGCCACCCTAAGGTACCTGCTGGCGGGTGGACATCTTTGGGGGGAGGTTGAGTACATGTACCTGGTATATTACACTACAGTTGTGATAACTATAATATCTATATCTTCATCTTCTTCCGCTTGTTCCGGGGTCGGGTCGCGGGGGCAGCAGCCTAAGCAGTGAGGTCCAGACGTCCCTCTCCCCATCCACTTCCTCCAGCTCTTCCAGGGGGACGCCGAGGCGTTCCTAGACAAGCCGAGAGACATAAACCCTTCAGTGTGTTCTGGGTCGACCCCGGGGACTCCTCACGGTTAGACATGCATGAAACAACACACAAGGGATGCGTTTAGGAGGCATTCTAATCAGATGCCCGAGCCACCTCAACTGGCTCCTCTCAACGCGGAGGGGCAGCGGTTCTACACCGAGCTCCTCCCGGATGACAGAACAAAGCTCATTTCAGCTGCTTGTAATCGCGATCTAGTTCTTTCGGTCACTACCCAGTAGGTGACGGTCCAGACTAAGCGCGGATCAGAAGACCTCGATGAGCAATATTATTTCAAGGACAGTTTCCCTTGCCCGGATGCGGGTTACTGGGGACCCTCCCTGGAGCAAGCCCTGGGGGAGGGGCTTGAAGGCGAGTGCCTGGTGGTCAGGCTTCTGCCCATGGAGCTTGGCCTGGCCCAGCCCGAGGAGGAGACATGGGTCTGCCCTCCCATGGGCCCACCACCTGTGGGAGGGGCTATAGGGGTCGGGTGCAGTGTGAGCCGGGTGGCAGCCGAAGGCGTGGGTTTTGCTGGACTGATCCTTGGCTACTGACTCTGGCTTTTGGGACATGGAATGTCACCTCTCTGGCAGGGAAGGGGTCTGAGTTGGTGCGCAAGGTTGGGAGATACCAACTAGATGTAGTCGGGCTCACCGCAATACATAGCTTGGGCTTTGGAACCACCCATCATGAGAGGGGCTGGACCTTGTTTCATTCTGGAGGTAACCCCCGAACCAGGTGATGCAAAATCTCGGGTGTGGGAGGAGTTCGGTGAACTGGGAAAAAATTATCAGTTAGCCTCGAAAAGGTTCTGGACCACCATCCGACGCCTCTGGAGGGGGAAGCAGTATTCCACAAACACTGTTTATAGTTTAAGTGGGGAGCTGCTCACCTCGACTATCTGTGGAAGAGGAAGAGCCTGCGGGTTCAGAAGGGGTCTGCCCATCACTGGGGCTGAGGTCACCGAGGTAGTTAAAAAGCTCCTTGTTGGCCGGGCTCTTGGGGTTGACGAGATCCCATCTGAATACCTCAAGCCTCTGGATGTTGTAGGACTGTCATGGTTGACACATCGTGTGGTCATCGGGGCCGTACCTCTGGTTTGGCCACCCAGGGTGGTAGTTCCCCTTTTTAAAAAGGGGACCAGAGAATGTGTTTGTTCCAACTATTCAGGATTACTGGAGAGGAGGATTCAACTGTTGGTTGAACCTCGGATTCAGGACGAACAATGTGGTTTTCGTCCCAGCCGCAGCACTCTTGACCAGCTCTACAACCTCTACAGGATCCTGGAGGGGGCATGGGAGTTTGCCCAACCTGTCCACATGTGCTTTGTGGACTTGAAGAAGGTTTTCGACCGTGTCCCCCGGGCTATCTTGTAGGGTGTGATCCGTTCGGTCCCTGTATTGCCGCAGCCAGAGCTTGGTGGAATGCACCCTCCGGGTCTGGAATGAGGTCTTGCCCCTAGTGGTGGATTTCAAGTATCTCAGGGTCTTGTTCACGAGTGAGGGTGGAAAGGCGCAGAAGATTGACAGGCGGATCGGAGCAGCCTCTGCTGTAAAGCGGAGCTTGTACCGGTCCGTTGTGGTGAAGAGGGAGCTGAGACGAAAGGGAAAGCACTCAATTTACCAGTCGATCCACGTTCCTACCCTCACGTATGGTCACAAGCTATAATATCTATAGTAAACCTTAAATACTGTGAAGTAATCTGAATTTCTTCCATAGTAAGGCACACTAAAAATGTATAGTAAACTTCAGTGTGTGTCATTCACATCTTCATTCATTAATTTACCAAACCCCTATTAGGGTTGCAGGGAAGATGGCGCTTATATCAGCAGACACCGGGCGAAGGCTGAGCACACCTTGAACAGGGTACACCCTGAACAGCTCACCAGTCCATCGCAGGGCCAACATACACGCAACCATTCACACTCACACCTAGGGGAAATCTGAAACAGCCAATAAGCCTAATGTGCATGTCTTTGTACTCTGGGTGGAAACTGGATTACCCAAAAGAAACTCACACAGGAAGAACATGCAAACTCCACACAGAAACGCCCTCGCCGAGCCCAGGAATCAAACGTGGGACCACCTTGCTGTGAGGCGGACGTGCTAACCCCTACGCCACCCTTGTCGGCATCTTGATGTTTTTCAAATGCATAAACAAGAAAGTGATGTATTCTTATGTACGACTCAACATTTGCACAGGAGAGTTCTATGACCAGTGACCTCGTGGTGTAAGTACAGTGATTGGCCAAATTTGCCGAAAGGTTACAGTGACTGCTTAAAATTAAAAAGTCAGTTGAATTCACATGAATTGGTGTGATCACGACATCGGAAACGACTGAGAGGAACTCGCACAACATTAAACGTGGCTCTACAGGGATAAAAAGCGACCTTCTTCATCATGGTTGTGAGATCAGAGCCGCGTGTCCGGCAGAAAGTGAGAGATTTCACTGCATCCGTTATCCTCCCCTTCTTCCTCATCACCCTCCTCCTCCTCCACCTCCTCGCCTAACACTAATGATACAATCATTAGCACAATCAGTGAAGGCCAGTGGGTCTGCGTGCTACACACACACACACACACACACACACACACACACACACACTTATATTAGCCTACATAACCACAGAAACAATCTTATAATGGCTTTCAGTGACTCCGAACTCACACCAGCTTTATTAAATTAAATTAATTTCAATTTTTTATTTATTTAGCACACAGCTTTAATGCGCACAATCTGATTGGATGTTTCCTTGTACAACAACAACCACCACTACCACCATCACCTTCCTCTGACCTTATCTGCGTTAGTGTGTAAGGTGCTCCAGTTCTTCCAGACACTGAGATTTATCATGATCAGGTTTAGTGTACACGCGGTAACAGTGGCACGGAGCCCAGAACCCTTTATTTCATTACCTTTAGAATAAGGAACCGCCATCACGACACCACTCATAAATAAATTCAATTACTTCAGTAAAAGTGTCTTTTTATGTCTAATTTTTATAAAGAAAAAAAAAAAAGGTTTTTATTTAATTTCAGTATTTAAAGTGCAATGTTAAAAATTAATCTCAGGAAGAAGAAAATGATTTTACAGACTGATGTTCCTGAAGCAGCAGTGGAGCGAAAATAAATTTCTAGAAAGCTTTGAGTATAGAATTGTCGTTTACTCTAATTTTCATTCATTCATTCACTTTCTAAGCCTCTTAATCCTAATTAGGGTCGCGGGGAGGACCCGCTGGCGCCCATCTCAGCCGACTCTGGGCGAGGGCGGGGTACACCCTGATCAGCTCACGAGGCCATCACAGGGCCAACAAACACACAACCATTCACACTCACTCTCACACCTAGGGGCGATTTGGAACAGCCAGTCAGCCTACTGTGCATGTTTTTGGACTGTGGGAGGAAACCGGAGGAAACCCACGCAAGCACGGGGAGAACACGCAAACCCCACACAGAAACGCCCGGAGCCCGGGAATCGAACCCATGACCTTCTTGCTGTGAGGCGGACGTGCTAACCACTGAACCACCGTGCCATCCTGACTGGGATTTTATTTATTATAAGTTTTATTTGTTTTTCCGGGCGGCACAGTGATATAGTGGTAAGCTCCACCCCACAGCAAGAAGGTCCTGGGTTCAAGTCTTGGGGCTCCGTGAGGGTGTTTCTATGTGGAGTTTGCTTCGTGTAATGGGCGGGGGTAAACTATTGAGCTGTATGTGCAATAATAGAAACGCAAGCAGGTTTTCGGCTCGAGGATTAACCCTTCAGTATACAAGTCTCCGGTAGTCTTGAGATAGCCCTGGTTCGCCCCGGTACAACAGTGTAAGAGCAGCTACTTACAACACAACCACACAAACAAAACACGAAATTGTGACGTCATACATCCTTATACATCCGGGGGCAGCCGTGGCCTAATGGTTAGATCAAAAGGTCGCTGGTTTGATTCCCGAACCAGCAGGAAAAATGTGTGGTGGTGGGGGAGTGAGCTGAACCTTCCTTTCCTCCACCGTCATGGCTGAAGTGCCCTTGAGCAACGCACCGAACCCCCAACTGCTCTCCGGGCGCTGCAATGTGTGGCAGCCCACTGCTCCGAGTGTGTGTGCTCACTGTTTATATGTGTGTGTGTGTGTGTGTGTGTGTGTGTGTGTGTGTGTGTGCTCACTTTGGGATTTCCCTTAGATTAGAGAGGGGTGTGGCATGGTATATGATGAGGGTTGTCAGCTGCTGTGTATTCAAGTAAGGTGGCCTATTTTTGTTCATATAAAGTTAATAATACAGAACCTAAATTTGGAAAAAAAAATGTCAGGGAAAAAAAACTTTTTACAAATGTAAAGGTCACTCACTCATTTCTCATTTACCGCACCACTAAATCCTTCTACCAGGGTCACGGGCGACACTGGGCAAAGGTGGGGTACACCCTGAACAGCTCACCAGACATTCACAGGACAACGCACACACACAACCATTCACACTCACACCTAGGGGCAATTTGGAACAGCTAATTAGCCTCATGTGCGTGCCTTTGGACTGTCGGTGGAAACCGGAGTAAGATTTTGCTCAGTGAGGGACTGTACCATGTAGAACGTGTGGTTAAGCTGTATCTGAACCTCCTCTACACGAGAGTCTTGTGAATCTCTGAAGACAAAACTCCAGCATCTGCTGCACTCCACCGTGCCAGAAGGCCTTCTAACACAACCAGCTGAACACACGAGACCCTGGAGAGGCCAGCATCAGCCAGGCTTGTTATCATGTTCTTCTGCACATGAACAGAACTCTTCAGCACGACCTGAAACCCTTCGAATATAACACGTCCTGCACACTCCCTCCGCTGGGGATGAGTGACCTCAAAACATCAAAGTGACCTTAAAATGACCCCAGGTCACCTCATAGTCAGGTATGTAAGGAGACATGTTGAGGATGTGACCTCTCTGTAAATCGACTGACTGTGAGTACACAAAGAGGTGTGTGTGTGTGTGTGTGTGTGTGTGTGTGTGTGTGTGTGTGTGTGTGTGTGTGTGTAAAATTTATATCTCTGTTGACATTCACAGGGAGTGCAGAGAGAGAGAAAGGTTGTGGCATGGCCTCAGGGGGAACACTGCTTTGTTCAGAGAGTCCTTCAACCAAACAACATGAGTCATGAAGTCCACAATGCTTTTACACACACACACACACACACACACACACACACACACACACACAAAGGACAGTGGCATTTGTACTCAACATACAGTAAAAAAGAGGGAGAGTGAGTGGGTGAGTGAGAGAATTAAAAAAGGGACAAGTGATGATGATGGTGATTATAAAAAAGATGATGATGATGGTGGTGATGATGATAAAGATGTTAAAGATGATGGTGATGACGATGATGATGAAGATGATGGTAATGATGTTAATGATGATGGTGGTGGTGATGGTGATGGTAATCGTGATTATGGTGATGGTGATGATGATGGTCGTGGTGGAGGTGATGATGATGGTAGAGGTGATGATGGTGGTCAGGATGATGATGATGGTGGTGGTGATTATGGTGATGGTGGTAGTGGTGATAATGGTGGTGAGGAGGATGATGATGATGATGATGGTGGTGGAGGTGATAATGGTGATGAGGATGATGATGATGATGATGGTGATGGCGTTGATAATGGTGATGAGGATGATGATGATGATGATGGTGGTGGTGGAGGTGATAATGGTGATGAGGATGATGATGATGATGATGGTAGTGATTATGGTGATGGTGGTGGAGGTGATAATGGTGGTGAGGATGATGATGGTGGTGGTGATTATGGTGATGGTGGTAGTGGTGATAATGGTGGTGAGGATGATGATGATGATGGTGGTGGTGATTATGGTGATGGTGGTAGTGGTGATAATGGTGGTGAGGATGATGATGATGATGATGATGGTGGTGGAGGTGATAATGGTGGTGAGGATGATGATGATGATGATGGTGGTGGAGGTGATAATGGTGGTGAGGATGATGATGATGATGGTGGTGGAGGTGATAATGGTGGTGAGGATGATGATGGTGATGGTGGTGGAGGTGATAATGGTGATGAGGATGATGATGATGATGGTGGAGGTGATAATGGTGATGAGGATGATGATGATGGTGGTGGTGATTATGGTGATGGTGGTGGAGGTGATAATGGTGGTGAGGATGATGATGATGATGATGATGGTGGTGGAGGTGATAATGGTGATGAGGATGATGATGATGATGGTGGTGGTGGTGGAGGTGATAATGGTGGTGAGGATGATGATGATGATGATGATGATGGTGGTGGAGGTGATAATGGTGGTGAGGATGATGATGATGGTGGTGGTGATGATGATGATGGTGATGGCGGTGATAATGGTGGTGAGGATGATGATGATGATGATGATGGTGGTGGAGGTGATAATGGTGGTGAGGATGATGATGGTGGTGGTGGAGGTGATGATGGTGGTGATGATGGTGATAATGATGATGGAGATGGTGATGATACTGATGGTGATGCTGATGGTGTTGGTGATGATGATGATGATGAAGAACCTTTAGTACAGTTTAACACAGAATTAAATTAAAGAGCAGTAGAAGTTGAGGTGAAGAGCAGCACCCTGTGCTGGTTTGTGATGTTTAATTGGTGGAAGAGCTTCAAACCTATCTATATTTACATATTTCCAGTTTTATATTTCCAGTTTTATAAATTCTCCCTTACAGATCTAATGTAATAATCCAAAAATAACTGAGTAATAAAAATAGAGCAGGATGTGATAGAAATCCTGTTCCAGTCTGGATCTTTCGTTCTTTGCCTCTCCTGGAGCGTGTTTGGTTCTCGGTGGGTTCCCGATGGTGTGTTGTGGCTCCTGACGGACTGATTAAAGGTCCATGAGCGACTTGCTGCTCTGTTCCAGTATAATTAAACAGAGACTTCGCCTCGGGTCGAACCGACCGACTGTTCAGCCTCTGAACACTCTCCAATACTTAGCGTCCATCCGTGTTTGTGTGTGTGTGTGTGTGTGTGTGTGTGTGTAATAGTGCTGAGCTTGCTTAAAACTCTGCTTTACAATGTAAAAAATAGAATGTAATCAATTATAAAGCTAATTACTTGGTTTTTGTGCACGACTGGAAAACTCCGGAATGATCTCACATTATAGTTCATAAAGCTCCTTAAATCCTTTTTAATCAGCAGCTCACGCTCACCAGCTGAAACGGATTGGAGCCCCTAAATTTCCCCGGATCAGCAGTTAGAAACAAAGAGGAGCCCATGAATTATTTAATGGTACATGGGTTTTAATGAGGTGTGTGCCAGGAAAACCGCGAGCGTGTGTGATGCTAACACATGTTGGGAGCGTTATGATTTATGGTGTGCTGCATGTCAGGTGTTTTCTTGCAGCTGGAGGAAAATGTGGCGTGGTTAATTAAACAGCAGCCGACGCCTGAGTGGAGTTAAGGAGAGATTTAATTGTAATGGGTCTGAAAGAGAAGTCACGATCCATCATTACTGCCAATACATTGATGCACCTCTGTACAACAACCGGCTTCGCACAACAAAATACTGGACAAATTACTTGGACAGGCGTGTGCATAACGTACAAAACTCACCTCTGTGTGATGGAAAATGTCGTCGTAGACCCTCGTACACCCAAATGTTTTCCGTCTGGTAGGTAGTCAACGTCAGGTCCATTTCCCTAGTCTGTTCTTCCATGCCCTATGACGTCCTACAGCTGTGTTATAATAAACATACGGATTTCCTATGCATTATGGATCATCTGATGCGCTCAGAACCGTACAGTTTTCTTACAGTAGTCGTCTGATTGCTCTACATTAAACCCACGGGTCTTCCTTATATACCCATGTGTATCATGCATCATTTTTACAACAGTGTTATGTCGAGCCGTACGGCAGTCATACATCAACCGAGTATCACAGGAATATCGTACGAGGATTTTTTTATCTTGCAATCGTATCAATCTCATATCGATTTTCTCCCTGAGAGAAAAGAATGTTAGGACAGAAACCTTTGGTTGTCTTCATACTTGCACAACAGTGAAATCTGGGTCTCATAAGAAAACTGGACACACATCGTATATAAAGAGTTTCACATTACCGCACTATATTTCACTAGTGAATAAGAATATCGCACTTGTCACAAAGAGTGAATATGTATATAACACTGTCAGTGTGACATAACAGATATATTGCACTGTGGCATAATGTAAGTGTATTGCACTTGTCAGATATTACACTGGTGAAATAAATATATTGCACTTGTCACAACCGAGAGAAAATCTACAAGACACTGTCAGAATTGCATAACACTCACTCACATTTACAGAACTGCTTAATCCTATCAGGGTCACGGCAAGGAGGGAGCCTATCTCAACCGTCATTGAACAGCTCGCCAGCCTATCGCCTATCGTGGTTGCGTGTCCGGGTCGACGTATATGGGGAAAGAAATGCTGTCAGTGCATGTTGGAGTTCAAGCCAGTTATTGCCTTGGAAAAGAAACTGTTCCAGAGTCTATTTGTCTTTGATCTCATGTACCTGTACCACCTTCAGGAAAGTAACCGGTCAAACAGGTGGAAACCAGGGCGGAAACTTCCTTGACAGTGTTCAGATTCAGTGTGAGGAGTAAATGTTCTTAATAGGGAGGAGAAAGCAGCGGCAGATCTTCTGCGCAATACTGATGTCTGTGTCCTCTTTCTGTCTCCTTCAGTGCAGCTGGCGTACCACACCGTGATGCAGTAAGTCATCAGACTCTTAATACAGGACTAGTAGAAGGTCGTAGAAGGGACCAAGATGTCAAGAGTCAGCCAGGATGAGGGTGCCAAGGATCTTAAAGCTGTGGACTCTCTCCACACAGATGTTGCTGATATAAAGGGGGTTGGGGTCTGCGCTATTTTTCCTGAAGTCAACAATGACCTCCTTCTTCTTTGTTGCGTTCAGTGTCTGACTGTTTTGTGAACACCATGCTGTTAGTCGCAGGACCTCGTTTCTATAGGCAGACTTGTCTCCCCCTGAGATGAGTCCCAACACAGTTGTATCATCAGCAAATTTGATGATGGCATTACCAGGGTGGGCTGAACTGCTGTCATAAATGTAGAGAGAGTACAGAAGTGGGCTCAACATACAGCCTTGGGGGATGCCAGTGCTGTTTGTGTGGGTGGAAGAGAGATGGGTGCCAAGTCTCACATTCTGGGGTGGGTTGGTCAGGATGACCATGACCCAGTTGCAGGTGAGTGAGGGCAGGCTTAAAGCTAGACAGAGTGTCTGGGATGGTCGTGTTGAAGGCCAAGCTGTAATCAACGAATAGCATCCTCGCATAGCTCTTCTGATGTTCCAGGTTGTTCAGGGCCACATGGAAAGCTATGGCACCGACATCCTCCATAAATCTGTTTGCTCGATAGGTAAATTGACGCAGGTCAAAGGTGGGAGGGAGACGGGCCTTGATGTGGTGTAATACCAGCCTCTCGAAGCACTTCATGTTGAGAGGTGTGAGTTCTACAGTCATTAGGCAGGTTGTAAATTCTTTCTTCCGTACTGGGATGATTGTAGCAGGCTTCAGGCAGGATGGAATGATGGCTTTTGTGAAGGAGTGATTGAGGAGTGTGGTGAAGATCTGTGACAGCTCATCAGGACAAGCTTTAAGAACCTTGCCGGGAACTCCTTCAGGACCAGCAGCCTTCTTGGGGTTCACTCTCCTGAGTACGTCTCATATGCTATACTACAGTGAGTAGGAGTGTGCTGGGGTGAGTGAAAGGGTTCTGAAGGCTGGAGGGGTGTATGTGAGGGTGTTGGAGGCTGGAGGGGTGTATGTGAAGGTGTTGGAGGCTGGAGGGGTGCATGTGAGGGTGTTGAAGGCTGGAGGGCTTGAAATAGTGTGTTTGAGTCTTGTTCTGATGCTTTGAAGTGTGCAAAGAAGCATTTGAGCTCCTCTGCAGCTCCTCACTTAGGTTCCCTGTTTTCATATCACAACCTCTAAAGTTTGTGATGCTCTGTATACCCCGCCACACCTGCCTTGAGTTATTGCTTGAGAGTTTTTCTTCAATCCTCCTCTTCTTGTCCGTTACCTGACATGATGGCAGTGTTATGGGCCTTTAGAAGGGAAGGATGGACCTGTCCAGTCATCCAGGGTCTCTGATTAGGAGAAAACCCAAATGGTTCTGTCCCCAGTCACATTCCCCATACAGGAGAAAACATTCTCTGTGTGCATTTATGTCCTGATCTTGAAATAAATTCCCCTCGGTGTGTGAAAAACAGTCCTGTAGGGTTCTCCGGGCCATGTTGTAACAGTCTTTATGGCTGATCTCGCTCGGAGTGGAAGCTGGAGCAAGCAGCAGGGAGAGACGGACTGATGGTCCCAAGTGGGGGAGTGGAATAGCTCCATATGCCTTTTTGATGTTGGAATAAACACAGTCAGGAGTGTTTATCCCCCAGGTGGATGCTTTATGTGCTAGTAAAACCTGGGTAGCACAGATTAAAGTCACCAGCTATAATGTGAACAATATCAGGATGAGCCCACTGCTGCATACTATGATGTTAGTCATGTGGTTGAGAGCTGTGCTAACATTAGCATCCTGTGGAATATAAACAGCTGTAACAATCACTACTGTTAGCTTCCGGAGCAGAAAAAAATGGCCGGTAATTGACGAACATGAACTCTATATCAGAACAGTGAATGTCCATAATGTATTGTGTATGTAGATACCGAGCCCACCTCTTCTGCTCTTACCAGACTCTTTGCTCCTGTCCCAGTGGTGAAGAGTGCAGCCTGCTAGCTCCGTTGCTACGTCAGGGATTTGCGGGTGAAGCCAGGTCTCTGTTATCACCAGGCACAGCAGTCCTGAACGTAGCGATCTCCAGCTAACTGCAGCTGAAGTTTGTCTTTTTTGTAGACTACAGACCTGGTACTGGGAAGAGGAAGCTTATGGGGCCGCTTTGTCAACCTCTCGAGTAGGCCAGGCCTGCATCCCTGCTTTAACAATACAGGGAGATCCCGCTGGTCTCTGTGGATATATATAGCATTGCAGATGCTCAGGCAAGTGCATATTTCCTCTGCCCAAATTTTTGCATGAGATCACCTACAAAATCCACAAGCATGGTCACATGGTTGCTACAATAATCCCAGCTGGGTTACTAACATATCAGCCGGCTATAGGAGACCTATGTTTAGGTTCCCAAAAAGCTTCCCAGGATGTTTAAAGTCCAGCATTACAAAAACCCAAAAGTCATAAATGAAATGAACACATAATGGAAATGCTTTTCACCAGAAATAGTGTTAAATCAACAGTATGGTAGACTGGTGGTGTGCAATACTGTCAAGCCATTTCACAGCAGAGACACAAAGATGAGATGCAAGTGAGAAAAACAAGGTCGCAATTTAGGGGGTTTTGAGATGCACCCATAGTTTAGGTAATTAGAGGAATGGGGGCCAGGTGTGAAGACCATGTGACATGATGGGAGTGGCAAAAGTCATGTGAGTGAAGTTGGCGAGGTGCATGCTGGGAAGTGTAGTGCGAGTTCTGAGTGCTGTGAGGAGGATGTGACAGGTATAGGAGACACACTGGGACGTGATTGGAGGGAGAAACGCTGTTTTATTCACACCAAAAGCCAGAATGGATCAAGAAGTTATTTAGTGTTTGAGGATGAACTGAGTCTCCAGAGTGTTGAACAGCGGTCTCAGCAGAACCAGCGCAGAAAGTTTTATAAGGGTATTTTTTTTTATGAAAGAAGTTTTGCAAGTCTTTCCAAAGTTCAAGTTTTTTTCTTTTTTTTTCCTTTATTTATATGAAATCCAATAAAACCGCCGTTAAAATGCTTTATTTTGTTGAGTCGAGAGATCTGAGTACTGACAGCTTTTTTTTCCTTCTTTAATATATCCACTCAGATGATGCTTTAGCACTGAATCTTCACTCTGAACTTTTTCTTGCAAACTCAGCAGATAAAAAAACATAAAGATTATTGTTTACCTCCTCTATGAACAGCAGAACCTCAGAAGAACGACCCTGAAAAGAAAACGTACATCCCAAAACACCTGAAACAGTTATTCAGAGACCTGACAGATAATTACAGACGTTACCGAGCACCACACGCCTTTTCTAAATGTACATGCGGTGAAATAAAAGGCTGATTAAAGGACGGCCAATCAGAATCCAGCGGTTGGTGGTAATTTCCTTCCAGAACTCAGCAGCACAGTGGTGTCGGGTTTTACTGCAACATATGCGAAAGAGATATTTTTATAAAATCTATAAGCTGTAAGTAATGAGGTGCTGAAATGAGGCGTTTCTCTTTCAGAACACCAGCCTGTGGGGATTCTGGGATATCTCCCAGAGTTAATAGGAGGACGTGATGGATTAAAAGAAAAAGCTCCCATCTGTGTGAAGTTGACATGGCACGCTACTGATAAGCAGAGAGAGAGTGTTAGATCACGCTGTATCACCCGAGCTGTCAGCGTTCAGGCCTGCTGAAGTCAGGAGTGAGATACTGAACGCCAACGGACCATCACCTCCGTCATCTCTCTCTCTCTCTCTCTCTCTCTCTCTCTGTGTGTGTGTGTGTGTGTGGGTTCCTTAAGGGTTGTGTGTGTTTTAAAAGTGTATAAACTATCCAAAGAACCTTTAAGGAACCTGGTCTACTCACCGGATTATTTATACTTTCTGTTCTTTCATCTTTCATTGATAAATGGTTGTTGTTGTTTTTATTAATGTCTGTATTTTGTTTTGTTGTTTTAATTTTTCTGCAGGTAAACATATGATGATGGTGATGATAATTGTGATGATGGTGTTGATAATAATGATGGTGATGATAATTGTGATGATGATGATGATGGTGTTGGTGATGGCAGAGTACACTCTGAACAGTTCGCCAGGCCATCGCAGGGCAGAAACACGCTGACGCCTATGCAGCCTCCTCTTTACGAACGACAGCAATGGTTCTTTTACATCCCTCTCACCACAGACAGTGAGAGACATGGCCGGCCTTTGATAATCCAGTTAGCTGCACTGGGGGGACAGCAGTGACAACCTGCTGATAGTGGGGCCTGAACCCCCGACCTTGGGATCAGTAAGCCAGCACCCTACCACCAGGCCACCACATAGTGTTATATAGTGTTATATAGTGTTATATAGTGTTATATAGTGTATATTGATATATAGTGTGTCTTGTTATATAGTGTATAATGATATATAGTGTATAGAGTTATATAGTGTATATTGATATATAGTGTTATATGGTGTATATTGTTATATAGTGTGTATTGTTTATTGTGTATAGGGTTATATAGTGTATAGGGTTATATAGTGTATAGGATTATACGGCGTATAATGATGTGGGTCTGGGATAGCGAAGGTCTTTAAAACACCTCTAATGGAGTCTCATGTTTCCTTCCATATTTCATCAAGCCACAGTGTTGATTTCCAGACTGTCAGTTTGTGATGGGGAAGACAGGAGACCAGGCAGAGATGGATCTTCCATGGGAGGAGGAGTAGAATGATGATGATGATGATGATGATAGTCAGCGTGAATGAGAGAGACAGGAAGAGAGAAACAGAGAGAGAGAAAGAATAAGTAAGTAAATGCAGATCTGTGTATCAAAAAGAGAAATCCACCTGCACTGATTTTTTTTCCTGCTCTCTGCTGGTATTCGTCCTAATTCAATAAGGCTCCTCACAGACAGCTCTGATGCTGTGATGCTGAATTCTGATCGTTTAACGTCCGGTCTGCTCCTACCTCCATCGCTTCTGCCGTAATGGACTCTGAAATTCCATCAGTTAGCCTGTCGTCTGCCATTTCACTTCATCATCTCAGATGGAAGCCTTTCTCACACTTAAATTCTCACACTGAATGCTTATAATTTAATTTATATTTGAATTAATCTACTTGAGTTAATCTGTTTAATTTTGTCTACTTTTTGTATGTTTGAGTTGATCTGAAGTGGTGTATTTATTTCATCTGTTATTTCATTTGAGTTGCACTATTTAGGTTAATCTCAGTTAAACTATTAGTCTTTATATTCAAATTTATTTGTTCTAGTTAACTTCAACTAATCTAATAATTTTAATGTTTGACTTTGTCTGTTTGAGTTATCTTTTTTGAGTTACTTTATTTGCCTTAGCTTTACACATCTATTAGATCAATTAAATGAATCTATAAGTTGTGATTTTGTCTATCTGAGTCAATTAGAGTTAGTCTTTTTTATTTGATTAGGATCAGTCTATTTAAATTAGTATTGCAGCTGTATTTGAGTTAGTCTATTAGAATTCAAATGCTTAAGTTTAATTGGGTTGATATGTTAGGCCTGGTCTAGGTCTCTTTGTTTATTTGAATTAATATGAAAGGGTTGTTGAGTTATTCTGTTTACACCAGACTAAATGCTTTCTTATTTAGGTTCATTTTAAGTTATTTTACAAGAGTGACTCTATTTAAGTTAAGTTATTGGTGTTTGTGTATTTGGATTAATATGGATTTGATTAAATGTATTAGAGTTACAGTTCAGATACTAGAGTTAGTGCATTAAAGTTACTGTATTAGTTTTAGTATGTTTAGGATAGTGTATTAGGGTTGGTATTTTTAAGTTCAATGTCATATATTTGAGTTGATGTATTATAGATACTGTAGTGTATTTAATTTACTCGATTAGAGATAATGTTACCTCATTCATTCATTCATTCATTCATTCATTCATTTGCTGAACTGTTTAATACTGGAAAGCTGGGGCCAACTCTGACCATTCCCACTCCCATTCCCACTCCCATTCCCACTCCCATTCCCACTCATATCTAGGCCCAATTTTGAATAGCCAAGAGAACATGCAAGAAGAACATGCAAACTCCACACAGAAATAGCCTCGCCAAGCCCAGGACTTAAACATACAAATTCCTTGCTGTGAGGCGAACATGACACCCACTGCACCACCGTGCCGCCCGTTAACAATTTAAGTTACAGTATTTAAGAATAGTAACCTATTCAGGTTAATGTATTTGAGTTGGTGCATTAGCGTAAGTATATTTGAGTCGGTATATTTGAGTTAGTGAATTACAGTTAATAATCTTACAAATGAAATGCAACTGAAGCATGTTACCATTTATATTTAAAGCTTTTAAAGAATTAGTTAAACATAATGAAATATAAATTAAAGTAATATAAACCTCGTTCCAGTAGCAGGAGGTGAGTGCTCAGGGTTTTATTGCAGCTCTGAACAATCCTTCACCACTAAAGTGAGTCCCAAACAGCAGAGATGACCCAGATCTGAACATAATTTTGAAGCAGAGCTCATTCGAAGGCCACTTTTTAAACGTTGGCTTCTCTTCAGCATCCTGATTAATTACGCCTCTCCACATGGCACTGCAGATTCAACCTCCATGAGTTAATTAGCCTGAGCAAGACTTTAGCCAGCGCGCTTATCCCGGCACTGTCACATCCTTGTTATGTGTGTTAGCATTACAGCTAGAAATCTGTGCTAATACGGAACTTCAGACTCCCACTCACAGACAGTCATCTGCTCCCCTCTCTCGCCCACTTTCTTCCTTCTCTCTCTCTCTCTCTCTCTCTCTCTCTCTCTCTCTCTCTCTGTTTCTCTCTTGCTTTTCTTTTACAGATCAACTGGAAGCAGTGAACTCCCACATGGCATACACACCTCACTACAGTTCCACTGGAGAACCCAGGACTACTCTCACACATCTACTTCACTACTTTATGCCATATTAACCTCCTCTTCATTTGTTCATATCTGCTCGTACTTGTTAATCTTCCAACCCTCCAGAGCAGTGGATGATTTATGACCAGCGTTCAGTGGGTTTTATGGTGTGAAAAAACTCCAGACAGAGAACCGATGTTTCTTTTAATAGCTTAAAGAACACTCGCCACTGGGACTCAATCCTCAGTTATATCCTCCTGAATGAAAAAAAAAGAAAAATCAGTGCACAATTTATATTCACTTATACCAGAGTTCTGCTGAATCCTGATTGGTCAGAAGGTGTTAATTCGTTCTCAATACACTCATGTAAAAAAAATGTTAAGGATGTCTGTTATTCTGGCGAAGGATTAAACAAAAAAAACCTGTATTTTAACTAAATAATCCACAGTGGCACGGTGGTTAGAATGTCCGCCTCACAGCAAAAAGGTCCTGGGCTCAGACGTTTCTGTGAGAAGTTTGCATGTTCTCCCCATGCTTCCTCCGGGTACTCCGGTTTCATCCAACAGTCCAAAAACATGCACATTAGGCTAATTGGCTGTTCCAAATTGCCCCTAGCTGTGAGTGTGAACGGTTGTGTGTTTTGCCTTGCAGTGGACAGGTGGCTTGTTCAAGGTGTATATGCACAGAATCGGCTGAGATAGGCTCCAGCCTTCCCGTGACCCTAGTAGGATTCAGGTCAATATTATGATACATATAATACAGGAAAACGTACAGAATTTGTAAATTAGCTGCTAAAATCATTTGCCTGATGCAGCAAATGAACATAATGTGGATTTTCTTTCTACCGTTACTTTATCCAGAATTTTTATTTAAATAAGATAAAAAGTATTCAATTATTTTACGGAATAAAGACAAGTGCAGCAATTGAACCGGAGACGAAACTAGATAATACTGACCTAGCCAGTTAGCTATCTGATGCTAGCATTTCTTACTGCAGGAGTGAATTGTTCTGCATGTTGTCATACGTCGCTACATCTGTCTTCGATGTTTAAACTCGTCCTGTAAATTGAGCCGGGCGGATTGTTTGGGATTAACGAGGTTTAAAACCATGTCGCGTTAATCACCTCCGCACTCACTGTGTGAATATTTTATGAAGATTGATTCTGATGCAAGTGTG
The DNA here is from genome assembly GCA_039654325.1 of Tandanus tandanus. Taxonomy (NCBI): domain Eukaryota; kingdom Metazoa; phylum Chordata; class Actinopteri; order Siluriformes; family Plotosidae; genus Tandanus; species Tandanus tandanus. The sequence continues at coordinate 1,294,902 of JBCNYH010000006.1, read as the reverse complement.
AGTCAGGGGGCAAGGGTCAGAGGTTAATCCAGCGGAGCTGCCCACACACACTCACATACAGCGTCAGTACAGAAGGGATTGAGAGGCTCAGTGAGATCAATTTAACAGCTTATTATACCACATCGCTCCTGAGTTCTAGATTCTGATTGGTCGGAAGGTGTTGAGGAATTTATAACAATTTTATAATCTAGTTTCAAAAATGGTTGATGTGGTGATGTTTTCTGTATGGGGAAGGAAGGAGTCTCCAGGCTGTCAGGGTTTTTTAACAGTCTGAGGTCAATTTGTGACTTTAAATCATCCATTAAATAAATCTGGATGTTAGCTGTGCTTCAGCATTACTTTAAAAGCACTTTTCTTTTACTTATTTATACTTAGGTATCATATAGCTGGTTAATACGGCTAATACTGCGGCCATTCAGGTGGATTTTAGAGGCAGTCCCAAAGATAAGGGTGGAGAAAATACACACCTGCCTTAGAAACCTGAGCATCTGCAATGCATACCTGGCAATAACTGCAGTGCATACCTGGCAATAACTGTAATGCATACCTGGCAATAACTGTAACGCATACCTGGCAATAACTGTAATGCATACCTGGCAATAACTGTAATGCATACCTGGCAATAACTGTAACGCATACCTGGCAATAACTGTAA
>JBCNYH010000006.1:1245004-1264806 GCA_039654325.1 Tandanus tandanus | reverse complement strand
AGAGTGTGTTTGTGAGAGTGAGTGTGTATGAGTGTATGTATGTAAGAGTGAGTGTGTGTGTGTGAGAGTGAGTGTGTGTGTGTGTGTGTGAGACAGAATCCATCGTAACGGAAGGAGAGATGGTCTCTACAAAGACAACCTGCTCCTCAGAGGCTGCACCATTCGCAATACAGAGGAAGCTGTAGGCATCGTTATTTACGCAGGTATCAACCCACCCATTCAGAGCTCCGCCCACTCCAATCAAACCCCCCCTCACCCCCTCAAAGCCACACCTCTCTCTTCGAAATGCCTCTTATCCACTCAAAGCTGTGCCCACATTTACCAGATCACCTTTCACCCAATCAAAGCTCAGATCTCTGCTCACTCAAATCTAAACACCACCCATCCAGTCAGCGCTCCGCCCAATTTAACCAGCCTTCTTCTCAACCAATTAGAGCTATGCACATTCGTATCAAATGACTTATACAAATAATGCTTCACCCACTTTGCAAACCACCTCTCGTGCGGTCAGAGCTCCGCCCACTCCGAACAAGCCACCTCTTGGCCAGAGATCCGAGCTCTACTCACCCCGATTAAACTTCCTCTCAACCAATCAGAGATTAAAGCTCTGCTCAGCCTAAATACAAACCTTTGTCAGAGATGAGAATGAGCTCCACCCACTCTGATTAACTATCTCACCTTTGTGGTTTCTTGGTCACATGACCAGCTGCTGAAGATTTGAGGTTGTTTGTTATTGAGTTCTGTTTTGTTTCTCAGGTCATGAAACCAAAGCCATGTTAAACAACAACGGGCCGCGTTACAAACGCAGCAAACTGGAGCGACAGATGAACGTGGACGTCTTCTGGTGCGTCATCATCCTGCTGGTCATGTGTCTGTTCTCCTCCATTGGTACGAAGAATTCATTTGTGTAGATAGAACCATGAGGTACACACATCTGTGTGTGTCTTTGTGTGTGTGTGTGTGTGTGTGTGTGTGTGTGTGTGTGTGTGTGTGTGTAGGTCACGGCTTGTGGATGTTTCAGTACGGAGATAAGAGGCCTGTGTTTGACGTCCTGAGCCCCGAGGGGACGGATTTGTCTCCGGTTGTCTCCGCTGTGTATCTCTTCCTCACCATGATCATCGTGTTCCAGGTGAGAAACGCCACTCCAACTGATACGCTCTCTCTCTCTCTCTCTTTCTCTGTATATCAATCTCTCGGTCTCTCTCTCTCTCTCTGTCTGTCTGTCTTTCTCCTTCTCTCTCTGTCTCTCTCTCTTTTTGTCTTGCTTTCTCCCTTTGTCTGTCTGTCTCTCTTTCTCTGTTTGTCTCTCTTTTACTTTCTATTTCTGTCTCTCTACCTCTTTCTCTCTCACTCACTCTCCCTTCCTGTCCCTCTCTCTCTCTTTCTCTCTCTCGCTGTCTGTCTGTAGTATTGCGTGTTAGATGAGGTGTAAACATTGACGTATGTGAGTTTGTATCTGACCTCATTGTGTCTATAATAAATTATCATATTTATTTTGTAATCTATAAAAGTCTGATACACAAAAGATTAATATAGAAATATGTAAGTACCTCTCAGTTTAAACAGAAATATAATGTTATACATTTATTAGCATTTTATTTGTGTTTGGTTGTTTAATAATTTTTTATTGTTGTTTTTTGTGTGTTTTTATTTAAAAATTTTTCTCAGTCGGTCTGCATTTCATTCATTCATTCATTCATTTTCTGAACCGCTTATTCCTAATTAGGGTCGCGGGGAGGCTGGCGCCCATCTCAGCCGACTCTGGGCGAGGGCAGAGGGTCTGCATTTCATTCATAATGAAAAGAATTTGATCCAGAATATTTTTTTCAGGGTCACTTTTCTCATATTATTAATGATTAATTTTCTAACGTACTAATTACATTCCGTGCTGTGAACGTACGTGCGCGTGCGTCTTCTCCGACGCGTTCGTGTTAATGTGTCATTTCTTCTTCGACCTCATCCTCAGGTGCTGATCCCCATCTCGCTCTTCGTCTCCATTGAGATCGTGAAGATCTGTCAGGTTTACTTCATCCACCAGGACATGGATCTGTACGATGAGGAGACGGACTCTCACCTGCAGTGCCGAGCTCTGAACATCACCGAGGACCTCGGCCAGATGCAGTACATCTTCTCTGATAAGACCGGAACGCTCACCGAGAACAAGATGGTGTTCCGCCGCTGCACCGTGGCCGGAGTCGAGTACTCTCACGACGCTAACGGTGAGCCGAGCCCGACCTCGATAGTGCTAATTACTTCAACACTGATGAGTTTAAATGAATGCTAATAAACCAGTCACATCCTCTTCGTATCCTGTTACAGCTTTCTAACAGTTTTCTCACCAGACAGGAAATAAACAAACACAGAAACACATTCTTTATTTAAACATAATAATATACACTAATAATCATTTAAATGACCTCTTTGTACCGACTGAAGCTGTTTAAAGACCGTGCCGTCCAATATTCACTCAGCAGCACTCAGAGAGCGCAAACCCCCGCCAAGCCCAGAAATCCCACAAAAATCGTCCTATTTCACAATGTTAAAGAATCGTTTAAAAAAAATTCCTGGACCCAGAATTCTTTGCGGATCATCTCAAAAAATCAAGTCTTTCTCGTCCAAAGCTCCGCCTCTGGTAGAAATTTCATGAAAATCCGCACGTAAACTGTATCATCTGCTAACAAACACACAGGAACAAATAAGCAAACCATGGGTAAAGCATAACCTCATTAGTGAAACAGATTCATCTAGTTCTGGATTCAAGTTCTAATTCACATTTTTTCTGGCCCAGAAATGAGCTCCGCCCTTAGACAGGACAGTTGGCTTTAAAAGGAAATGTATTAAACAAGTGACAACAAAAGGGAAGATGAGCGAGGGCGCTAAAAAGAAACACAAACAGAGCAGTGGGGGCTTAGTGGTTAAGGCGATGGGTTACTAATCCCAAGGTCAGCGGTTCAATCCCCACTATCACCACTGTTGGGCCCTTGAGCAAGGCCCTTAACCCTCCAGTGCTCCGTTGATAATTGTAAGTTGCTCTGGATAAGAGCTTCTGCCAAATGCTGTAAATATAAATTATTTTGGGGTGTCTGACAAAACAAGAATCATGAAATTTTTTTTGGTGTTAGTTTTTAAGACTGAGAAGGGCGGCACTGCAGTGTAGCGGTTAGCACATCCGCCTCACAGCAAGGAGGTCCTGGGTTCGAGTCCCGAGCTCGGTGAGGGCGTTTCTCTGTGCAGTTTGCATGTTCTCCCCGTGCTTGCGTGAGCCCCCCCTCCCCCCACCGTCCAAAGACACCCTGGTAGGATTAATAGTTCGGTGAATGAATGAATATATTTAACATTTAAACTAACAATGCTAAGTTTGTTTCTTGTGGGCGTGGCCTGTCCAGTGTTTTTTGCTGTCCTTTTAGGTTGTTTTTTTTTTTTTTTTAGTTAGTTAGATACTCGGTTTAGATTAGCAATAAACTTAAATACGCTAGCATTGATCTCCACTACATCATTCTGAGCTGCATTTCTCGCTCTAATATAAACTGTTAGCACGCGTTCTGTGTAACGACACGAGTCTGCGGTCTGTTTGAAGAGAGAAATTATAAACCGCGAGTCTTTTCAGCTCATGGACATGCTAATGTTTATTTGGTGCTGCAGCACGAAGGTTAGCGATGATGTACCAGGACGTGGACTCTGAGGAGGAGGAGTGTGTGTCTCACGGAGGAACTTTACCAAGGAGAGAGAGTGTGTGCAGTCAGCACAGCGGCCGAGTCGTCCTGCGCTCACAGAGCACCAAATCCCACCGTCGCACCGGGAGCCGAGCCGAGGCCAAGCGGGCCAGCATCCTGTCCAAACACACCGCCTTCAGCAGCCCTATGGTATACAACACACACACACACACACACACACACACACACACTCAAAATACAACTTGTCTCTAGATCATTTATCTACATCAAAGTACTTACTATAAACATGCTGTCTTGAATCGGTAAATAAAAATGTGCTTGTGTTCTCATGTGAACCTGTATGATGTCTATATATGGACGTCTTCCAAACAGGAAGTAGACGGTTATTACATCTCAAGCAGTATTTACATGGTCGCTGATTGTGTTAGATTGTCAGCTAACCAGCTTGTGTATGTATGATTTCTTTTACTTTAACTTCAGTCATGACATCTACGCAACTTTTAAAAGTCCATATATGGACAAAGACACGCCCAGCTGAAGTTTACGTAAAAATTATATTCATGAGAAATATAACGGTACTGTGCTGTGAGTCAATGCTAACTTTTATCACTGTGGGGGAAATGTCTAGAAGTTGAAGTTAGCGATTGATGCTATGTGTAAACACTGTGTAATCTAAATATTTATGAATAATCAGTAATATTAAAATATTGGTGACATTTTTAAGGAAAATGTTTCTGACGGACATTGTGACGACATTCTGTGGTGATGTTTTTAGACTTTACAGCTAGCGAAAACTGGTTGGTTCATCCACCACCATGGAACATTAACAATTCCAGTGTTCTAGCTGAATTAACTGATTATTTTTTAGCGGTCGATGCTAAGTGTAATTCATTTTAGTTGTTAAAAGTATTTTTCTATTAATTTACCAACATTTCTGAGGTAAATGTTCCAATAAGTTGGTCTCGTTTTCTTGGTCATTCCGTCTTCACATTGGTTACAGCAGCTAAAGCGAGTAAGTGTGTGTGTGTGTGTGTGTGTGTGTGTGTGTGTGTGTTTGGGGGGGGTTATTGTTGTAAAGCAACTGTGAAATATGGAACTTTAGCAAACTAGCACAAGGCTAATCTTTAACCTGTTCACAAATTGCACAGGTCATTAAATGAGAAAGATGCTAGCGTTATTGATGCTAATGAATTAGCCAGCTATCAGTACATAATAAAAACAGAAGGGGATGATCGGTCTCAATGAGAGAGTCAACATTTTCCTTAGAGATGTTGGTAAAATAATATAAACTTACACTATAATTCCATGTAGCATCAATTGCTAACTAAAGCATCCATACCAAGAATCATCAACGTCTTTTGTTACTGAAACTGTGATGTCCTGAAGAGAGGAACCTCAGGACGGAGCCATTGGTGTGGAATCTTAGCATGGAAGCTAAGGACCTTGGGGCATTGTTTGAATTTCAAATGAACCTTCTAAAACACGGTTGCTAAGCGACTGGGAAATGCGTGTGCCGATTATAACCTTGCTAGTGACCGCGTCAACAGATTTAGCAAGTTAGCATGTACAGGTAGTGTGTCGTGTTCTGTTGTGGAAATCGGAAGTTCTGAAGCTCTGCTCGCTCTGGAATGTTGAGGTGTAATGTTTGATGTGGGCTTTTTGTTGTTGTTTGTTTGTATCTGTAGGAAAAAGACATCACTCCGGATCCCCAGCTGAGGGATAAGGTGAACGAGTGCGGCAGTCAGATGGAGTTCATGCGCTTCCACAGTCAGCCGCTGAGCCAGATCCCTCCTGACCTGTGTGACGTCTTCGACTTCTTCATCGCTCTCACCATCTGCAACACGGTGGTCGTGTCGTCCCCCAATCAGCCGCGCCAGAAGGTGAGTCGATCTGTTAGCCCTGGTGCTACCTAGCTTCAGGTTTGTACCACATTATAAAATAAAAATAGTAGATTAGCCAATCGTGGTAAGACTCTAGGGGGTGTCCAGTGAGAGTAACGGTACATAAGTATAATTTTGGGACTGTAATACGAGTGACACTTGCGTAGACATTTGGAACTTTCGGTTATGAACCGGCGCTCTTCAGAAGCCCCGCCTTCTTTTAAAATTTACATTTACAGCATTTGGCAGACGCTCTTATCCAGAGCGACTTACAATTATCATTTTTATTGTATTGTTGAGGGTTAAGGGCCTTGCTCAAGGGCCCAACAGTGTTGGTAGTGGGGATTGAACCGCTGACCTTCAGATCAGTAACCCATCACTTTAACCATTAAGCCACCACTGCACTGATTATTTTTTAGCGGTCGATGCTAAGTGTAGGCTCCAGCTGAAAGATGCGCAGGTATTAGCGCCAAATACTTTGAGATCATTCATGTGAAATTAAATATATCTGTGTTGGACATCAGTTCTCTGATTAGTGGAGTCAGTCATGTTCGATGTATTTTTTTATTGGGATGATGCTAAAATATTTTAGCGACAAATAGCGAAAAATCTAAAGTGAAAAGAAAAATGGAGTTTGTTGTGAATCATTTTAATCTTAATGATATTTAGACAGTGATAAACTCTGTTTGTGGTCCTGCTTCAATCAGCCTGAGTAAACGAGGGCTTAAAGGAATGTTTCGGATGCTCCGCCTGCTCTCCTGCTGTTCTGCTGGACATTCCTCCCGCGGGAGTGGAAGCAGTAGCGGCGCTCTTTTTATGACCCTCGAACTCTGCGTATCTAATCCTTCCCACGTTTCCCGTCAAGCGTTGCGATCAGACCCGCGGCCGTTTATTTGCACTTCGTTTAGTGGAATTTGTTCTGTGAGTGATGTTAGCGGAGGAGAGTGTAACTGGAACTGCAGCCCTTCCCTTCACTGGAACTCGCCACATTTACGTGGGTGTGGCCCTCCACCCAAATTAACTTTTATTAGAAATCACTGTTGTGGCTTGTTTAAGGCAATGAATGAGCGTCCATGTTTTATTTTTTGACACTTGACCGTACTAACATCCTGCTTATCATGACCCCTTTTCCCCGAGAGGGGTACTGTAACCATAAATCATGCCAGGTGTTCAGAATTTAATTAAATATACAACCTCTGATTAAGTGTTTATAGTTTTGTTTTAAGTTCTTTTTTATTTTATATTTGTGTATTTTTTTTAAATTGTTTTTATGAATTGTTTATTTTATCTTGTGAATTTTATTATATTTTATTTATCTAATTATTAATATTCTGCTTTTTCAAAAAAAAAAAACCCCTCTTTGACATGTTCACAAATTTCAGCCCCTCTCTGACATCGTTTCCTCTTCATCACCATCTCACATCATCTTCATTTGTCTTCAACACTCCTCTTCCTTTCTTCACCACTCGTACTCTTCATTATTCTCTTTGCTTGGACCCCGGGAATCACTGCTTGCTGCTATATTTATCTTTCATTCATTCATTTTCTAAGCTGCTTAATCCTAATTAGGGTCACGGGGAGGCTGGCGCTCATCTCAGCCGACTCTGGGCGAAGGGGGTACACCCTGAACAGCTCGCCATGCCATCGCAGGGCCAACACTCACACAAGCATTCACACTCACACTCACACCTAGGGCCAATCAGCCTACCGTGCATGTTTTTGGACAGTGGGAGGAAACCGGAGTACCTGGAGGAAACCCACGCAAGCATGCGAAGAGCATGCAAACTCCACACAGAAACGCCCTCACCAAGCCCCAGAATCGAACCCATGACCTTCTTGCTGCGAGGCGAACGTGCCTAACCACTTTGCCACCGTGACGCCCAATTATAATTTCTTATTATTTTTATTTATTTGTTTCTTTTTATTAGTTATAGTAATTATTCTTATTCTATTACTCTTTTTAGAGTTATAATTATATTTTAGAATGTTTCTGTAAAATTGTTTTGTTTTCTTTTCTAAATATTTTAATATAAACAAGTAAAAATAAAAATGATTAAAGGGTTTTTAAATTTGAGTAATTGTTTAATATAAAAATAAAACACTGCCAGCACAACAAGCGCAATAACAATAACCTGGAGCTTAAAGAAGAGTATCAAAAATATCATTTAAAATAATAGTTTTAAATTCTTCTGCACTTTATTTATATAAGTCCGAATCCAGGTTGATGCCGCAGCCATCCATGCCCGGGAGTCCACGGGAGCTAATTGGCCGAGTTATCATGGGAGGGAGGGATGGTGTATGCTCCCCCTGTCACTCACAGCAATCACCAGCCAATCCATGGGCGTCTGTGAGCTCATTCGTACAAAAGGGGCGGATAGCGCTTTGGCTCCGAGTGTGTTAGACCGCCTCCAAATGCGCAGCAGTTCGTAAAGAGGCGGGTGGCAGCATCCCATATCACGGAGGGGGCGTGTGCATGCTTACGCCCATCCCTGGCTGGTGGTGGTCATGTGATAGGGAGGCAACACTTGTTGGTTGAACAATGAACAATGTTATTTTTATGATAGGAAATAATTCTACAAAAATATTTAAAAAAATTTATTATTTTAATATATTTTTGTTTGTTTGTTTTTAGGTGCGGCGTTTTGAGCTGAAATCACCGGTGAAGACCATCGAGGATTTTATCAAGCGTTTCACGCCGAGTCGTCTGACATCAGGTTCCAACAACAGCAGCTCGTCGAGCCTGGCCACCAACCGCTCGTCGTCTCAGCGTGCCGCCTCCTGCATGCTGTCCACTCCGTCTGCGGAGAACACACTCACCAAACTAAACGAGGAGCGTCTGCAGCAGGCGTTCAGCCCCGTCCCGTCCGGACATGGCCCGGCCAAGGATGAAGGCGAGCTGCGTTATGAAGCTGAGTCTCCGGATGAAGCGGCTCTGGTGTATGCCGCCCGTGCCTACAACTGTTCTTTGGTAGGCCGACTGGCGGATCAGGTGACCGTGGAGCTGCCGCATGTGGGCAGGTTGAGGTTCGAGCTCTTACACACGCTGGGGTTTGACTCCACACGTAAGCGCATGTCCGTGGTGGTGCGACATCCACTCACCGAGCAGATCACCGTGTACACCAAAGGAGCTGATTCGGTTATCATGGACCTCATCAGACCACCTGCGACAGGTACGAGTAATATTCTTTATTATTAGGAGTGGCAGTCCGTGATTGGTCAGTGGAAGCGATAGTGATCAGTGATTTGTTGGTAGGAACAGTGGCAGTCCGTAATTGGTTAGTAGAAGCGATCAGTGATTGGCCAGTAAAAATCATGGCAATCACTGATAGATTGAAAGGAGCGATGGTAATCAGTGGTTGGTTGGTAAGGACAGTGGCTGTCAGTGATTGGTCGTTAGGAGCGATGACGAGCAGTGATTGGTCGGTGAGATGGATGGCGTTCTTTGATTGATGAATAGTGGATTGATGATGATCAGTGGTTGGAAGGTGTAATTGAAAAGAGCAAATGGTTGGTGGGAGCGTTTCTGATTGGTGATTGGTTGGTAAAGGCGATGGAGAACAGTGATTGGTCGGTAGGAGTGTTGATCAGTGCTTGGTGACTTTTTTTAATTAGGTTGTGTCAGTATCGCTAAGATATAAACATGATTATTTGTTGGGATATATTTTTCTTTTCATGGTTCTTTGTGTGGAGTAGAATGCCACGCCCCCTATCGCTGTGCTCCACCCACATCACAGCACATGGCTTGACTTAGTTGAGGTGAAATAAAAGTAAATCTGCACTATGTTCAGGTTCCACCAGTAAATTCTCTCTGAAAGGAAAATATCGAGTTGGAAAACTGACGTGGCAGAAAAAGAGAGAGTGAGGTCATGTGACCATACCGACATGGCGCTCCAATCAGGGTTCAGCAGCTCCCGACTCTACAATGAGTCCATTCACGGGACGCTGGAGGAAAAGCAGACGAGGCCAGTGGTCATGTGAACATGAAGGGAAGTGGCAGCACAGAACCCGACGCCTCCTTTGAAGTGTGGAAACAAATTATCCAACACTGTACAGACCTGGCGTCCACGCTGGGCTGCAAAAACAAACATGGCCGCCTTTTCTTCTACAGCTACGTGTACCTTGATTTAATAACTGAAGAGTGGATTAGAAATGAAATCTGACTTCATGAACAGTTTAAAATGAGCTGAATGTGAACTTCCCAGTTCTGATTAGAGGGCGGGGCTCTGCATGAGCGTCAGTTGTGATGTCATGCAATGTAGCGCCCATTAGCTGTGAACCAGTTATTTGCAAATTACTAGTGGAGGCAATAACTTAGTGGTACATAAACACAGCTGTTGTATTCTAGCTAACTGAGTTGTTGTTAGCGAGTAAACTAGTGGTTGTCGTGGTAATGATCAAATGTATATCCTAATACGTTTGCTCCTGTTAAATCATTCATTCATCTGCAGAACTGCTTCTCTTTAAAGGGTTGTGGGAGGAAACCGGAGTACCTGGAGGAACCCCACGTATGCACGCTTGCAAACTTCATTCAGAAACATCCTTGCCAAGCCCGGGACTCGACCCCAGGACCTTCTTGCTATGAGACAGACGTGCTAACCACTACGCCATTCTAAGCTAGTTTACTCATTTTAATGTGTGTACGGGTGTAGAGATCAGAGGTAACGCTCCCCACCCTTTTCATAGCACTTTCAAATGCCAGGCTTTTAAAAAACTACCTCCGTGTTGCCCTTCAGTGCTGTTTAAAAAGGAATTATTTATACGTTTGGCTTATCTTTAGCCGCTGTTAAATGAATAAATTTTTGGCTTTTGTACGCCACGTCTGTTCTCAGTAATATTCCAAACCTTAAAAAAAACAAAAAAACGCAGTGGTTCAAGACAGTCGCCAGAGATAAAGTCGTCTCCTTCTGTTGTGTCGCTGTAGGAAGCAGGTGGTGGCGGGCCGAGCAGAAAAACTGTTGTCGCGTTGGCAAGCTAACGTCGTGCAGCCTGCTGATGAATCACGAGGGGGGGGAAGGCGAGGAAAGGACTGGCGAGGCGAGGTTTGGTGCTTTTTTGGTGTTTTTAGCGATAATCTTACTCCACTCTGCTGCGGCTTTCCTGTCAGGAGGCAGTTAAAATACCGTTGAGGCAGCTCACAGGTCGGACTTTATAAACCATCACCAGTTACACCCAACACCTCGGACGTGTCTGAACGCAGGGGCAGCGTACGGTGACATTCCCCAATAAAGCATGACTGGAATGAGGAATGAACGGTACATGATTGGCCAGGGGGCGGGGACTTCGTATAAACTATAGTGTGTGTTAATCCTTTGATTGATTCTTATTTTAAGCATGAGTTGAATGTGAAGATATGTTTATTCTGCATGCGCTCACTACGGAGTGCATCACAGGAACAGTGTAGCATGTTTTATCCTTTCTTAGCCTTGAGAGGTATTTATCTATTCGTCTTAAAACAAGTAGATCTGCTGCTTCTTCACATCGAACGGAGTCAGCTGAGGTGGTTCGGGGATCTGATTACAATGCTTCCTGGTTGCCTCCCTTTAGAGAAGTTCCAGGCACGTCCGACTGGGAAGAAGCTCCCGGGATAGACCTAGAACTGGTTGGATGGGATCTCCCAGGAGGAGCTAGAAAGTGTCGCTGGCGAGAGGGATGTCTGGGTTTCCCTGCTAGACCTGTTTCCTCCATGAACGGACCTCGGATAAGAGAAAGAAAATGGATGGATTGATCTTAAAACAATGAAAAATTCCTCTATCAAGATGCACAGAGCATAAACACACAGATCAGCCATAACTGTGTTAGTTTATGTTTTTCTTGTGTTTCTGTGTAGTAAGAACTTTAATCGAGCCCAGGATTAGGTCACTACTGGTGTTCCTCAGGGTTCTGTCCTGGGGCCTCTTCTTTACATCATCTGTATAATCTTTCTTGGCCAAAATCTTCCGTAAGTTCAACATCAGTTTTTATTGCTATGCTGACGACGCCCAGATCCATCTAGTCACTCATTTAATTTTTATATTTTTCTTTTTTTCCTTTATTATTATTATTTCCTCCGGGTACTCCGGTTTCCTCCCACAGTCCAAAAACATGCACATTAGGGTTGTTGGCTGTTTCAAATTGCCCCTGGTGTGTGTGTGTGTTGGGTTTGCGATGGCCTGGCGAGCGGTTCAGGGTGTACCCCACCTTCACCCAGAGTTGGCTGAGATAGGCTCCAGCCTCCCTGCGACCCTTGCAGTATTAAGCTGTTCAGAAGATGAGTGGATAAATTAATTAATTCATTTATTTTCTGAAGCGCTTAATCCTAATTAGGGTCGCGGGGAGGCTGGTGCCCATCTCAGCCAACTCTGGGCCAGGCCATCGCAGGGCAGAAACACGCTGACGGCAGTGCAGCCTCCTCTTTACGAACGACAGCAATGGTTCTTTTACATTCCTCTCACCACAGACAGTGAGAGACATGGCCGGCCTTTGATATCCAGTTAGCTGCACTGGGGGGACAGCAGTGACAACCTGCTGATAGTGGGGCTTGAACCCCCGCCCTTCGGATCAGTAATCCAGCACCCTACCACCGGGCCTCCACTGCCCCCATGGATAAATGAATGAATGAATACATTTTTTCTCTCCATCACATCGCCATGTTACTTCATTTCTCTTTTGCATAGTAACCACACCCACTTTGCATTGCCTCAGGTAGCTCCGCCCCCTATCTCTGTCTCTGGTCTGTTTTTGTTAAAAGTGCTTCCTGGTGTAAAGATTGTTTGTTTATTGTGTAAAAGTTGTTTGAAGAATTGCGTTTAAAGTCGTTACTTCTCTGTTCCAGACGACTCCAAAGGGAAACGACAACACAAGTTTCTCTACAAAACACAGAACTACTTAAACCTGTACGCCGCAGACGGCCTCCGGACTCTGTGCATCGCTAAAAAGGTGAGAGACGCCTAACCCTCAGGGCCTCTCTCCTCTTTCTTTCTTCTGTCTCATGTGCTCTCTCTCTCTACCTTCCTCTCTCTCTCTCTGTCTCTTTCCCTCTCCTCTCTCTTTTCTTTCTTCTCTCTCATGTGCTCTCTCTCTCACTCACTCTCTCTCTCTCTCTCTCTCTCTCTCTCTCTCTCTCTCTCACTCACTCACTCACACTCTCTCTCTCTCTGTCTCTGTCTCTTTCTTTCTTCTCTCTCATGTGCTCTCTCTCTCTCACTCTCTCTCTCTCACTCTCTCACACAATCTCTCTCTCTGTCTCTTTCCCTCTCCTCTCTCTTTTCTTTCTTCTCTCTCATGTGCTCTCTCTCTCTCACTCACACACACTCTCTCTCTCTCTCACACACTCTCTCTCTCTGTCACTTCCTGCTTGTATACTTTATCTGTTAAAACCAGGCGATGTGACACACTCACACGGACCTCCTGCTGCTGGTGTTTTCAGTATTTTAACCACACCGTACCTCGTTTCTACCCCCGTATACAATCACATTTTCACACCTTTATTTGCTTTGTTTTTCTTTTCTTTTTTAAAGAAGGCTACAAATGTGACATGAAAAACTGAAACCAGTGCTAAGGGAACCAGTTCAGTCCTGTTATGTCACACTCAGCGCTATTCATGTATAGTTTCATTAACCCGGTCTGTCAACGAGCTCGAACGGTTCCGCCAGGGTTCATTCGTTTAGTCATTACTGATTAACTGTGTTGTTTATTTTGGTTTCAGTCGATTGCACTACAGTGAATACGTGTAAAGGGTAATGTGTATCTTAAGTCATTGTTTACACTGAGATGAAACAAAAGTCTGTTAGCCTGTTATGGAATGTTATTAAAGGTACAGTGTCTAAGATTTAGCGCCATCCAGTGGTGAAGTTCCAGATTGCAACACACTGATATTTCATTCCCGACTCCTCCCCGTAGAAACACGGCTGCTTTGAATGAACTCTCGAATGTGGCTCCTGCTTGGTTGGAGTGAAACCCTGCACCCTCACCGGCCCTTTGTGGATAAGGTTGATTAACCCTGATTGAGGCGCTGATTAGAGGTGGAGCTCCACATAAGAACTTCCGAGTTGTGTTTATTTATTATATTCTACTTAGACAGGTTTATGCGTTCTAGATATCCGTCGTCATGCGATTCAGCGATACATAACAGCCAATCAGCATCAGCTCGGTGACACGCGGACACGGGACAACCCTCCAAATTGAAGTTAAAGGATTAGCTCTGTACGCGATGAATAATATTAATAAAATACAGCTGGACTTTACGACAGTTTCCTGTTTCTGAATATTTCTGGTTAAATCCACGTTATCGATAACGTAGCACTGGATTTGTGCTTCAGGTCCTCAGTAAAGAAGAGTACGCCTGCTGGCTGCGGCGCCACCTAGAGGCTGAAACGGCCATCCAGGGACGAGAGGAGCTACTGTTTGATTCCGCACTACGACTGGAGACCGATCTTCATCTGTTAGGTGAGATACGCTCACGCTCTGATCTTTAATAATGAATTGGTGTGTTTTGGAGGAATGTTCCAGCTGTAAGAAGGGTTGAGAGGTGAGCGAGTCTGGGAATATGCAGGTCTTTTAGGTGCTGTGTGAATTTAATCTTTTGATTTATTGTATTTTATTATTGAATTTTTGCACACACTGGATCAACCCGAGGCTAGGCTAAGCTAACTGCTAACAGAGACGTGTCACTGTGGAATCTGTGACTTTATAACAAATAAAATGTAAATATTTTATTAATGTGAGTTAAACATGCTAAAGAACATTTTACTGATACACAATAAGACAGTCAGTCTAAAGCTAACTAGCTTGCTAGCGACCCTGACAACTGCTTCACAGTGTAATGGCTAGCGACCCTTTGAACTGTTTTACACACATAATAATTAGCCTTATATGACTAATGATTTTCACTGCTACTATTTACAACATCATTTTACACAGTATAATACTTAGCCGACTGTTAACGAGCTTTGTAGCATCCCAGACTTCTGGTTTACAGAGGATAGTAGGTGGCTTAATGCTAGCTGGCTTGCTAGGTTTTTTCCCCCCACAGCTTTATGGTGTAATGTTTAGCGTACTGTAACTGTGAGCAGAACAACAGTTCTAATGTTGGTTAGCATCTTCGCAACCATGGCATTTGGTGCACATGGTATGATGGCTAGGATAATAGTTAGCTAGCTTTGGTAGCCATTTTGGCTACTGGTTTAAATAATATATTACCATGTTTTAACGTAGTTAGCTTGCTAGCTATCTGCCTCCTGCTTTACGTAATATATTAAATAGACTTGTGTGCACTAGCTTGCTAGCAATTTTTGAGTTGCATGGTGTATTATTTAACCTTGGATGGGGTATCGTGGCTATATGCATTTTGTTTTTTTTGTTTTTCTTTTACACAGAATAGTAAATATTATTATGATAGCTAGCTTGGTATTAACATGGGGCACATTCGTAGCTTGCTTGCAATCATTTCTGGTTACTGGTTCATGCAGTATAGTGGTTAGCTTAATATTTGAGCTTACACAATAAAATACTTAGCCTAATGTCTTTGCTACTGATTTAATCAAATGATTATCCCAACAAAAGCTTGGCTACAAGGTAGCCTAACATTTAGCTAGCTTGCAAATGATCTTGAATATATTATTTAGCTTTATTTTATTATCTGGCTAATTTCTTAACTTAAAGAAAAATATCCTAATGCTAGTTTTCTTTGAACTCTGCTATGAGTTTGCATTAGGTTAAATAGCCTTATCTCTACTAGCTTGCACGTATTTAGCCTAATTTTTTGCTAGCCATGCTATGTGGTAGGTTTATATGTTATGTTCCTCTATATATTTTAGCTAGAGTGTAGCTTTGTAATTTCAGAGTTCACTGTTTTGCTAAGTCCTAGTTGCTTTGTTAGCTGACAGATATTAGTGTAACGTTAGTTAGCTAACTGCTAGTTGTGATTACTGTAGTTGGTTAGCTTGGCTAATACTGATGAGTAAAAACATGACAGTTCTGTGCACGTGTTTTTTTTTCTTAATACATTTAGTGTTTTAAAGAGATTATAAAAAGTCTTTTAAAGTAGCGTAAGAATTGTTTGGTGTACGTTTGTTCTAGCGTATGGATAAATAAATGTAATTAAAAACGGATTCATCTTGACGTCAGGCGCGACGGGGATCGAGGACCGGCTGCAGGATGGCGTACCCGAGACCATCGCTGCTCTGAGGACGGCGGGGCTGCAGATCTGGGTACTGACGGGCGACAAACAGGAGACGGCCATCAACATCGCCTACGCCTGCAAACTGCTCGACCCCGAAGAGGAAATCATCACACTCAACGCGGACTCCCAGGTACCGCACACGAACGCCTCTGATTCTGTTTTTTTATTTTTTATTATTCATCAACGGCGTCGTCATGAAGTAGAGTTATTCTGTTTAAAGGTGAATCCATTCAATCCAGCGTTTTTAAAACCTTTTTTATTTGGTTGTGTAACTGTAAGAAGCAGAAGGCGATTGAGTAGCGCCCCTACTGTGTGCAGTTGTTTTTAAGAGTATTTCGTTTTAAACCACTGTGTGTTACCGGGACTGAATAACGGTGTGGTGTTTTATCCCACAACAACCTTTTTCTCACCAACAATTACTATTATTATGTACTCCGGTTTCCTCCCACAGTCCAAAAACATGCACAGTAGGCTGACTGGCTGTTCCAAATCGCCCCTAGGTGTGAGTGTGAGTGTGAATGGTTGTGTGTGTTGCCCTGCGATGGCCTGGCAAGCTGTCCAGGGTGTACCCCGCCCCCAGCCCAGAGTCGGCTGCGATGGGCCTCCCCGCAACCCTAATTAGATTAAGAGGCTTAGAAAATGAATGGATGAATGAATCAAAGTTAATTAAATAACGACCTCTTTACCTCTGATTGTTACAAAGCACTGACTCCTTCAATAAATATTATGTCAACCTCTTAAAGAAAACGTCACCACAACAACCGTCACACACGCCCCACGAACGACCGGTTACTATGGAAACGATAGCGTATTAGACCGTGTTACAGAACATTTCATCACTACCTTCTGACCAATCAGAACACAGAATTCAGGTTTTGGATGTTGTTTAATTTAGTCACAAGTCCCGTGGCCATGCTTTGGGTGAAGCTCTGCTCTGGACAAGTTTTTTTCCCCCCCTTTCTTTTCTTTTTCTTTTTTCTTTTTTGGTAAAAATCCGAAGCGTTTGTTGTGTTAGACGTGGGGAGTGGTGGAGGTGAGGGAACACGCTGGGACGGTCTGATGGTCCACCCTTCCTTCCTCCCTGCACACAGAACACTTAGATCCTCAGCAGGAGGTCTCCTTTTGAAGTGTGGAGGAGAAATGGCATCATCACGCCATGCCGTGGCTCTGGGACTGTACAGATGTTTGAAATGGTCAGGATACTGACTGTATCTTCAGCACAGCTGCACTATCTGTTGTCCAGATGTTCCTCTGTCCATGTAATATCGTTCCTTAAATGTTTTTATTCAGTACGGTACCTCACTTCTCTCTGTGTTGTTCCTCAGGAGGCTTGTGCTGTTCTACTCGATGAAAGCCTGCACTACATCCAGACAAAGTTCCTGTGTAGTTCCTCCACGGACCCCCACGCAACCCGACTTGTCCAGCAGGACTACACCAGCGTGCACTTCCTGTCCCCCGGCTCCGCCCCCTCTGGCCCATTCCTGGTACACCGGCTGGGTTTGGTGATCGACGGCCGTACTCTGGCCTACGCTCTGGATAAGAGTCTGGAGGATAAGTTCCTGGCGGTGGCTCGGAGCTGCAGGTCGGTGCTGTGCTGCCGCTCCACGCCACTGCAGAAGAGCATGGTGGTCAAACTGGTGCGCAACAAGCTCAAGGTCATGACCCTGGCCATAGGTGAGGTTTTACACTGCACACTGTTTCATGTGATAGTAGAGTGGAGTGGAATCAGTTCCTCGTCCTCAGGATCAATATCAAGGTTTCTTTAGAAACTTTTTATTCATTTTACTCAAACATATTTCTTACATTTCTTCTTCCACATCAGTAAACTCCATCCATCCATCTACTCTTTCATCCACCCATCCATCCATCTCTTCGTCTAGCTTTCATCCGTCCATCTATCCTTGGATCCATCCATACCTATTCCACCTATCCATCTACCCATCCATCTACTTTTATCCATCCATCTATTCGTCTAGCCCTTCATCCATACATCATCCACTCCTTTATCCATCTATCTACCCATCTATCCACTCATCTGTCCTTCCATCCACCCATCCATCTTTCCATCTACCTTTCCATCAATCTACCCGCCCATCTATCCATCTACTCATCCACCTATCCATCCGTATATCCATCTTTCTGTCCATGAATTTATTTTCTATAAAAGCACATTCTGTAATCAAAAACAAGCAACTTCTACAAATCTACAGTACAAAAAATCTAACACTGAAAAAAACTCATCAATAAGAAACAAACAAATAGTAAAAAATAAAAGTTTTTTTACTGTTTAGTTTTACGTGGTGATGTTCTGTTTTCTCATTTTCACATTCAGCAAAAACAAAACACATTCTTACTAATATTAATATCACTGCAGCGCCTCAGTTTCTTTTATTTCATCATTTATTCCACAATTCAGAGAGCAGTGAGTACAGATTTCTGAGCACTAAACAGAGAGCGAGAGAGCGCGCGTGCGAGAGAGAGCGCGTGCGAGAGAGAGTTGATATGTCACAGTGGGATTGAAAGCTTCTCAGGTGTCCGTGATGTTAATCAGGTTTTTAACGTCATGTCGGTGTTAATGATGCGAGAGCGTTTTGTGCTATAATATAAAAAGTAGTAAAGTTCGAGGCTCTCGCCGTGTGTGAGCCGTAAACCATTATTGAGCGTCGAGTCTTACAGGGGGGCGTGTTTATTAATTGTTCATGGAAGGAGTCTCCAGCGTCAGTGCTGTCCAGCACGCTCGAGCTGCAGCGGTGTAAGAGGAATAAAGAACCTGCGGGCGTGCTGTTATAGGAAAATAATCAACGTGCTGTGTGAGAGTCACTCCGCTTCATCACACCACACTGTCACTGATTATTTTTCTGTAATGTCATGACGCGGAGTGTTTAATTCTTACCTTTACACTAAAGCGTCTCCCAAAACAATCATTTGGCACGACTTCAGAAAGCCAGTGAGTTGAATAGGTTTGCCGGCGTGGTGTAAACACTGATTGTTTGGTTGTCCCTGTTTGACTCACGCTCATGTTTGGGTTGTTATTGTATTATATCATAAGTTCAGCAGCTAAACGATGAGTTTGTTTTACTTCCTGTTTCTTTGTCCTTGTTTTCAACAGAATCGCAGCAGCATGAAACTGAGATAAAAAAAAATTAAATGACTCGAATTTATATACATAATTCACATAAAATATTTAATAAATACCCTCCCGTGGACCCACCACCTGTGGGAGGGGCTATGGGGGTCAGGTGAGTTGGGTGGCTCTTGGAACATAAAAAGCTCCTCGGTGGCCGGGCTCCCGGGGTGGATGAGATCCGCCCTGAATGTCTCAGGACTGTCTTGGTTGACACGTCTCTGCAACATCGCGTGGTCATCAGGGGCCGTACCTCTGGATTGGCAAACCGGGGTGGTAGTTCCCCTTTTTAAGAAGGGGGACTGGAGGGTGTGTTCCAACTATCGTGGAATCATACTAATCATCTACCCGGTAAAGTCTATGCAGGAGTACTGGAGAGGAGGATCCGACTGATAGTTGAACCTCGGATCCAGGAGGAACGTTGTGGTTTTCGTCGCCGCCGTGGCACTCTAGACCAGCTCTACACACTCTACAGGATCCTGGAGGGGGCATGGGAGTTTGCCCAGTCTGTCCACATGTGCTTTGTGGATTTAGAGAAGGCTTTCCACCATGTCCTTCGGGCTATCTTGTGGGGTGTGCTCCGGGAGTACGGTGTACCGGACCCGTTGCTACGGGCCATTAGGTCTCCGTACCACCCGGAGCCAGAGCTTGGTCCGCATTGGTAACGACATGTCGAATTCGTTTCCGGTGTTCATAATTTTTATGGACAGAATATCTTGGCGCAGCCGAGGTGTTGAAGGGTTCTGGTTTGGTGGCCATAGGATCTGGTCTCTGCTTTTTGCGGATGACTTTGTCCTTTTGGCTTCATCAAGGCAGGACCTCCAGCTCTCACTGGAGCGATTCGCAGCTGAGTGTGAAGCGACCGGGATGAGAATCAGCTCCTCCAAATCCGAGGCCATGGTTCTCAGTCGGAAAGGGGTGGAATGCACCCTCCGGGTATGGAATGAGGTCTTGCCCCAAGTGGA
>JBCNYH010000006.1:1227230-1244904 GCA_039654325.1 Tandanus tandanus | reverse complement strand
CTTTCTCTATCTCTCTCTCTTTCGCTTTATATATATATATCTCTTTCTCTCTCTCTCTCTCTCTCTCTCTCTCTCTCTCTCTCTCTCTCTCTGTCTCTTTTTCTCTGTCTCTCATTTTCTGTCTCTCTCTTTCTCTCTTTCTTCTCTCTCTTTCTCTCTCTATCTATCTCTCTCTTTCTCTCTCTATCTCTTTCTCTATCTATCTCTCTTTCTCTCTCTATCTCTCTCTTTCTCACTATCTATCTCTCTCTTTCTCTCTATCTCTTTCTCTCTCTATCTCTCTCTTTCTCTCTATCTATCTCTCTCTATTTCTCTCTTTCACTATCTATCTCTCTCTTTCTCTCTATCTCTTTATCTCTCTTTTCTCTCTCTTTTCTCTCTCTCTCTCTGTCTCTATTTCTCTCTCTATCTCTCTTTTCTCTCTATATATCTATCTCTTTATCTCTTTATCTATCTCTCTATTTCTCTCTTTCACTATCTATCTCTCTCTTTCTCTCTATCTCTTTATCTCTCTCTTTCTCTCTATCTCTATCTCTCTCTTTTCTCTCAATCTATCTATCTCTCTCTCTGTCTCTATCTCTCTCTCTGTCTCTATTTCTCTCTCTTTCACTATTTCTCTCTCTTTTCTCTCTCTCTCTCTCTCTCTCTCTCTCTCTCTCTCTCTGCTTAACCCTAGGTGACGGGGCTAATGATGTCAGTATGATCCAGGTGGCGGATGTAGGTGTGGGTATCTCGGGGCAGGAGGGAATGCAGGTAAGGACAGACCTGAGAGGATTTGGATTAATATGGATGAAGTATGAAATGTGAGATACTGAGATATTGATATATTTGGAAAGAGAAGTGAATCTGCTTCAGAATGATATAAAACATGACTATAGATGAAAATGGACTGAGTTACATCACTCTGTTTGTGGCTAATCAGGAAATGCTACTTTAGAGAAAATAGTAATTCCAGTTACAGAACCAGGTTCTGAACGTCCGCATCTGAAACTCCCCAACATCCAAACACTACATGAATCCGTCTCTCCACCACTTATTTTACTGATTTTTCACTTTATACTTTACACTTTACCCTTTATTTTGTTATTTAAGTTTGTTTATTTTTATCCATTAGGTTCTAATTTTCTCATAACCCTTGAACCTTTATACCTCACACCCTTTACTTTCTCCCAGGGT
Source organism: Tandanus tandanus (assembly GCA_039654325.1). Classification (NCBI taxonomy): domain Eukaryota; kingdom Metazoa; phylum Chordata; class Actinopteri; order Siluriformes; family Plotosidae; genus Tandanus; species Tandanus tandanus. Next base: position 1,243,728 of record JBCNYH010000006.1, on the reverse strand, counting down.
TCGGTGGGTAACCGATGGCAACCCTCGCTACCAGCCCTGTCTCTGCGCCAGAGGGCACATCCCGAACCCAGGAGCAAACATTTATACAAATGAATAACTGCACCAATTAGTCCTGTAGGTGGGGGGTAAGGGCTGGGGTGGGGTGTTGAGCTACTGCACCGTGAGCACATCTGCTCCGCACTCTGTCTTCAGCCAGTTAAATCAGACTCCGTCCCGATGAATGATTTGGTTCCTCTGTTTTTGGCTGGTGTGAAGATCCTCCGTTTCCTCCTCCCACTGAGCACAGTGTACATGATTAACAAGCATTTCCCCATTTCAGCCTGATCTCCATTTAATCCTGTAGAGCCCATGTGTGTGTGTGTGTGTGTGTGTGTGTGTGTGTGTGTGGATATGTCAGTATATTCTCAGACACTTCTGCTGAGGTGTATTTCCCTCCTCGTTTATTTGTAGAATTTAGTGCTGAAGATGACAAGAGAAATTTATTAACAGTAAAACCTGCACTGCAGAATCCATCATGCTTCATGGTGTTGTGGTGTGTGTTAGCATGTTAGCATGCTGACTGATGTTCTGTCATTGTGTTTGCAGGCGGTGATGGCCAGCGATTTCGCTCTTCCTCGCTTTCAATACCTGCAGAAGCTCCTCCTGGTCCATGGACACTGGTGCTACTCTCGTTTGGCGAATATGATCCTCTACTTCTTCTACAAAAACGCTGTAAGTAAACTGCGGTTCATCTAAACTACGGGTTCACGCTTCAATTACAAATACTCCTATTTCATTCAGTGCGGATTGTCTGCTAACCATGTTTTTAAGCTGCTCAAAATTTATCTTTTGTCTTGTTAACTAAGCCGATAACGTGTGTTTAGCTAGCATTTAATATTGTTATTGCTAAAATCATTGCTAGCTTATCTTTCCACAGCAACCAAGATAGCTAGCTAATAAAAGCTAATTCATGGACCAAACACTATGCACAAAGCTCACCAACCAGCTAGCAAAGTATCATAAATTGCGTCAACTTTGCTTACATGCTAGCTCTGGTTTGATACAGTTTTAGCTGATGCTAACTAGCTAGACTTAGTTAGGATTAGCTCTTTAACCGATCATGTAAATATGACAAAAATCTGCTTGAAAATTTGATGACAGGGAAGTCTGAAGAGCTAGCAATCAAGAGTTCGTAAACCCGCTAAATTTACCTCATTGACTGGTTTAGCTTTTCCCAAGCTAACAAGCATGCGTAGAGATAGCGATGCTAATAACATAATAACCAGGAATCCAGTATAATAACCAAAACCAGTTGTAGTGTCCATGACTAGCTAGCCTGGGTGGAGCTAATCACTGTGATGTAATCCGTGATTCGACATGTTAATGTTATGTTCAGTAGAAATGCTGCACGTAAGAAAGTTAAGATAAGGGTTAAGAAAGCTGGTAAGGATAAGAAAGTTCTGGGAAAATGGCCTTGTTGGGTGTTGTGTTATGGGTTATAAAGGTGTATGTGGTTGCCTAATTTACACTTGGCCTGATTGCTAACTAGCTAAAATTTTCCTTAAACTTTCTCAATTATTTCAACCTGATTCAGATTTAACTTCATTAATTTAATGGCAGGTGAAGATATTTAGAAATATGAAAATTTGCTAGTTCCAAATTGTAAAAAAAAAAAAAAAAAAAGTTACATGCTGTCACTCTCTTCTAACATGTAAGAAGAATTGGAGCCTTTAATTGATGTTAATGTTAATGGAATATCCTTCTGTTGTGCTTAGATGTGGTTCAGTAGTGCCTGAAAATTTTCTAGTTCCAAATGCACCACTGTAAAAAAAAAAAAAAAAAAAAGAAAAAGTTACTTATTGTCCCTTTATTGTGCCTAACATATACAGTATAAACATATCTAATGTCTAAAAGGAGACAGAGCTTATAATTAATATGAATGGAATATTCTTTTTTTTTTGCTGAAAGAACACCTGAAGTCTCACTAGAACATTTACAGCTCAAATTACTGTTAGTTTCTGACAGTAAAAGTTACATACTGTCTCTTTAATGGTGTCTAAAAAGAGATCAAGCTTATAATTAATATGAATGGAATATTCTTTTTGTGCCAAGAGAACACCTAAAATCTTGCTAGTTCCAAATTTAAAGCTCAAATAACTGTTTGTTTCTAACAGGAATAAATTTGCGTACTGTCCCCTTATAGGTATACTATAAACACATTGCGTGTGTCAGAAGAAGTAGAGATCATAATGAATGTTAGTATTAAAGTAGAATGCCTGAAATCTCACTACTGCTGGTATCTGGCAATACATACTGTCCCTTTAATGTTTCTAACACATAGTATAAACATATCTTGTGTATAAGAAAAGCTAAAACTTATAATTAATATAAATATCTATGGAATATTCTTCTTTTGTTTTTTCTTTTTTACGAGGATGCCTGAAGTCATGCTAGTTCCAAATTTACATCTCAGAAAACTGTTTCCAACAGGAAAAAATGGCATACTGTCCCTTTAATGTGTCTCACCTTTTCCTGAATGTTGGTGGTGGTAATGTAGAGTGTGTTTGTGGTGATCAGTGTAGGTGGTGTTTTGAATAAAGATGGATTTGTGTCTCTCAGCATAACGGAGATGGTGTTTCGATGATGTTTACAGTCCCATCCTGATATTTTCATCCGTTCTTTGCTCAGATGTTTGTGGCTCTCATCTTCTGGTATCAGTTCTACTGCGGGTTTTCCGGCTCAGCCATGATCGATCAGTGGTATCTGATCTTCTTCAACTTGATGTTCTCGGCGTTCCCGCAGCTCATCACCGGCACGCTGGATAAAGACGTTTCTGCCGAGACCCTGCAGGAACTTCCTCAGCTATATATGAACGGACAGAACTCAGAGGTACGCGGCACTTCACTTTTTCCTTACGGGTTACCATGTGGACTAGCGGGAAAACTCGTTCACTAGTGGCCGCTGAGGAGATGGCGAGTAGTCAGGTGGTGGGGAAAAAACCTGGTGTGGAAACGGATAGATGCACATCAACAAATAAATAAACATATGAAAGAGTTTTTCCCAGTGTCCAATCAGAATCATCAAATATTTGTTTGTTTGTTTGTTTATTTTTAAATGGCTCTTTAACACTGTAGTCTCACGTTGTGTAAAGTGGAGACGTGTGAGAGGCTGTTTAAATCCGTCTCCTGCTGGTTTTTGTGTTGTTTTGTTGTTATTTAAATCCGCGCACCATGGCGTCGTGAGCAGTGCCGGGTGAAGAGCGCGTCCTGAGTTACTCATCATCCAGTTCCCGAAACCCAGCTTGGCGAGTTTACCATCAGGCCTAAAGACCGGTGGTAATAAGCTCTGATGGTGTTTAAAGCTGCTGTAGACGTCACGTTCTTCATGCGTCATTACTCTGTACGGAGTTTTCACACCATGCCGCGTGCTCGCGCGTGATTTCTGTCATTTCGGCTCGTTCGCATCAGTATGCTTTAAAAAAACTACCACTCTATTAAATCATCTCATTTAATATGCACTGATTTATTTACTGGCACTTATTAACACTGTGGCCTGAAAAGCACTGAAGCTTAAAATTATATTTTTATTCTGAACGTTAATTATAAACTGCGTGTTACTGGAAGTGTGTGTGTGTGGGGTTGTGTGTGTTACTGAAGGTGTGTGTGTGTGTTTTATTGGAGGTGTGTGTGTTATTGGGGTTGTGTGTGTGTGTGTGTGTGTTATTGGGGTTGTGTGTGTGTGTGCGTGTGTTATTGGGGTTGTGTGTGTGTGTGTGTGTGTGTGTGTGTGTGTGTGTGTGGCGGGAACATGTTTGCTGTAATGATTCGAGGCCCGGGGCAAAAGCAGCAGCTGGACTGCGTGCCGTCTCCACACGAGCTGGACAGAGAGGGAGTCCTTGGGGAGTGAAGGACGCCGCGGAGCGCTGGAGCGCATGCTGGAGCTCAGCTGCGGAAATACGCCTGCTGTCTGTTCGAACAAATGAAAAAATAATAAAAAAACTAGCAGAATAAATCTGGGGTCTTGCTCTGTGTTCGTGAGTCGGGTGGCATTCAGATATCGCGATACATTAAAGATACGAGATGAGATGTAACTCATACGGTACTGACAGTTATATTTTAATATTTCTATTTTATAATCATTTTAAAGCTAATGTAAATCTAATAATAATATAAATTGAATTCTTTTTTTTATTTTGTACTGAAATATGCTACGATGATTCCAGAAACATTGCCAAATTCACTGCTGTAAAAGTTACAGAGGAGTCACATGGGACCGAGGAGCAGGATGGCTGCTCAGTAGAAGTCCTGAGCCTCATTAACTGAAATCCTAACAAATCCGTTTATTTCTCCACACTTCAAATATTTGTCTGTCATGTGTTCCATTATCGGCCCTCTAACTGTTAGAAACGTTAATCCGCAAGAAGGTCTAGAGCCCTCACGGGGAAAGACTGCACCTGCTGTGGACTCTGGTGATGCTAGCCCAAAACGGGACTCTGCTAATTTGGAAAACATCCTTACTGAAGTGAGTGTAATGAGCTCAACGCTCAAAACCATAGCGTCTGATCTGTCAATGAATAAGGAGACTGCAGAAGAATTGAAAAGTTACATACTGTCCCTTTAATGCGTCTAACTCACACAAACACATGGATATGGGTAATAAGAGATTTGAGGTTATCATTAATATTCAACAGAAATATCGCGATACACGATTCGAACAGATAAATCGTCTCTCCGGGGTTCTCTATCGTGACAATAAAGAAGATACCTAAAGTTTATTTTTGTTTAAAAACTTTGATTTTATATAGAAATATATTTTTTGATTGATTTATATTTCCCTCACTCTCTGTCCTTAGTTTTCATTCCTGAAATGTGGCTGTGGGGATTTCTGGGTGTTGCTGAGGGAATTTGGGGGTGTGGCTGGAGGGAATTTGGGGCGTGGCTGTGAAGACTTTTGGGTGTGGCTCTGGGGATTTTGGGGCATGGATGGAGGGACTTTTCAGTTTGTGGAGATTTGGGTGTGGGGCTGTGAGGATTTTTGGGCGTTGCTCTGTGGATTTTTGTTCACGGCGGAGGTGATTTTGGGGCGTGACTGGAGGGTTTTTGGGGCGTGGCTGTGAAGATGTGGGGATTTTTGGGGGTGGCTGTGGGGGCTTGGGAGCACGACTGGGGATTAGGGGGCGTTTCTGTGGGGATTTGGGTATACGGCTGTGGGGAGTTTGGGGGCGTGGCCTTTGGGAGTTTACACCTTTAGTACGTCTTTTTTTTATTATAAAGTGTTTGATCAGAACAGGGCTCGGGTTATTCTGAGGATTATCTCACTAAATAAACAGTATGTGCAGCTAATGGGGTGAACATTAAAAGTGGTCTCTTAATTATTTCCCTCGCTGTAAATAAATCTCGGCGCAGTGTGTGAGAGATCGGAGCAGTTGCTGTGCTTGCAGGTTTTTATCTGTAATCAGTATTCTCAGACTGCTGATCATGGGATTTATTCTCTGCAAATAATGTGGATCTGAGTCGTGGTCCCCCCTCTCAAAGCCCTCCTCTCTCTCTGAGGTCTGCTTATTTCGACCTGCATGCCAGTTAATGTCTTTGCTGTGGATTTCAGTAAACAAAAGAATAAACTACCCTGAGCTGGGACACTGTGGGATCATTAAAATCCCATAATCACACAGTGGATGCTGCCATCATCCAACACTGAGCAATTAACCTGCAACTGCAGCTGCACAACTTTTCCCTGTGTGCGCCTACGGACTTTACTACCAGAACCACAACACCGCGACACTGTAATACCGCAACGCTAATAATACAACACTGTAACACCGCAACACTAACACCTACTTCTGCTTCTTCTTTCATGTTCCATTTCTACTCCAGTCTTCAGCTGCGAGTGAGCACCAGGTGTTCATGGTTGACTTGGCAAATTACTTGAGGGTGGTTTGCCATCCCTTGGCGCCCCTTGCACAGCACTTGGTATTTACAGGAGGTCTACCATACAAGTGCTACCTGCTTAGACAGGATCAGGATTCACAGGGTGGCATGGGGGCTACTGTAACACCACAACACTGTAATAACACAATACAGCAACAGAACAGTGTAACACAACAGTACTGTAACACCACGGTAACAACATAACAGAACATCTGTATCTCCACAACAATGCAACAACACCACAACAAGGTGACACTGTAACACCACAACAGTGTAACACTAATACCACAACCATGTAACGATACTCTAACACCATAACACTGTAACCATACTAACACCACAACAATGTAACAATACTGTAACACCAGTGTGTTAGACTGTAATGACATAACACCACTACAGTGCAACAAAAACAAAGCATTTTACCACCACAACAGCATGACTACAACCAGAGCAGTGTCATATGACTACACTGTAACAAACAGTGTAACACAGCAATATGACATTGTAACAACAAAACAGTGTCGAACCACAGAACGATAAGAGCACCATAAAAACAAAAGCCCATAACACTACATCAATGTAACGCCACTACATGGCAACAAAAAAACAACTTTTACCGCACCACCAGAGTTCAATAGCGTAATGTAATGTGACATCACCGTAGCGTTATGCAACACCCCAGCAATGAAACGTAACATAACACCATGTAACCCCAGTGCAATGTAACATCACAACACTGTAACAATTCTCTGCTTCGTGACGGCGGTGGTTTGTGATGTCGTAATGAAATTGAATTGAATCTCCAGAATGTTCTGAATTTCTCCAAACATTATTTTTCTTTCCTGATGTATTTATTATTTGATGAATGAGATTTTCATGTGTTTTTTTTATTTCCGCGTGTGTTTCATGATGAAACTTTTTTTTCTTGTTGTTGATCAGGAATATAAGCCGTACATGTTTTGGATGAATATGATCGACGCCTTCTACCAAAGTCTCGTCTGTTTCTTCATCCCCTACTTTGTGAGTTGATGTTTTTTTTCTGAACACGTTTGTGTGTTTTCTTTAATAAACGATAATAAATAACAGGTCGCGACGTTTGTTCATCTGTTCCGCGGCTCTGTCGCAGGCGTACGCCGACTCGGATGTGGATCTGTTCAGTTGGGGCACGCCCATCACCACGCTTGCCCTCTTCACCATCCTGCTGCAGCTCGGCATCGAAACCAAAACCTGGGTGAGGAAACGCACCACCGGGTGCGCTGAAGGGTTCTGCGGGTTCTCCTTCTAAACATCACACCCACCCTTTTCTGATCAGAGAGGGTTCTGATTACGATCCCTATAGAACCTTCGGAACGCTTCACTTCCTCCTGGAGTCTCTTCACTCTGATGATCTTTAAAACTCTGTACAACATTTAATCCTTCCTTCCTTTCTTTCTTTTTTCTCTCTTTTCCTCCTTCCTTTCTAAATTCTTTCGTTTTTATCTCTTGATCTTGGTTTTTTTTTCCTTCCCCCCGGTTTCCTTATCATCTCTAGGTCTCTCTTACAATCCCTGTGGGCTTTTTCCAGTAAAGCTGTAGCAGGTCTCACCAGCCTCCCAACAACATGTAGGTGGATTAGAGATATCACCTATAGTGTGTGTGTGTGTGTGTGTGTGTGTGTGTGTGTGTGTGTGTGTGTGTGTGTGTGGAGCAAGTTGAAGGTAGTTCAGTTCAGTGAGGAGTTTGGACCACAGTAATGCATCATCCTGACACATACTGAAAACACACACACACACACACACATTTATCCTACACTCACACCTGCATATATATATATATATATATACACTGTACACACACACAGATATAGATACCGGTTCATCTGACACAGACAGGGTGCCAAAACTAATAGGTGTGGAGCACTTTACAACCTCACACACACAAACACACACACACACAGTTTTATCCTACACATACACACACTCATTCATCTGACACGTTATATACAGTACATTCTCTCTCTCTCTTTCTGTCCATCCCCTGCTCACTCTCTCTCTCTTTGTTGCCGTTCTTCTCTTTCTCTCTCTCTCTCTCTCTCTCTGTCTCATTCTCTCCATCCCAGTACCTCTTTCTGTCTCTCTCTCTCTCTCTCTCTCTCTATTTCTCTATTTCTGTCTCTCTCTCTCTCTCTCAGACTGAGTGTAGATGTAATTCAGACTCTTGAACAGAACCGTGTTTGTAGACAGTAAGACGTTCTGTGTTTTTTCTCAGACGTGGTTGAACTGGGCTTCTATAGTGTTCAGCGTGGCGTTGTTCTTCGCCGTGGCGCTGTGCTACAATGCCTCCTGCCCCACCTGTTACTCGCCCTCCAACCCCTACTGGACCATGCAAAGACTTCTGGGAGATCCCCTCTTCTACCTGCTGTGTGTCGTCACGCCTATCACTGCTCTTCTACCCAGGTACATTTCACCGTCCTTAACGCCACCCACGTGTTTGCAAACGTAACGTTTAAAAACAGAAACGTCCAATCAGATGCTTTAAATCCCAGTTTGTAACCATTAGGGAAAAATTTTGAGACATTCACGTTATGAAATTTATGATATAATATTAATATCGTCGTATCGCACGCTCTTCTGGACTTGCGTTTGTGTTCTAGATATTTCTACCGAGCGTGTCAGGGTTCCGTGTTCCCGAGCCCGGTGCAGGTGGGCCGTCAGCTGGACAGATTTCCGCTGGAGCTGCGCAGACGTCTGCTGCACCAGAACCAGGCCAAGTTCTTCCCTTTCTGCAGACCTTTCCTCAAACCCTGCAGCTCCACCCTCACACACCCGCACCCCGCCCACACCAAGCACAAACCCCGAACCGCCGATCCCGGCGTGACCAAGAGCATGGAGATGAAGGACACGTCTCGGAGTTCCAGGAACCCCGAGAACCATGTATTGCAGAACTCCGAGAGATCGCCACGTGGGCCTACAGAGAAGGGCACACTTTCATACTCCAGAGATCACCCCGGGCCGCGCGTGCTCACCTCCACGCCGACGCTGCCTCACCCGGACAGCGTGCAGCTCGTATCGCCCCCTAGTGGTGGTCCTCCGGGTGTCACCTATAAAAAGAGTTTGGACGTCTCTGAGAACCAAACACCGGAGCGTCACCGGGAACGTTCAGAACCGCTTTCGGACTCGTGATGCTGAGGATTCCGGTCCAAATTTGCACGTTTTCGAATTTTAAGAAAATATTTTTAATTCTATTTTTCAGAATTATTTTAAGAAGTTATAGATGGGTACTATTATATATACGTTATATATTTAGTTGTGTACAGTTTGGGTTTTTTTTTTTTGAATAAAGTTTTTTTATTTGTATTTTTTTTTGTAATTTTTATTTTTTTAAGAGTAGAGACGCAAACACACGCAAACTGGAGCTTCTTATCCGTATGTTTTTACCAGGAAAAAAAATTCCCAGCATTTCCTGTTGAGATGACATCACTTCCCTTTAACTAAGCTGTTATTTATTCGAACCTGGTGCTTTAAAACACACACACACACACACGCGCGCGCACACACACACACACACACACACACACACACACACACACACATACACACACAGAGCAATGACTAATTAATTATCTCCTGCTCCTATATCGCACTACACAGCAGTATTTCATTTATTTTCTAAGCCGCTGAATCCTAATTTGGGTCGCGGGGAGGCTGGCGCTCATCGCGACTCCGGGCGAGGGCGGGGTACACCCTGAACAGCTCATCAGACCATTACATGGCAAACACACACTCGCTCTCACACCTAGGGGCGATTTGGAACAGCCAATCAGCCTGCGCATGTTTTTGGACTGTGGGAGGAAACCGGAGTACCCGGAGGAAACCCACACAAGCATGGGGAGAACATGCAAACTCCACACAGAAACACCCAGAGTTCGGGAATCCAACCCAGGACCTTCTAGCTGTGAGGCGTACGTGCTAACCACTGCGCCACCGTGCCGCCCACAGCAGTATTTTCCGGATTATTCCGGAGCTCGGACGTGAAATACATCACGACTCCCAAACATTCCCGATTTCCAAAAAAAATCCTAAAATCACATCCAAATATTTTGCTGGAATTTATGCACACGACATAATTTTTTTATTATATTCATGCCAAAGCTGCATCTCATGAATATTCCTGCTGCTTATTATTATTTTTTTTTTTATTTTTTTTTTTATGGAAACCCTGTTAAACCTCTGGATTTATAGACACTGTTGTGAGAATAGATCAGACTGATCCAGATGTTGATATCTCATAGTGTTTTTATTTATAACACAATCTCTCCATCTATAAATCACCAGTAACTCCACTGGCGAGATGTTAATGATATAAAATATGCAAATTAATTCTTATCAGCCGTGTCACATCCGCGGCGTTTATTACTGCGATGCGTGAAGCACTAAACATGTTCCGTAAACACATTCATTCCACCTTCTGATCAAACTAACTCTGATTAATGAACCCACTAACACCTCTACCTGAAGTTTAAGTCTGAAGTCAATTTAATAAAGTTAGAGGTTATGTGCTGCTCATGCCTCCTGTGAGTCTTGGAATGAGTTATAATGCATTATAATCATCATAGCACATTCAGAATACTGTACTTTATAGTGCTTGACGTAAGGCTGGATAAAAGCTCATAAACAGTATTGATCATATAGCATTCATACCTCATAATACCCTATTATAGTGGAAATTTCACTGTTATGGCGTGTTATGAATGCTATATACTGCCTATATAATGGATTTAGTATTCGTCCTGTTATACAAAGTTACACTGATATTTTATAACATGTTATATAATGCGCTTTCCTCCGGACACTGAAGGACCATCTCTCAGAGAAAAGTCGCATTTGGTGGGAAAAAACCTTCAAAAACATCGAGTTCTTGAACATTTTTACCATCAAACCATTAAATACTTTCATTCCAAATGTTGTTCCTTTTCACGGAGTTAGCCGTAAATGACCAGTGGGAAAAAAAGGTCCAGTCAGCCTAGAACGAGTCACGTCTACTTCTGTTCTTTTTATTTATTAATTTTTTCAGTCACGTTACAGGTCATAGTATATGAGCTGATATCCTATCTGAGTGCTGCTGAATAGCCAATCACAGCACAGCATTGCTAATACCTACTGACCTAAGATGGAATATATATAGTGTTATATAGCATACGTAGCACCTTACAATGCAAAACCCTTCTGTATAATCACTAATAATGTAACATGCATAAGACTTCATAAACATGAGCTCACTTGGTGTGTTATATGTGCATTATGAATACCGTATAACACATGGCAAAATATATTCGTACATGTCACGTGCGTGTGTCATGTGACACATATAACACTTTATTAAACTGAAGTATAACACATTCTAACACCTCGATACTGTGTTATATACTCTGTGCTCTATAACCTGACATTATGAAGTCATATCCCGAATGCTTTGTTGTGCTTTTGGGGCTATTGTAACAGGCGTTATAACATGACCTATGCTTTATTATGCATTATTTAGTGTTATAACGTGTTACAATGTGTCGTGGGTATGTCGATAACTGTAACAGGAACACGTTATTAATGCAAACTAAGATAGCATGTTATATCACCTGACATTAAGAACTTCTCCTTAAAGTATTAGACATGTTTTTATACCTTGCTAACAGTCTTATGTCAAGCATTATAGCATTTCATATCATCGCCAGACTTTACAATGCCTTGTTGGTGGACGTTCCATGTAATCGGCTGACCTCTTAATGGTGTTCCACCGGGGGACCAGACATCATGTCTATGTCAAAATGTCCCGCCAGTGCGTCACATGACCTGTACACACTGTGACATCATCACCTATTGATTGGACTGACCTTCCCACTAAGTGATGTCACAGCGAGGGGAGCTACCCCCCCTGGGACGTTCTTCCCACGTCTTGTTTGTACGCACTGCATCTAGTTCTATCTAAAATTATACCACCTCTGCTTTATAATGCATTATGATTAAGGAATAGCACCAACACTTGAATTGTATGCGGTATAATGTGTTATGTAACAGACTCCCTCAGGCTTCATAATATAGCGATATTAAGTTACGCACTGTGTAATGTATTATATCTACAGTTAATTCCAGAGCGTTTATAATGTGTTGTAATGCATTACAGCATGATGATTTACGTCATTGTGAATTTGTTTATTAGAGTATTGCACACGTTTGTGCTTTGTAATGCATTATTATTGTTATTACCTCCGCCAAGTGGTTATGTTCTCACCGGTGTCAGTTTGTTTGTTTGTGTTCAGGATAACTCAAAAGGTTATGCATGGATATGGATAAAATGTTTTTCTAGAGTACGGTGTGGAACCAGTAACAAGCCATTAGATTTTTGAATTGATCTGTGCATGGGATCATGTAGGGGGAAAAAATCCTGAAATCCCGAAGTTTCATAATATTTTATGTGCCAAAATGTTCACCAGACGTCCACTAGGGGGAGACTTTTCATTATAACTGTGCCAAGTTATACTAATCCGTTTGTGCCTGGAGGAGGTACCTTGCACTCTATGAGTGTTCCTCCAATTATACCTTGAAACAAAAGCATCACTTGCGTTATAATGCATCATAAAGGAACGGATCTGAGGTTTATGTATGTAAAGTTTATCTCATGTAATATAATATATTTTCTATACAATGGTTATAACTGGAGACTTCATCAGAGCTTGATATAATGCTTTAGAACTTACGCAGATGCTATCATAGGTATGTTATGTCATACACCTGATAATTATGACGAGCTTATGTCAGGCTTCATAACATATCATGTAGAAACAAAACTGGAGCTTGTGTTATAATGCGTTATATCAGGAACAGATATTATAAGGCTTTGTGTAACCATTTCCTGATGCTGAAGTATTTTGTATGTATTGCTATAACAGCCTTACACCAGGCAGTATAACATGTCGTTTATGTGTTATAATGCATTATGAAAGCAGGAAGATTGATAGAGAGCGTTGTTGTTGTTCTTTAAGATTTCTGCTCAGTATATTTTGGTGTCTCACTTCACACTGAGGTGTTTTGTTTGCTTGTTTTTTGTCTTTTTCTTTTAAGAAATTTAGCTGATTATCTGATTTCAGAGCTGTAAAGTTCTATTAATGTGGGATTCTGCGGAGTGTGTGTGGTCAAACTGAGTTTATTCACCAGGTTTCAATCCTAACGTCGCCTTAGTTTTATGACGTTAAAGCTTCCTTGGCTGTTTATATCAATCACACTTTATTTTACAGTTTTATGATTCAGTGTTTCATTGATAAATATGCAATAATTTCAAGTGGACCCAAGCACCCTGAGAGCGCTGACCTCTGCCAAGCCAAAACAAACAAAAAATAATATCAAACGACACAGCACCCCCTGCTGGGCCTTCTGTGATATGACACTTCCAAAAACAATTGTCTCACAATTTCAAAAATCTCTCAAGAATTTTTGAAAAGTTGTTCCTGAATCTGGATCATCTCAAAAATCGAATGTTGACTTCCTTGTCCAGAGCTCCGCCTCTGTTAGAAATTTCACGAAAAATCCGCAAATACATTTTTTGCGTAATCCTACTAACAGCTGCACAAACGTAACCATTACATTAACACACACGTCATGGCGGAGGTGATTACGAAGTTTGCGCAGAAGTAAGCGGTGTTTATAAGTACAGTAATGAAATGAGCTAAAGTGCCGTGTGGTGGGTAAGTGGGGGATGTTGTGTACGGTGAGATGGAGATTGAGAGAATTTCAGAAATCATTCCAACCAGTCTTTTGTGGAATCTTTAGAGTAATAATAATTAGAAACATTTACCGTGCGTGTGCGTAGCGCTGCGCAACCCGAGTACATAAACCTAAACCCAACAGCATCACCTGTACGCGGCGCTGCGTTTTCATCTTCACGCCTCAGGCTTATGCGTGAATTCTGCCTTATTATTTATTCAAAGCAGAGACATTTAATATCATTTAAACGTGTTTCAGAAATCATGTACCGGATATTCCTTGTAATTATCGCACACTTATTGAAGGGCTGAGAGCCATAGTGGTCTAACACCCCCCAAAAAAACCCCGACGAGTGAGAAGGTGATATTTTGACAGGTGTGGATGAGGTCTATCTGTGCCAGAATGGTCCCTTCGTCTTCCTTATGATCTTGAGTCATATGGTGAGCATCATCCCTGATTTTATTCTATTACAAAAACCTTCATGTCCTGAAACACTTAGTTTCTCTGCCCTTCAATTAAACTCTGAATGTTTTCTGTAAAATAAAGTGTGGGGTTTGGTTTTGTGGCTCGGAAAGAGACCGCATGGATTCGCACTGTGTTTAGTGTTAGTAAGTATCTGATAAATATCTGACGTTCTCACCAGTACTTTGTTCTAAAATGCCAAGAAGTGCCTTTGTGTGTCGGCGCGCTCAGGATTGGGAAACCTGCGCAGGAACGAGTGTTATTTTTATTTTATTCTTGCTTTAACACACTACTTCTGTTCCGAACAGATTATCCAATGTTTTGGGAAACAGATTTGTGTGTGTGTGTGTGTGTATGATGTACGTGTGTATGTGTGTGTCCTGAAGAGGTCCGCGCTGTTGTATAAATACACTTGGGAGTGGCTTCATATTTGACTTTTCTTTTTTTTTTTTTCTTCTTTTTTTTTTTTTTTCTTTTTTTTTTTTTTTTTCCAAATGCCTTTACACTGGAGACGACCCTATTTTTAGAGAAAAATTCCTTGCTGCAGATGTTATATACAGTTTATACGACTGTTCGACAGTTACTTCAACCAAAGTTTAATAAAGAAAACATTTTAAATTACTTTCTAAAACAGACTGTTCCTCTCTTGTCTTGTTTTTTTTTTTTTTGTCGAGTTCCTGATGTTTGTTTTTTTTTTCCAGACACAAACACCACATGCTGCTGGAATAAATAAATTAGTAGCTAAAATATCCAGAATATCTTAAACGGTATTTTTTCTGGTGCAGTATCCCGAGCGAGATGTTTTCGAGATGTTCTTTTGACGTTAATTGTTAACTTTAGTTTAAAATTCCTGATTAGAGTTCTTAAATGAATAAAATTCTGGCCACCAGTAAATATTGAAAAAGTAAAATATAGGTTGCTGAACCTACTTTACTGTTGTAAAATGCTGATCTATCTTATAGGAGAAGGAATATTGGCACGTGCCAATCAAGCAATAATCGTTCCACTTATCCGATGGCATCAGTGCAATACTTCAATTATCTGATCACTATGATGCAATATCAAGAATTATTGCTTCCCACCAGGCAAAAACATGAAGGTGACCAATCATAGCAGAGTATGCACAGAGAGCGGAAAGCCCGTAAATGGAAGGAGGAAGCCAAACAGGCTGTCCAGCGCACACAGTCCAAATCAATGTTTCGGGGGTAGATGGGGAAGAGCTTCCTGAAGAACTGTGGAAGTTTTGGGGTTAGGAATCGTACTTTGGTCCGCCACTGATGTCCAAAATGAAAAAGAAATAGCTGAAAATATAGATAATATCTGATCTTTAAGTTCTGACTCTGACTGTAACTCAAAAACCACGCCTCAAAATCCCCACGCCTCTAAAACACCACACTTCAAAATTCCACACCTCAAAAACACCACACTTCAAAATTCCACACCTCAAAATCCCACGCCTCTAGAACTTAAGGGATGATCCAGTCCCAGAACGTAAAGTTCAGAACCTGCAGACTTTTAACTCCGAGCCTTAAGTCATGACTCAAACTTGATTTTCAGCAAATTAACCTTCAGCACGTTGAGGGCTGTGAAAAGAAAACAGGACTGTTTTCACAGCGAGACGTGTCTCTATTTTTTTGTACTTTATTGGCTGGTTGTCTGAATCCACACGAGTAACAGAGCTTTGGTGGAATGTTATCTTCTCATCACGCCTGATGAATTTTATACTTTATTTTAGGAGCTTCAAATGGAAGTTGGGCTGCACGGTGGTGTAGTGGTTAGCACGTCAACCTCACGGCGAGAAGGTTCTGGGTTCGAGTCCAGGGCTCGGTGACGACATTTCTGTGTGGAGTTTGCTTGTTCTCCCCGTGCATGCGTGAGTTTCCTCCAGGAAATCCAGATTGCCCCCAGGTGTGAGTGTGAATGGTGTGTTGACTCTGCGATGGACTGGTGAGCTGTTCTGGGTGTTCTCTGCCTTCGGCTGAGATAGACTCTCCCTGCAACCCTCGGAAGATTTAAGCAATTCAGCGAATGAATGAATGAATGAAAGAATGAATGAGATGGAAACGGAGCAGCAGTTCAAGAGGGAAAGCTAAAAGCTCGTACTCTTCTCTCTGGTACCTCGATCATTTCTCTTAACACTGAAAGGTTGAAACTCATTCTGTGAAAAAGACCTCAATCTGAGGTGCTGGCATCGTCCTGAAGGCTGGGGGCGGAAGACGGATGGTTCTTGTTCTGAACTGCTGCGGTTGGTCTTTGCCTCAGCGGGGGCTTTTTTTTCAGAGAGGCAGAACGGTGGGGTGTTATTAATGAATCTCTTTTAAGGCTCAGTGGGGGGGGGGGGGGGGGGGTTTTTGGAATGGTCGTGTTCGGTTTTCGGGATCCCCCAACCCCCAC
>JBCNYH010000006.1:1174239-1208894 GCA_039654325.1 Tandanus tandanus | reverse complement strand
ACCTGCGATGGACTAGCGTCCCATCCAGGAGGAGTTGAACTCCTAGTCGCTTCACACTACAGAAACCGGGGATAAGCTCCGGCCTGATTAGCCAGAAGGCTCAGGTGTAAAAGCCCAACAGACTTTACTTTTTTACCCTGCTGTGAAAATCCCCCGGGGCAGCAGTGCTGAAATAAAGCCTCAGGGCATCGTGGGAATGTTTCTCTCAGCCTCAGGTCCATGATCACATCAAACCATTGGGGAAAACAAGCCTCTGGGATTCTCGTGGATCGTCGGGCTCCCCTCGGAATCCTTCGGTTGTAAATATTGTACACAGTGCACGGCTGAGTTCATGTTGAAGAATGACACTGAGTAAAAACACCACCCGGAGTAAAACAGCTGGACTTTCAGGCAGTGGTGCGGTGGTTGGGGTTTTCTAGTGTTGAAAGAAGGAGGTCGTTTTTTTACCCCTTAAATATTTCAACTCTGCTTATTTTACAAAACTAAGAAAAATGCATGATGTCAGATTTAACATAATGTTCATAAATATTACTTACTTTAAAAAATAATCTGAGATAAAATTTCTGAGTGATGTAACAACATGTGTCTCCACGAAGCCACTCCGTCTCACTGCACCTCTTGTCTGAGAGCAGTCTAATCACGGAAATGTTGTTCACCTGCGAATAAACACCTGTCTGTATTCATGATTCTGAAAAAACCTGAACGTGTTGAACTTGTATTCCTGTTTTACAATTCAGTACGTAATGAAACACACCTCTGTTCTTCACTATGGGATAAACGCATGGTGCATGTGGGCTGCTTCTGTCTCACACCTCACATCTCAACTGAGCTGCAGTCACGACACCTACGTTACCTCTCCCTCTGCCTCACCGCCTCGGATACACTTTTATTTAAAAATGTTCACACCGTGTATGTATATTCCTGCTTGGGGGGGGAGTGAGGGGGAGGGGGGTGGCGGCACAAAACAGGAAAACATTTCACTGCGTTTATCTTGACACTGTGTTTATGATCGGAGGAGAAATTCTAAGTAAGGGAAATGATGATATTTTCATGCGCACCAAGTTCTAGCAGCAGATGAATGTAGACGGTGCCATAAAAGTGCATGTTTTGTTAGCAACATTCTACTCAGCCAATGCTACTCACCAATAGGTGCTTTTGTGGTATTTATTTTCACATTACAGTGAACAGTGCACACACACACACACACACACACACACACACACACACACACACACACTCACACTCCATTACAACATCTTTTTAAACTCATTCGACATTTGAAATAAAATTAAAATAAATAAACAAATAAAGACGTAATGATTTGTGTTTACCTTTAAATTAGTCTTTTGTTTTCGTTGTATTTTTTTTGGACGCCATTTTGCTGAGTTTGCGAGATGTTTAATGTCGTGGCAGACGCAGGCGTGGATTCAAAATCAGGAACAATTTATTCAGTCAGAGTGAAAAACATCAGCAAAGTGTTAGCAGTTCAGCGCAGCAGGTGTGATCACCTCAATCAAGGACACTCAAGAATATACTGTTAGTTCTGTCATTTAAAGTTTCTAATTCCTGGCTCTCAGAGAAGACGGAGCCGAGAGATTGTTTACTCCAGGTGGTGTTGAAGCGGCGTGGCAGACCTTGGGCTTCTTCCACCCTCACTCTCCTGAGCTTCAGCGGAAGGCCCACGCACTGTTTCACATTAATCATCATTTAATCCTTTAGCAGTTCAACTACATAGTTTTATCAGTCATAATCATCTTGTGTGCCAACATTCCACAGGCCTTGCTTCTACAATAACTAACAGTTTTTTCAAATCATAACATGAACAAGTAGCTCGAGAGGCTATGCAGTGATATATGATGAGAGTGAACGGAATAACTGTTGTATTTTGTTTGCGCTCACTGGATTGTTCATTCATTCATTTTCGAAGCCGTTTAATCCTAATTGGGGTCGCAGGGAGGCTGGCGCCCATCTCAGCCGACTCTGGGTAAGGGCGGGGTACATCCTGAACAGCTCGCCAGGCCATCGCAGTGCAACAAACACAACCATTCACACTCACTCTCACACCTAGGGGTGATACAGAGCAGCCAATCAGCCTACTGTACATGTTTTTGGACTGCTGGAGGAAACCGGTGTACCCAGAGGAAACCCACGCAAGCACGGGGAGAACATGCAAACTCCAAACAGAAACGGGAATCGAAATGGGATTCCGGGAATCGAACCCAGGACCTTTTTTGCTGTGAGGTGGACGCTACAACCACTGCAGCACCGTGCCGCCTCACTGGATTGTAAGAAAAGCATTTTTATTATTTTAATCGAATTCTTGAAAATGAAAAATTATATGTTTTTACATCAAATATCTCCCGGAAGAGGCCGTTAGGACACGATCCCTTGAGTCACACTTCCAGGTTGGGCACACTGGTTATGATGCTCTCTCACCTGGTCAGTGTCAGGGAACGCCAAGAACTGGAGGACGGTTCCTCACAGCAGGGTCAGAAAGCCACATATTTTAGGAAAAATAATAAATAAAATGTTCATTCTTAACATACAGTAGCTTCATTTCATATTTTTTTGCTTTTCATGGAATAAGCCTTGAATGAACAGTAAGGTGACCAGACTTCTGAAATGAAAACGGGACATTTCGAGCTCGGAAGTGAAAAAAACCTAAACAAACTCTAAATGTTATCGTTATTTAATAAAAAATAAAAACTGGAACAACTACAGTTTCGTGTATTTTGACTAATGTTTATTATAGAAAATGTGTCCGGTCTAAAGAGCCAGTCAGTGGTCCTGGTGGACTGAGAGCAATCTTTGGTGATATTTTTAATACAGCTTCAGCAACAACAACTGACTAGGCCGAGGTCTTCAGGTAAATCACAGAAACTCTGCATTTATCACTACATCACTATAACAGCAACACCATTTCACACAGTAAGCTGATTTTTATACCTCCAGAGTCCAGGTCCCAGTATAATCCTCACGGTATATCGACTAGTCCGCATTGCCTTGTCCTGGTAATGTCAACAGCAGCGCGACCAGCTACCATAATAACTGTTGTTCTCGTCTGAAACTTTTCTTCATAAAGTGCTACAATTGAAGGACATTTCCAGGGTCAGCTTCAGCGGCAACAGATCATACAAAACGGGGACTGTCAGGGACATCTGGACACCTTACCGAATGGATGAGCTGGTTAGCCCTGGTAACTACCGCTTTTTTCTGTAGTGACGTAGATACGGTGGTGACGTGGTAAATGGGATGATATCATAATAGTTGATTAGCCAATTAGAACACACAATTTCTCATACAATATAGAAAACATAATATTAATTATCCCATGATGGTGAACCAATCGGATTGTACCATTCCCAGGTAGAATATAATAAATTACTATAAACTCTACTCATATAAAGTAATGAACTAATGGATAGAAACATACAAGTTCATTACATCTGGAACACTGATCGAGAAATTGCTTCATGAACATTAAATTAACACAAAATGTTGAAATTCCAAGATTTCTAAATTCTGAGCCAAATGCAGCAAGGGTTCAGCTAGCATTATCGCTAACAGTTATTAGCACTCCATATTTATACAAACAATGCCACTTTATTTGTGACTTTATTTATACTTTTAAATCAAAGTTAAATAAGATCACCTTGTGGATTTTTTAATTTAATAATTACATTTTTCCTAAAGAATTTTTCATAATGTTTTTTTTCACCTGTTCATTTTTGTTAATTATTTTAAGTACTACTGAAGCATTATATTAATTATTTGTAATATTTGTTTTAGATATAAATGTGTAATTATCAATAAAGCACTTATTTTGGTTAACTGTGATACATCTGAAAACATTTACTTGCATCATTATATTAACTGTAATGAAACAGCATTGCATTTGATTTTCATCATGGTATACCTGCATGGTTGGGTTTTTTTATTTTTATTTATTGTTTGGTTTTTTTTTTTGTTGTTTTTTTGGTCCTCTTTTTTTGGACCTCCCCAATATGGCGGTCCCATTGACGTACCGCTGTAGCTACTAACAGCAGGTGGCGTCTCGTGTTTTCATCATGAATGTAAATTGAATTTCAGTTTCTAATACAGATTGTGCCACCTAGCGACATGTCATGTTATTACAAATACATAACTCATCAACTACACTTTGGATTAAAAGTTTGAAATACAAGTTAAAGTATTAAATGTATGAAATTTTTTGGACATAAATAACACCCGGATAAATAAATTAAAATAGAGAATTTGGATTCAAAGAATTGGATATCACTTTCTTTAGTGCACTTCCTGTGCATTTAGGCGTGAGCTACCGAGTTAGCTACTTTTGCTAGCTGTTATGAAACGTCAGCGAGTCCTCCATGTTTGAAAGGGCAATTGTAGTCCAGATCGAGTTTTGGAGTTGATAAAAAATAAATAAAAAAATTATATGTCTTGGTGATGAACATAATTTCACCAAAATTGAATATGTTAACTCCTGAAAAAAGTATTGGATAAAACAAAGACACACATTCCCTGATATTCCAAGACATCGTATGGATGATAAAATCCGATTTAGAGCTGCGTTATCTGTGTGTGTGGAATCTTTGCTAAAACGGACTGTGTTGGACGAGTTTTTTAAAGACTGAAATGATGGCACATTTATTTATTTGCAGAACCGCTTAATCCTAGTAGGGTTGCGGGGAGGCTGGAGCCTATCTCAGCCAACTCTGGGCGAAAATACATACTGGACAACTCACCAATCCATTGTAGGGCAAACACACACACACACACACACACACACACACACACACACACACAACCATTCACACCTAGGGGCAATTTGGAACAACCAATTAGCCTAATGTGTCTTTGGACTGCGGGGGAAAAACGGAATACCCCAAAGGAAACCATGCAAACACTGGGAGAAAATGCAAACTCCACATAGGAACACCCTTATCGAACCTGGAACTCAAACCTTCTTGCTGTGAGCCAAATGTGCTAACCACTACACCACCATGTTTCTTTTATTCATTCATTCATTTTCTAAGCCGATTAATCCTAATTAGGGTCGCGAGGAGGCTGGCGCCCATCTCAGCCGACTCTGGGCGAGGGCGGGGTACACCCTGAACAGCTCGCCGGGCCATCACAGGGCCAACACTCACACAAACATTCACACTCACACCTAGAGGTAATTTGGAACAACCAATTAGCCTACTGTGCATGTACATGCAAACTCCACACAGAAACGCCCAAGCTGGGAATCGAACCCAGGACCTTCTTGCTGTGAGGCGGACATGCTAACCACTACGCCACCGTGCCGCCATGTTTCTTTTAAATATTTCTATTTTTATTATTTTATTTTTATTTTATCATTTCCATACTCCTGGCAGACAGTTTTGTATGAATATACAGAATGGTGATAAAGTTTGGTTACAAAGCGTCACGGTGGCATAGTGGCTAGCACATTCTCCTCACAGCAAGACGGTACTGGGTCCCAGGCTCTAGTGTTTCATGTGGAGTTTGCAGGTTTTCCTCGTGTTTGCGTGGGTTTCCTTTGGGTTCTCCAGTTTCCCCCCTCACAGTCCAAAGACATGCATATTAGGCCAATTGGCTGTTCCAAATTGCCCCAGTGTGGATGGATGTGAGTGGGAACGGCCATGTGTGAGTGTGTGTTGCCTTGCGACGGCCTGGCGATCTCTTCAGGGTGTATCCAGCCTCTCCACAGCCCCAATAGTATAAATAAGAGGTTTGGAAAATAAGTGAGCGAAAGTGAGAGTGAGTTTAGTTTAAGAAAGGGAGGGGGAACGTGGAATCCATGGCGTTCCCCTTCCAAGATGGCGGTGTGTTTGACGCGTCGGGCTTTTTAGCAGCTCCATGCTTCCGGTATGAGCTTTCGCGTTGCATGGTGGGACGCGCTCGGCGTTTGGCGTTTCGCTTTAAGCTAATCAAGATGGCGGAGAATATTTTGTTCAGGGACTGGAGTTGAAGCACAGAAGCGGAATTTGTATTGCGGGGAGATTGTGATGTTGAGCGGCAGGATTTATTCACCCCGAACAGATCATCTTCAGAAGTAAGACGTCAGAAATGGATCCTTTTGGTGATTAATGTGTAAAATCTGACGGAGCGTTGAAGCGTGAGGTTTTTTTTAAAGCTGGGCTAGCTGTGGCTAGCTGGCTAATCAGTCAGGGTTTTTTTTCAGGTAATGTTTTGGGGAAGAAATTGTGGTTAGTGGTAAACATTAATCTTATAAGGAGGAGGAGGACCAGGGATGTTTGTTTTGCATTTGGTAAGACTGCAGGAAAATTCTAGCTAGTTGAAAATAGAGGTTGCTTTTAGCCAACACCTGATATGCTAGCAAGCTAACTAGCTGTTTGCTAACTAGCCGAATCAGCGTTAGTTATTTTGCAGCTGAAACGCTGACAGCTGCAGCTCGGTGTCCTGCTTCTCCTCCCTGCTTTCTGGGGACCGAGTCCACGCTTTGTGGTCCATCGTGCAGGTGATTCTGTGGAGGTTGTGTGTGTGTGTGTGCGGTTGTTGGGGTGTTTGTGCACAGTCATACCCCGTGTCCTCCACGGGAATCAGCTTACAGCCCTACACACACTTACACACTTGTACATTGCGACACCGAGTGTGTGTGTGTGTTTACACACTCTCTCTGTCATCCCATCCTCCTGTTCATTATTTATCTCCTTTCTTCATTTGAACTGTTACTACACGCTCCCTGTCAGTGGTGTGCAGAAGTTTTCGCACCCTTGTCCTGCGCTTTCGCGCTCTACAGGGGGGAAGTACTTCCTCTGGGGATGTGACGTCACTGGCTGATTTGCATATTAGCTGTGTCTAGTGGTGTATCCATTTGCAAATCAAGGATGTTGACTTTAAATATAATCATTCACTCGCTTACTGAACCGCTAAACCCTACTAGGGTCGCCGGGAGGCTGGAGCCCATCTCAGCCGACTCGGGCGAAGACGGGGTACACCCTGAACGGCTGGGCCGCACACACGCAACGACAACAAAACCATTCACACTCGCACATGGGGGTAATCTGGATCAGCCAGTTAGCGTAATTTGAATGTTTTTGGACTGTGGGAGTAAACCAGAGTACTCAAGATGAAACCCACACTAGCACACAAACTCCACACGGAAACGCCCTCGCTGAGCACGGGACTCGAACCCAGGACCTTCTCACTGTGAGGCGGACGTGCCAACTACCACTCCACCGTGTTGCCCCGCTTTAAATACAATAAAATCCTCAAACCATTTTTAATATCTTGGAGGATGATGTTCTCTTTGGCTGTAAACAAAACTTTAAAGCATTTACTTAAAGGATACGAAATGTTCTGTCAAGAACGTGGAGACAAAACGAAGTTGCGGGCGTATTAATAGCCTTAAAGGAAACCGTTGGCAGAAATAGTGGTTCGTGATTGGTTGTTGGGGAAGAATGGTGATCAGTGATTGGTCGCAAGCGCAAATGCAGTCAGTGATGCATTCAATGTTGATGTTTGATGCCAAGTCTTTCAAATCTGCTTTCTTAAACTCGTATAACTCGACCGGTCACGATGACTTTTTATTCCCAGAAACGATCACTATTCACGGTGCTGTTGTCGTCGCACGCGCTACCGTTAACTTATCCTCAGTCAGTCAGACTCCGCAGCGGTAAGGAAGTGAGCTGCAGCAGAATCAGGAAAATAAATTTAAGTAAGAACACATTAATTATGGTGATTGAACTTGGTCAGGAAAATGATTGTGATTATTTGATTATTATACGATTGGGAGATTAATCAAATATCACATTTAAGATATATTAAGCTTGAGATTTCGTCTTGTATTTATTTGTTCATTTGTTTTTTAATTAAAGTTGCTAAAGGGTCATTCGATGTTAAATCAATAAAATTTCCAAAATCTTCCCTGGTGAACGTCTCACACTTTTTTTGAAATTTTTTTAAAGTACCTCCGTATGTCTGATGAACACATGCTGAATAGTTCTGCTTAATTCCTAATAGATTCACAGAAATAGGGTACCATCAACCCCAATTTTATACCCGCGAGCGAAATTTTACCTTTTTTTTATTTTCAAAAGGCAATAAATGCATGTAGGGACCTGAAATTTAGTATGGACAATGTTTAGAAACACAACTGAGAGAAAACAATTTAAAAAATTACATAATTTGCATGTTTTCCTTTTTATAACATCACAAATATGGCAATTTGTTCATTTGCGAATTTTTTATTTATAATTTTTTTGAAAAAGTAGACACACCTACTGAGAAGATACACGGAATACGACTCATATTGTAGATTTCACACATACAGGAAACGGTCTTTCAGTAAGGAAAAAATCATGAAGCTTCTCAGAGTTACAGCAACCTAAAAATGGAACAAAAAATAATAAAATGGCGAAAATAGGCCTTCCTTCACGGAGGA
The DNA here is from genome assembly GCA_039654325.1 of Tandanus tandanus. NCBI lineage: Eukaryota > Metazoa > Chordata > Actinopteri > Siluriformes > Plotosidae > Tandanus > Tandanus tandanus. The sequence continues at coordinate 1,200,484 of JBCNYH010000006.1, read as the reverse complement.
ATTTGACAGTGTTGACGTGCTCAGCCACTTCAAAATCTTAAAAAAGAGATGTTGTTCATATGATGTTTATACTTTGTGGAAAAATTTTCTCTAGCTCAAATGCCTTCATTGTGAAAAAAAAATTAAGTACACTAGGGCTGGCCGATATATCAATAAATTATCGATATTGCGATATGACCGTTTGCACCCTTGGCCAATCAGATATTGACAGTATTGCGATTTAAGAGAAATAAAAAATTTCCTTAAAAAATGAGCAGGTTTTGACCTGGAGGTTTGTATAATGTAGCATGATATGTAGAACTAGTTTAATAAATATTAGGCCTGTTATGTGGTGATGTGGTGATGTGGTAAGCGGGCAGTAGTGGGATGAAGGAGAAGAGATGTTTCATGGGTCCGGAATAAATTAGTGCAAGCAGAGCAGTGGGGCCGAGGTGTGCAGAAGCATGTGAAAGGTGAGCGCCCCCTGGTGTCTGGATACTTACGAACAGTCTGCATTTCAGGTCATGTTCTTTCATCTCTGAAAATCATTTTAAAATAATCGCAACACATAACGTATTGTCGTCGAAAAAAATGTCAAAAATATATTATTACATATTTATATTATTTTGGCCAGCCGGAGAACACACTGTACGATTTCAATACTTTGTACTGAGAGCGATTCAGCGATGGCAGTTGTCATAGTCTTGCGACCAAAGATAGCCTGTGATCATTTTCTGCCAGTGTCCCAAATTTAGGATGATCATCTCTGTGTGTGTGTGTGTGTGTGTGTGTGTGTGTGTGTGTGTGTGTGTGTGTGTGTGTGTGTGTGTGTGTGTGTGTGCTGCTAAGACATATATCTGCTAACTAGCCAGTAAAATTGCAACATAAAATTACCGATTTATCAAAGCGACATAGCTCTTGGTATACGGGTGATTCTTTGAAACTGGGTCAAATCTATATCATTTGTTTTCCAAAAACTATAAAGAATTAAAAGAGCAATCTCTTTTTTAACCCCAATTTTTTAGTCACTTATGTTTCATGCCATGCTATCACCGAAGTGTCAACTCAGAGTGAAAATAGTATGGTGCGTTAAAATTTATATCCAAAGTAGAGATTCCTGTTTTTCTTACTCTGTTTACTGAGAATCGCACATCGATTTACGGTTCCGCGTGTAACCAGTGGAGTCCACGCCAGGCACATACGGAACCGACCCATTCTTCCTGTGAGGGGTGAGGGTTCCATGTTACAACGTTCACTCCTGAAGTGGATTTATTTCACACGTAGTCGAGCTGTAATTAATTTATTCACCTAAAACAAATAGGATGAATTTTGTGTCCGTACGTGAATGAATTCGAAGATGAATTTGGTGTCACAAACGGATTTATTCCTGTTTGTTACTAATGAAAGTTCAGTGATGTGCATGACGTAGTTCTCTCGCTGTCTTTGTAACAACGGTTCATGAATTTCTGGTTAATATCGAGGGAAATACGCAGGACTTCATTGAAACTTGGGGATTGTGAATGTCACTCTTTATGGTACCAGTTTCAGAGAGTGACCCGAATGGAATAGCAGTAAAAACGATTATATAATATTTTCTCTAGCTGTGGTGTTCCTTTTTTTCTGCATGCTGAGGGTATTTACGACTTGTGCATCCTGACAACGTTTACCAATAGCACTTGTTGATGAGGTTTACCGCTAGCGTGTGCTGGTGACGTTTAGATCTAGCACTTGTTGATGAGGTGTACTGCTAGTGTGTTCTGATGTAGGTTACCACTGGGGCATGATGATGATGTTTTGTTCTTCTACGCTGATTTGCATCATAGCCTGCAATTTAATTGGTGTCCTCACTGTAGTCTACATACCTTTATATAGGGTTGGGTGGTATGACAGTATATTCTGTCTTAATTGACAGTATAAATTGATTACTGGCAGATGTTTTGCTAGAGCATTTATACCCTGGAGGTAAAAAAAAAAAAAAGACTGTAAATTTACTTATTGGTCTATTGTAATAGACAAGCTTTGAAAGCCCGGCTTAAATAGTTCTTGTGATATTACATCATAACTCATATATTTTTCATTTACATGGATGTTGATGATAAAGTTAATTTCAGCACTCAGTATTTCTTCCACAATTTCTTACAGCCATCACGAGTGTCGAAGCAGTACAAAAATGGAAGCAAAAAATGGACATTCAATTCACGTTGTGTAAATACTACATTTTCACTACAAACTGCGTGAAAGACCTCTCTGATTATTTTAGTTTTTCTTAAATAATACAATGTGTGTTTGACGGGTAGCATTTTGTGGAACCCTGCTTGATAATATTGCGGATTAATGGTGTGAGAAAAAGTGAACGATTTTTCCGTAACGTCGGTCCTCATGTGATGAGGTGAATCGCAGCGCCAGTGGAAATAAACTCCAGCACCTGTTCAAACCTTTAGTGGATGTAGAGCTTCCCTACAAAGCTGCCATTTAGATGCTGTTGTCTTGCAAACAGTCTTTTTATAAACAGTCTTTTTATAAACAGTCTTTTCCAGAGGCAATCCATATCACAAGTAATATCGATGATGAAAGGAAAATACACAAGCCATAACGACACTTATATGTAAGGACACAGTCCTGATTCATATAGTTGAAAAGACAGGTTTCAGAGAGTTGGTCAGCACCCTCAACCCCACGTATGTAATGCCTGCCCTCAATAATTTCACCGACGTTGAGTTGCCACGTTTATGTGGACAATGACAGGTCAAAATTTAAAAGGAGGTTCATAATGTACTTTATTTTGAAACAGCTACAGACGTGGTTGAGCTGCACCACACAGCCTTACATCAGCCTTTTAAAACTTAATTTTTGTGTGTGTGTGTGTGTGTGTGTGTGTGTGTGTGTGTGTGTGTGTGTGTGTGTGTTAAACTTGAAGCCTGAGTAACAGATATTTGCACACTAGTCTGTAGAAGGCCTAAGAAAGACAATCCCCGAATAAGATAAAAACTAACTGAAAAGACGTGTGCTATAGTTTTGCAGCTCGAGAGAAGAGTTGTTTAAATGTTTAATGCAGACTTTGGAGGAAGAAAAACCTTCTGAAAACATTTGTTGGTATTTGGCACTTTGATTACCACTGCACTCGCATTTCTGCAGAGTTCCAGACATGAGCAGACAGCAGCCATATTCTCCGCAAATTTGGCGTACAGACGGCGTACACTGATGTATACATGGACCTTTATATTACAGCAAAAAGCCATTCCTTCACCTGTCACTCATTTTTTTTTTTTTTTTTTTTTTTTTTTTTAAGTAATTAAGATAAAAGGTAAAAAGCAGCTTTTTATTTTATAGAGAAACTTTGAAAGGTACAAATTCCTTCTGCTGGAGGATGTTGGAAGACTTATTTACCGTTTCACTTTTACTGTTATTGGATACGTCTTTCATAAATGTTTAAAAAGTTTCCTTACTGTCTATCAGGAGTGCTGTGTGTCTCAGGTTTCCATTTTCAGGTGATTAACTTTGGAATGTTGCAGCCTTTGCTTAGCACCATGTCGCATCTATTTTGTTTGTTATTGCTGCTCATGGGGATCAGAATCATCAGTTATTGGCATAAATATGTCTTCGGTGATCATCTGTTTAGTGATTCAAAATAGGATCCAGTTATATTCACAATTCATTTCACTACAAGTGTAACTTCGGAATGAAAAGTTGTGCAGTTTAGCTCAGAGCTAACTTAACTTCTCATCATCAACAGGATTGTTTCCTGACCTCGTTTTGTTCTCTCTAGAGTTCAGAGAAGGAGTCCAGCTTTGGAAACTTTAAGCAAGTCTAATGTAAGTATCTGCTTTTACATTTTCACTTTGTTGCCACTGTTTTGTTCAGTCGAAATTTGATATGCATGGCACGACAAATGCTGTTTTATCGGTTAATAAGATACTATAAATCTCAAAGGCAGCATTTCCTTTCTTTGTACATACCATCAGGTGCAAATAATGCATGGAGCCAGACTGCAGCTAGCATGAAATACTTCTTGCAGAAGCCGTGTTGCATGTGTGTCGGCACATTGAGCGTCTGTTACAGTAATCGTCCGCTTCATGAAACTTAAGCTTTGGTTATGCATCTGTGCTTAAGCTTCTCTGGTCCTTGATCGTCTCTGTAGTTCTCGAGTGATGTGCAACCTGAACATTTTGATTGCACAAGAAGGGGTCGAAGTGTACGGACTCTCAGATTCAAACCATACTAATCCAGCATTGTCCGGTTTGAATGTGTGTAACAGGAAGCGGGCGGCTGCAAAACATCTAATCGAGCGCTACTACCACCAGTTAACCGAGGGCTGTGGAAATGAGGCCTGCACGAATGAGGCTTGTGGCTCCTCCCCAGGTTTCCAGCGCATGGATAACAATGCAGCGGCCATCAAGGCCCTGGAGCTGTATAAGAATAAGGCCAAACTTTGTGATCCCCATCCTTCCAAGAAAGGCGCCAGCTCGGCTTTCCCGGAGAACAGTGCCAAAGGAGCTCACAACTTTTCAGCTTGCAGCAACGGAAAGATGAACCACTCGGACCTTCCTCCTGCCAGGGAAGACTTTAGAGGTAAAGGCAAGACCTTGGCTTGGTTTGTTTTGGTTTTTGTTTTGTCATGGTTGTAATGTGGTGGAGCTTTTATTTAAATTCTTTTTGTTTGTTTGTTTTTTCTTACATTTCAGATTTAAATTACTTGACAGAGGAGAAGGTGTATGAAATTCTGGCCATCTGCAGTGAGACGGAGGACTACTCTCCTCTGATCCGTGTTATAGGGAGGGTGTTCTCAAGTGCCGAAAGCTTGGTGCAGAGCTTCCGCAAAGCTAAGCAGCACACAAAGGAGGAACTGAAGTCACTGCAGGCCAAAGATGAGGACAAGGATGAAGATGAGAAAGAGGCCGCCTCTGCTTGCGCTGCTGCCATGGAAGTGGACCCAGATGCAGCATCTTCAAGTGAAGGAATGTCCGATGACAACGTCCGGAAACCTGTGGAGGTGTCAGTGGACATTGAGGCGGTGCGGCGAGTTTACGATAGGCTGTTGTCCAATGAGAAAGTGGAGGCGGCCTTCCTGAACGCTTTGGTGTACCTGTCTCCCAACGTGGAGTGCGATCTTACCTACCACAACGCTTACGCCGCAGATCCCGACTACCTCAATGTGTTTATCATCGTGATGGAGAACGGCAACCTGCACAGTCCTGAGTACCTGGAGATGGCACTGCCGCAGTTCTGCAAGGCCATGAGCAAGCTACCCCTTCCTGCCCTGGCCAAGCTGGCACGACTGTGGGCTCAGCATGGTGCAGAGCACATCAGGCGCCTGCTCGAGACCTTCCAGCAGCTCATCACGTATACCGTAATCAGCAACGAGTTCAACAGTGACAACCTTGTGAACGAGGATGATGGCGTAGTAGCAGCTACCAAGTGCCTCAAGGTGGTCTACTACGCCAACATCCTTGGGGGTGACCTGGACATCGGGCACAGTGAAGATGAAGATGATGAGCCCATAGCAGAATCGAGTGAGCTCACACTTCAGGAGCTGTTGGGTGAGGAACGTCGAGCCAAAAAAGGCCCCCGCGTGGACCCACTTGAAACGGAGCTTGGCGTACGTGCCTCAGACTGCCGCAGCCCTCTCATCCCTTTTGACGAGTTCATCAATGAGCCTCTCAATGATGTGCTGGAAATGGACAAAGACTACACCTTCTTCAAAGTGGAGACAGAGAGCAAGTTCTCCTTCATGACTTGCCCGTTTATCCTTAATGCTGTCACCAAGAACTTGGGCCTCTATTATGACAACCGTATTCGCATGTACAGTGAGCGAAGGATCACAGCTCTCTACAGCCTGGTGCAGGGACAGCAGCTAAACCCCTACCTGCGTCTCAAAGTGCGCAGAGACCACATCATCGACGACGCGCTCGTCAGGGTGAGTCCTCGTTATCCTGGCCGCTTAGCATTTTACAAGAGGATACGAGCAGGCAGTAAATACATAGAGGCAGTGTGATATTCGAGATATTTGTGTGTGGTTTCAGCTGGAAATGATTGCCATGGAGAATCCAGCTGATCTGAAGAAACAGCTGTATGTGGAGTTTGAAGGAGAACAGGGTGTTGATGAAGGCGGAGTTTCCAAAGAGTTCTTTCAGCTAGTAGTAGAAGAAATCTTCAATCCGGATATAGGTACGCATCAACTAAGAACATTCTTAACGGAGGAAGCGTACATGATCGCACTGTACCAACATCAAGCTAATCAGGGGACACCGTTGAAATGTATTGCAACAGATTCCCTCATTTTTTTATGAATTGTTTTTATAAAAATAATTATTTGCCACGTGCGATATCCTTCCGTCTGTCTAGACCTCCGTTTGTCCACAGCTGTATTCTGCAGACTCACTTAAAAACTTCACCGATCACTTTTGGTGTGGATGTTGGGACTGGGTAACTACACAAGCTTATCAATTTTCGTCATTTGATTTTTTTTTTTTTTTTTTTTTGATTTTTGATATACTGTATTAATCCTACAAGGAAAATTTGGCTCTGCATTTAACCCATCCAAAGTGAGCACACACACACTCGGAGCAGCGGGCTGCCGCATTGGGGCGCCCGGAGAGCAGTTGGGGGTTTTAGGTGCCTTGCTCAAGGGCACTTCTGCCATGAAAGTGGAGGAAGGAAAGGTGCTGCTCACTCCCCCACCACCACACATTTTTCCTGCTGGTTTGGGAATCGAACCAGCGACCATTATATCCCAAACCTGCTTCTATAACCATTAGGCCACGGCTGACCCCCAATGGTCCATTATCCAATATGGTCGCCGCAGCAGATCTTGAAATTGAATTCCGTGCCCTAACTCAAAAATGCCATCATACCTTTTACAACGTGGCGCATGGGCTGAGGGGTATTGCTATTTTTTTTTTTTTTTAACTGTTTTACTTTTTACTTTTAGTGCTAAAATGCACACACATTAATTTTGGCAGTAAAAGTCCTAAAATTACCATAGAACATAAAAATAAAAAATATTTCTTCTTTGCTGGTTAGTGCCAAAATTCACGTGAATTACTATCGCACTAAAGAAAAAAAAAAGCATTAAAAAAGAGAAACCTTTTTCCGTTTAGAACCTATTATTAAAACTGTAAGTCCTTAAATTTTTAAAATACATTAAAAAAAAACAACAACAAAGAAAAGAGGTTCCCCTAAAACCATCTTCTGTTCTAAAATGAATTTCTGCTCATAGTATATAGAATTGTTGGTATTGTTTACTCCAGGCAGCTTGAGATTTTTTGGGGATGAGGCTTCGCAGAAATGTATATGGTTGTGCAGTAATCGCTGTAGAATTGATTTTAGAGTACAGCAGGCTGATGGAGAAAATGTTGAAAATGTGGCAGCTTCTCAGGTGTGTGTGTGTGTGTGTATGTATGTGTATATATATATATATATATATATATTTTTTTTTTTTTTTTGTGTGTGTGTGCGCGCGCATACGTGTTTTTTCGCAGGTATGTTCACCTACAACGAAAGCACAAAGCTCTTCTGGTTTAATCCCTCGTCATTCGAGAACGAAGGCCAGTTCACGTTAATCGGGATCGTCCTGGGCCTAGCCATCTACAATAACTGCATCCTGGACGTGCATTTCCCCATGGTGGTGTACAGGAAGCTCATGGGGAAGAAAGGAACTTTCCGAGACCTCGCAGATTCTCATCCGGTAACACTGACTCAGCTGTTTCTCAGTTTAACCGAAATGAAATGAGGATCGAGTTTGGGTGAATGTAGCAGCAGGTTTAATAGCGAAATCTTGAAAGTTTGCACATAGTATTACAGAAGCCTATTTCTACCATTATATTAAAAATGTAGATAATTTCATCACATTGAGGGGGAAAAGTCAGCTTGTAATTATATATAATCCTGAGATAGCTAAATTGTAATCATGAGTTAGTAAGTCATAATTAAGATGGGCTACCAAGTTATAATTGAGATACTAACTCATAATTACCACCTAGCAAGTCATGTGACTTGGCATCTCATAATTATGTCTTAGCATTTCATATTTATTACGTGATGTCCACGATCTACAAAATTTGAAATAATCGTGATGAGCGTTAGGGGTCGTGGGATCGAATCGTGATGATCTTGAGGGTCACAAAAATGGAACTGTCAAAGATTACGATTTGACGCCAATCATGATAGAATGTGGGAATTGTAGTAGAGCTTAACAGACCTTGATGCACCATCGTAGGGGATCTTGATGAACTTGGAAATACGATTCCTCCAAGTTTCATCTCTTGGATGCGCCCCGCCTCCTTTTTATATCCCAAGCGTGCTCATAAATCATGGCGCTCAACGTTTTTTTGCATCATGGAGATCATGGACATCGTGGCCCAGTGTTTAAACCCAGGTTTAGCTTCATATTCAAGACTTACTATATTATTAATGCACCTGTAAAGTTGTATGCGGAAATAACCCACGTCAGTGTACTGTGGAGGAATCCGAACGTCTGGATGTGCTTCTGCTTTGTTCAGGTTCTTCATCAGAGTCTGAAGGAACTGCTGGAGTATGAAGGCAACGTGGAGGAGGACATGATGATCACCTTCCAGATCTCGCAGACGGACCTGTTCGGGAACCCTCTCATGTACGACTTGAGGGAAGGCGGCGATAAAATCCCGGTCACTAACGATAACAGGAAGGTTCGTCGTTGGCGTTTTAAGGGGAGAGGAAATGCAGATTTAAATTGATGTCGGTACGGTTTTTATTAACTGTGTGTCTGTGCAGGAGTTTGTAGAACTTTATGCTGAATACATGCTGAACAAAAGTGTGGAGAAACAGTTCAAGGCCTTCAGAAGAGGCTTCCACATGGTCACCAACGAGTCTCCGCTCAAGTATCTGTTCCGGCCCGAGGAAATCGAGCTGCTGATATGCGGCAGCAGAGTAAGTCCGCGCTGTACAGGGTAACAGTCATGTGATCTAACTCGCGCCCTCTTTGTATAATACCCCCGTGTGTTTTGTTCACTTCCAGAATCTCGACTTTCAAGCACTCGAAGAGACGACGGAATACGACGGCGGTTACAACAAAGACTGCCGCATTATTAAGTATGTCATCAGTGTGGGAGGAGTTTTAATATCAAAATGACACACACTGGGATTTAGACTGTATTAACTTGAGGTCAGTGAATGTTGATGTGTAACTCAGGGGTTCATTTAGTTATTTTATGTACATCGTGTGCTGATAGGTTAAAAGCTCGATAAGTGTGAGCTGGATCAAGTGCTATTCTTTACCATTTATCCTGGAAGCCATTTTTAAAAATTAAACCAGCTATTAATGTCATCATTATAATTAGCGCTATTTATCCAGCGGTGTATTAAATTCATATTCAATTTATTTAATGAAATTATTTATTTTTTATTTATAATTAATTTAATTTCCATCTTTAGACCCTAATGAAAAGCCGGTCTGTCACGCTTGTGGTCAAGAAAAATGCACACCCAGGATTTTAATAATCTGAAAGAAGAGCGTCATGCCTCGGGCTCACAGAGAATTACGTCACCGTAGATGTTTTTTTGTTTTCTTTTGTTTGTTTTTTTGTCTCCCGCGATCCAGTCGGTATTGTTCCATAAGTCTTCCAAGATACGTTGAGAACCAAAAGGGTGTGGCTATTATTTATTGTTGAGAACCAAAAGGGTGTGGTTTGGTCACTTTCAAAATTCAACTAGCAGCTCAATTCCGTTATTTATTCATTTATTTATTTTATTTTAAACCAGCTACCAATTCTTCATTTGCATATTTACCATATTTGTGACAGATTGCCTCTGTAATAGCCAGGGTAGTCCCAGATATGGTTCTCGCGTATAGACTAGCAGCGTGTGAGCTTGGCGTAACCTGACTCTAAATACCAGGAACTTTCCGCATGTCAATATTTATAGAACTATTCAACTTAAAGGTGTGTTAAGAAGGGGCGCATCGACAAGGTGTGAGACTATCAACCTGGAGATCGCAGGTTCAAATCCAGGTTGATGCTGCAGCCTTCCGCTGTCAGGAGTCCATGGGAGCTAATTGGCAAAGAATTCACTGGAGGGAGGGAAATTACAGCAATCACCAGCCAATGGAAGTCTGTGAGCTTATTCATACAAAAGGGGTGGATAACGCTTTCCCTCTGAGTGCGTTAAGTCACCCCCGAATGGACATGCGCAGCAGTTCGTAAAGATGAGGAAAGCAGTATTTCGGGCTTGCTTATGCCCCTCCTTGATTAAGGGTGGTCGTGTGTGATAGTGAGGCAATACTACTGAGAAAATATTTTTTAAAAGGTGTGTGAGGTAAGACGAATGTTCTCATGAGTATTTAGGTAGGTTTGATGTATCCCTCTTTAGTCCACCCATGTTCACAAAGCTAGACCCATAGGGTACAGGTGGCCTGTAAAAACTGACTGACTGAAAAAGACTAACAGAAGTTTTCTCCACTGCTGATGCCACTTCTTTAACCTTTATACTCGATCCTGTCATAAGTAAGAAATAAAAAAGTAACTGTCGCACCTTTAAGTTGTAGAATTTTAAACTAAGGTGTAACTGTTAAGGTACTTAATATCTCCTATAAAGTTTTATGACATTTTTATAAAGCACTGGTTGGGTGAGTATACATCTCTGATGATGACATCGCTGATGAGGTTGTGTGTGACCGCAGGGACTTCTGGGAGACGGTCCACTCGTTCGGACAGGAGCAGAAGAGGCTGTTTCTGCAGTTCACCACGGGCACAGACAGAGCGCCGGTGGGAGGCCTGGGCAAACTGAAGATGATCATCGCTAAAAACGGTCCTGACTCGGACAGGTAAAGATGGCACCTAGCGCGGCTCTGACAGAGCAGCTTCGATGTATTGAAATGTTTTTCAGTCGGAGTAGACGTGTTGTTCAGGTTGTACCCTGCCTTTACCCGGAGTCAGCTGGGATAGGCAGCACCTTCCCCGCAACCCTAATAAAGGATAAAGCAGTTCAACCAAAGTCTTGGCACATGCTTGACCGAGAAAAGAAACTAGTACTGAGAGTGAAGTACTGAATTACTGGTAATGGTGATTAGAAAGTGATTAAACTGTTCAGATGGTGATAATTTACTGTTTCTAGGACTCTGAGTCAGGACTTGAGGAAGTGTGACGTTTCAGTGAAGTAATTTCTTGTGTGTGTGTGTGTGTGTGATCCCTCAGGTTACCGACGTCTCACACATGTTTTAACGTGCTGCTCCTGCCTGAATACTCCACCAAGGAGAAACTTAGAGAGAGACTCCTGAAAGCCATCACTTACGCAAAAGGCTTCGGCATGCTCTGAGGCACCAGGAGGAGGAGCAGCAGCATAAAAAGAAAAAAAACAGCAACGAGAAAACTTTTACCACCTGATCGTCAAAGGCAAAATCGTCTCCCAACAACAATATCATGTTTTCAGTGTAACGGATGTGAAATGGGTTAAAACCGGAAGTTGTGGTGACCGAGTGCCTGTGCCTAACTAAAGTAGATAAAACCACACTGGACTCCTCTCTCTCTCTCTCTCGCTCTGTCCACCCCCCCCACCCCCCTCTATCTCTCTCCCATATGTAAGTGTTAAGTTTCTCTTACTTTAATTTTTTTTGTATGCACTGAGATTTAGCACTATTTATTTTAAGGGATTTAAAAAGAAAGCCTGTTGTTTTCATTTATCCAGCGCACTTGTTTGAGGTTAGAGACCTTCAGGACTCATCGACGCATACGTTTAAAAAAAAAAAAAAAAAACCTACCGAAATCTGAACCAGAACAAAAGGGAGGATGAGGAAGAGGACTTATAGTCGGTGGTTATGGTTAGAACTATGGTTGAACTGTGAAAGTGCACTTAATTAATATTCAGAATGTCTGTGTGTTTTCGTGTCGTCATGGCAACTCATCACGGTTCGTAGGTCTACCCAGGTCGGTCCCGTGTGCCAGCGGCAATTCAGTTTTTTTCTTTTTCTTTTAAGAGGTACAGAGTGGGCGAGCACCGGTTTCCAGAACCTTCTCTGCAGGTATTTATTGAGGTGAAGAGCGTCGGTGAAGTTGTGCTGCTTGCTTATGAACAGTGTTCTGTATTTAGCTGCCGAGTCTGAGGTCTTGCTTCGGTGTGATGTGATACGATAATGTGTGATATGATGGATGCGATCACATGATGTAAGGAGAGAACGCAAACTGGTTTTCGTTTTAATTTCACGATCGCGTTTCCACTTTTAAACTAACAAGATGATTTAAGAAATTCAAATCCCACTTCCCGGATTATTTTTATTTGACTTGTTTTGTCTATACAGTAACTAGGTGAATACATGAGTTCTTTAACAGATACTGACACAAAATTTCTCCCATCATGACGTGCCAAACGTTTAAACATGCACCAATCATGGTATGGCTGGAGTTCACTGTTAACGAAGCCCCGGACCCAGAAATCATTTAATAAAGGGTTCTTTTGTTGTCGGTTTTTTTTTTTTTTCTCTTCATCTTCCTGCAAAAACTCTGAAAAATGTGTGTGGTTTGTTCCATTGCTGACAGCGCTCACATAAAGAACTTGATATTGAGAATGAAAGCATTTAAATAATTGTTTCAAGTTATTCTTAAATAAATAAAAAAAAAACAGGGGGAAAAAAAACCCTGTGTGTGTGTTGGTTAATTCAAGTCTACAATTTTTATTGAGAATATAAAGACGTCACACTATCCGAAATATACTCAGGTGTGTTTGAGTGTCGACAAATATTAATATTAATAATGTTTAATATTTGCAATATGATCAAATGTGCATTACAGACATGTACAAAACTAATAACCTTCATATTACAAAAAATATATACAAGTACAGAAGTCTCTATAGAATCTGGAACTATATAACTCAGACATTAAAATGAATTTGCATATGTTAAAAGTATAAACAGTACATAAAGATCTATTATATGAATCTACATAACTACCTAACTATTGTTATCTCTTGTAATGGAGGTATTTACTAATGTGGTAATCAAATAAATAAGTAGAGGGGTACTCAAAGTGTAAGGTACCTTTTCCTGGTACAAATAGGTTATTGTAACTTGACATACAGTACTTGCAGAATTATTGGGTACCTCCATGTCTTGGGGTTTTACCTTGCTGTAATCACTTATTGAAACCTGTCAGGCTGTCTGACTTGTTCACAGATGTAACTTGGATGTGATTAAACATTTTTGGCTGCAAGAACTCTTTGTTAGCGGGTGAAATAACTGGAAGTTGCCACCATTGTCTGTGTAGAATCATTAGCTACCGATCACAAGACTTAACTTCTGAAAAGGATAAAACAGTGAAACTGCTGGCTGAGGGACTGAGTACAAGAGAAACTGCAAAACATTTCAACAGAAACTGGAGGACTAAGGCGTTTTGTTAGCAGATCGCAAGAGGGGCAGAAGAAGAGAGTTGAGAAGAAAAGACGGGAGCTGAGTGAGAAGGATCTACGCAGAATAGAGAGACGTAAAGAGAAAGCCTCTACAAACAAGTTCAGCCATTTTCACCAACTATTGCTTGCCAGATGTGTCTCATAGTGCTAGATGTAGAATACTTCGTGAGGTTTCCAAAATGGGGGGGAACCCCCCACCCCCTCTGAAAAAGGAACACAAAGAAAAACGTCTGCAGTGGGCACCGAGGGACATGAAGACAGATTTTAGCAATGTACTGTGGACGGACGAGATGAGATGGAGCTTAGATGGGCTCCAGGCTCGATAGCTCATGGACAGGATGCCCCGAGCAGGTTTAGAAAGAAGGCAGCAAGGTGGTGGAGGAATCACGGTATGGGCAGGATAACAGTGTGGCCCCTTCAGAGTAGAGCAGGATGTGAAAATCAATTCTCAGAATTACTGCAAGTTTCTTGAGAGCACCCTGTTCAAACAGTGGTACAAGCAGAAACCTGCAGCTTTCAAATTTTCATGCAGGACAATGCTCCAACTACACAACTACATGGTTAACACAAGTTTAATTCGTTTGTTTAATTATTCTCAGATCACAGAATTGAATGGGTTCTTCCCAGGCCCTTACCTCACCCCTCCACCAAGTTTAATAAAAATCAGATCAGGCATCCTGGGATGCAGCTGCTTCTTCAGCTGAAGATGTGGGTGGTGGAGATGGAGCTTTGCATGTTTGCCTGAAGGATGGCTGCTTCCCCGCACCCCCAAACTTTATGGGCATCTTCAGAACTCGCACAATGCGAGAGGGAAGAAAATTTATTCAGGTGATCGGTTTATATTTGCGGATCACGCGGAGAGAGTGCCCGCACAGCTCGTTATCCATCTGTTAAAATGTTCATTACTATTCGTTGAGCATTTGCTCTGGTTTGTCATCAAACCGTTTTGATTTTATTTCATTCATTGTCAGTTCGTTCTGCCCAGCCTTCGGGAATCAATTTGTTCAGACTTTTGCAATTCGTCCATGTTCGTTTCTTCATTTCATTATAGTGTGAAGAAAACTTAACGTAAACGCTAGCCTATTTTCACCTTCTTTCATTTCTGTCACTAATTAATTTTTATTTAAACTTCCAAATTAAACAGAATAATCAAGACACTGAACACTGTTCTGCTTCAGACACTCCGAACAGATCCTGGCGATGTGTGGTCTGACGTTATCCTGCTGGAGGGTTAGCCGATACAAGAGGAAACACAACTGGGGCTAGAATTTGTTTACTGTAAGAATGGAAACCTTAACGCAGCTCGATTTTGTGTCTGTTGCCGATTCCAGCCCAAACTCGTTTCAGAACATTAGCATCGGTGTAATGCTCCCCACACCTACGCCATACTCTACCATCAGCAGCACTTAACTTGAAATGTGATTCCTCAGAAAACAGGACCCTGTACCATCGGAGAGCATTCCAGCCCACGTACAGTCTTGCCCGGTTGTGTAAACCTGCTTCCCGTAACCGACTGCGAACAGTCTGGGTGCTGATCTGTTCTGGTTGACGACCCCTGGTCTGTGCTGCAATAACAGTAACTGAATGAAAGTGATTGCGAAAGTGTTGGAGACGAATATGGTGGTCTTGTGGAGGTAGTGACGTGATCCTGGAGCACACGGTCGATCATTGGTGCTGTGTCATCGTACCATCTCCACAGCCATAATGTTGACACATAATGTTCCTGCAACTTGCCTCTGTGACCTTCCACTGACCAGCATCCCAATGACCCGTTCTCACTCATTTAATGTAATCATACCATGATCAGATGTTGCGTCAAGACAAGGCAAAATGGTATTTAACTTGGACATTGTTGTGGCTATTTAAGGATTGGCAACAGAGTTCTACTCACAACAGGGGAATGGGCAAAATCTATGTTGGTGTGTAATCGAGTGGAACAGAACACAGTCACAAAAAAGAAAAGAAAAGAAAAACTAGAGATGCACTCAGAGTTCATCCACTAGGCACAAATGGATTTTTATAACTTGGCATAGTTATAATGAAATGTCTCCCACTAGTGCACGTCAGATGAACATTTTTAACACGATCCCGTGCACAGATGAGCTCCAGAATATTGCAGGTTCTTGCCAGGACCAGGCCCCGCCCCTCACCAAGTTTGCTGAAAATCGGTTTGGTAGTTTTTCCAATCTCCCCCAGTTACCAGACCTAAATCCACCACAGAGCCTTTGAGCTGAGGTAGAATGAAAGATTTATACCAATTGTGTTCTGCAACCGTGTCAAAACAATGTCTCCAAGACCTTGTAGAATCCACAAAGAGAAGAATCACAGATGTTCTGTGAGCAAAAGACCTCTAACAAAACAGCAATAGGCTATTTATCTGTCTATTTATTTATTTATTTCAGCAGGTCACAATCTATCCACTAGGTGGCAGTAACGCATTGATGGTGTGCTGCAGTACTGTAACAATGAACTGGAGTTGAACTGGATACATATAGCAATATTTAAATCATATTATTTTACTTATCAGTGCATATGTTTATCTTATCATTTTATTGAGGAATTATAAGGAAACCAGGTTCAGATTTTTTTAAGCACACTCTTATTAGCATGTGACCGCCCATAGCAAGCTGTAAATGGAGAACCTACCTCTTTATTCAGCATGTACCTGGAGCGAGCGGCGATGTTCGAGGATGCACAAAAGAAAACACGACTCAAAGATCTTCCAAAATGTCTTCTGAACTCTTGCTGAGCCCTGGAATTCTGACGGAGATGATGTACATCTTGCCCCGGGCGGTGCACCTATCTGCAGGAGGCCTCCAAGGTGAACAGAGTCTGTACTATTGGCTGGTCGTGGTGACACTCACGGGTTCTTGCGTGTCAGGCAGTAAACCTGGCGCAGAAAAGCCGCCGCTCAGCTAACAGAGTTTAGCTATGATTCTACATGTGTTAGCAGAAACGCTGTGGATGACTGAATTCTCATTTAAACATTAGCCAATCAGAGTGAAGCGATTTACATGTTTATTATTTAAAAGTGGAGCCATAAAATCAGCCAGTCATTTCCTGTTGGTTCACACCCATCTACAACGGCATGTAAAAAAAACACTCGCAAACCTTATCACCGCTTCTCAAGGAATAATGTAAAATAACTGAGATGTGTGTGGCACTTTAAAGATGTATTTTCCAAAATGGTGCCACAGCATCTCAAAGCGCACATCGCTAATCACACCAGCATCCATGAATCATTCCAAATAAATGTTTTTAGTTAAAAGCTATTTTGTAGAGTTAAGGTGTAACTACAGTGATGCATCTGAATTATGAACAAGAATGTAAAAAAATTTAATTAATTATTAATAAGTAATTGTTAAACAATTCTAACATATATAAATAATGGTTATATAAAGATATGGTAGTAAAAATACATTTTAAAAAAACAAACAATGACTGGTGAGGTGGGCACCAAGGATCTATTTTTAAATTGCTTATGTGTTTATTATAAATTTAAAATAGCTAATTTGAATATACTTAAGCTGAGGATGTGACGTTACAGTGATTAAGAAATGAATTTGCTACAGAAGTTCTGCTCTTTAGAGGGCGTCTTCAAAAAATTAAAAAGTCATCAGGACCAATAAATAAAGGGACGCATCAGGCCTGATACCCAGAGAATTATACAACTAAAGTCAAATGTTTAAAACTCATGATGATAGTATGAGAGAGAGGAATGGAGGAAGGAAGGAAGAAAGGAAAGACAGACAGGAAAAGGGAAGGAAAGAAAGAAAAATGGACAAAAAGAATGAAAGGAAAGAAAGAAAAACTTAAAAAATAAGGAAAAGAGGAAAGAAGAAAGGATGAAGAATAAAGGACAGAAAGAGAAGGAAGAAAAAAATCATGTAGGAAAGAAATAACAGAAGGAAGGAAAGCAGCTAGGACAGCTAGAAGGACAGAAAGAAAGGTCAGAGAGAGAGAGAGAGAGAGAGAGAGAATACTCCTGAATTCTGCACTCTTTTCCTTTCCAGAACTGGATGAATAGAGTAAAAAGTAGTTCCGGTTGTGATAAGGTTCAGTGGTATTCCTACACCATCAGGGGCCTTTAAAAAATAATTTTACCTCTGAAAGAATCTACTTCCTGTCTTACTTTTTCCTCATCTCCTCCTTTCCTTTCCTTTCCTTTCCTCACTCTCTCACTCCATCCCTCACCTCATTCTCCTGAACTGCTTCACTCAGAATCTGAAGGCAGAAAAAAAGTTTATTTCTTAATGACGGCGTTCCATTAATGTGATTGTGTATTTTTTAGGCTACGTGTTAATAATCGTATTTACTCCACAGTGCTGCTGCATTCTGGGTTTGTTCAGGGAAGGAGTCTCCAGTGTCAGAGCTTTGTAACAGTCAGCGGTAAGGGTACGAGTCATTCACGTCCCACAGCTGCCTTTAGTGGTGGCGTGAATTTGGATTGTTAACGATGAAGCGGAGGCTGAAAAACACTGAAAAGTAACTTTACCCGAGAGATCAAGTTTTCATAGATCTCTTTAAAATGATATAAAGAAAAGAAAAGTAAATGTAAGGATGAAAATGATGGAGAATGATGTACAGGCTGGGAAAAGTAGTTTACCATTAAAGATCTACAGCAGGGGTGTCAAACTCATTTTCACTGAGGGCCACATCACCAAACCAACCCTGAAATCTGTATGGCAAAATGATTAGTCATTTGTCCTCTTTCCCTTTATTTACTTTCCTTTCCTGACAACAGTTGACAGCAACAAGCTAGCTGGCAGTCTTTGAGTCATGATTGACTAGCTGTTTGCTTGAAATAGGTTGCCACCACCTAGTGGCTGGATGATGAATTACGTTCCATGGTAATGGTTGCTCTAAGACGCTTAATTCTAATTAGTGTCACGGGGAGGCTGGTGCCCATCTCAGCCGACTCTGGGCGTGGGCGGGGTACACCCTGAACAGCTCGCCACGTCATCGCAGGGCCAACACACATACAACCATTCACACTCACACCTAGGGGCGATTTGGAACAGCCTACTGTACATGTTTTTGGACGGTGGGAGGAAACCCATGCAGGCGCGTGGAGATCATGCAAACTCCACACAGAAACGCCTAAACCCGGGAATCGAACCCATGACTTTCTTGCTGTGGTGCGGACGTGCTAAGAACGTATAATAATCATATTCTTTGAAAGCTCTCGCAAGCCATAGAAAATTAGTTGGCGGGCTGGATTTGACCTTCAGGCCTTGAGTTTGACACCTTTGATCTACAGTTCGTACAGGTAAATGACTTAAAACAACCCGTCACAGTGATTAAACTGCTTATATCCCAGGAGATATCGTCTATTTTGTTTTCTTCTCCTCCTCTTTGTCGACGACCACCTCAGAAAGATCTTCCTCCCTCAGCACCTTCACTTTGTTCTCCATGTTGGTGAGCCGCTGCTTGATCCTGCTCTGGTAGGACGTGTACTCTGCTACCAGTCTGGCAAACTTTGTGGTCATTACTTCAAGGTTGGTCTCCAATTGCAAGATCTTCTCCTCCAGATCTTTTGGGTCGGTCCCGGCGGCTGCCACTGCCTCGTCCAGGAGGTTATCCTTCCTGAGGATGGCCTTCCCTTTCTCCTCTAGTGCCTGCTTGGCTTCGGGGTACTCGGTCAGTGCCTCCATGAGGTCGTCTTTGGAGAGTGCGAAGAGGTCGGAGTAGCCTACGCTACGAATGTTGGCGGTTCTCCTGTTTCCGGCTTTGCTGCCTTTGATCCCGAGGATGCTGATTTCTCCGAAGTATGCGCCATCACTGAGCACAACAAACTGTGTGACGCCGTCGTCTGCCACCACTGCGAGCTTCCCTTCTTTGATGATGTACATTTCTCGGCCGATGTCGCCCTTTTTGCAGATATAGTCTCCAGGGCTGAAGACTTGAGGCTGAAGTTTTAGGACCAGTTCAATAAGCAGTCCGGCTTCGCAATCCTGGAAGATCCGCACCTTCTTCAGTGTGTCAAGATGGACGTTAATGGCGATCTCTGCTTTAAGCTTGTCTGGAAGGTTCTTAAGGACCTCCTTCTCATCACAGATTTTCTTCTCCGTCCAGAGGTAATCGAACCACTTGATGACCCGGGCCTCAAGATCTTTGCTGACCTTTCGGAACTGCATGTACTGTTTGATGGAGTCGATCTTGGCCTGGAAATCAGCACGTGATGCGTTCATGTTAGAGATCATCGCACCCACATTTCCGACGATCGTAGCGAAGATCAGGACTCCGATGAGGAAGTCAGTGACCACAAACAGGTATTCAACATCTCTGACCGGAGGCGGGGTTTCTCCAATGGTGGTGAGCGTGAGCGTGGACCAGTAGAGGCAGTAGATGTATTTCCTCGACAGGCGACCATATTCAGGGTGGCTGATATTCGGATACACCCACGTATCCGTCCCAAAGCCGATGGTTTTGGAGATGGCGTAAAAGATACAGGCGTTCCAGTGGATGATGATCAGGATGTAAAGAACAAGGTTGCTGATCCGAAAGATGTTGGGGTAGTTAGTTCTGGTCTCGGTTCGATCGAAGAACTCGAAGAGACGTATCATTTTGAAGAGGCGGTTGAAGCGTAGTTCGGGGTTGTTGTATCCCACCTTAATCATAAAAATATCCGTCGGGAGCATGGAGAACATGTCGTATTTAAAGTGCGTCATTTTTCTGTAATTCTCCATCAACTTCTTTGTGTCTTTCACCAGAAGTCCTTGCTCGAGGAAACCTAGAAATTACCATAAATTTTTTTTATTCTTGAAAATTTTATTTTTGATCTAATGGGTTATATTTATTTTCTTTTTACCTGTTCTTGATCTCACGAAGGTGTCCATGTAGTAGATCAAATCGGAGTAATAATCCAAGATCATCCACAGAGTCGTGTACGAGTCCTGAAGCTCATTAAAACACGATCTGTAGAAATAAAAATACCGTAAGAGCTCCCACTCCTTCATTTAACGATACGTCATTAAAAACAAAATGAGCTCGAGTTCTGACCTCGTTATGAGCATCATCAGATTGTAAAACACCGGCCCTGCTACTATCGTTAGCCATCGATAGTACGCGTCTGTGGCTGGATCCATGATCCACGAGTTTTTCCTAAAAATATGAAGCTTAAATCACAGATCGCACAAAGACTGTAGCAGCTAATATCATTTTAATAGTTTACTTATTTATTCTGTGCTCGTTAAAGCTGACATCAAATGATTCATGATTAACAATCAAGCATGTTCATGACGTAATTAATATTTAGCCACACCCACAAAAAGGTGTCCAAACATTTACCTGGCACCTGTTGTGTACTTACTGAGACTCTTCTGTCTTTTTATCATCTTTCTTTTCCTTCTTATCGTCCTTCTTTTCAGCTTTTTTCTCTTCCTTCTTGCCCCCATCTTTTTTCTCATCTTTCTTTGTTTCCTCTTTTTTGCTAAAGGTGACATTTTTTTATTTATTCAGTTTCACAGATTGAGGGGTATTTTTTTAGTCTAGGGACCACTAAAGACCTAAAGACCTAGTTCTACCAGGGTGTAGTAATTTATGCACCTATAGAGGGCAGCACTAGCACACAATGTCCATGAGTGCACTGTACTGGGGTTGAAATCACAAAAAATGTTTCATAAATAACTAAAAAATTTTAAAGCCTTGAAATTAGGACTAATATTCCGATTCTTCCTTAGATATTTAGATTCCTGAAATTAGATCCAATGTGTCGAACTTTATTTAAAAGCTTGATTAATTAATTTTAAACAGAAAACCTTCACATTTTACTAAAATGTTTGATGTTTAATTTTAGTGTAAATTTAGTGTTTTTAAAATTAAAACTCATGTCCCTAATTTTGCTAAACTAAAAATTAGAAATCTTAAACTTCAGATTAAAGTTACCATTCTCTTATGTTAGATTTATTACGTTATTTTTTTTTAATCTAAGACTTTTATTTTAATGGTTTAGGGATAACAGTTTTAACTAAACTGAAAAATCTAAAACTCAGGACTGATGTATTTTTATTCTAATGTATGCTCTCAGTGTTCTCTCAGTCTGCACGTGTTAAAATTTAGATTTATATACTTTATATTTTTATTAAATGCTTGCTAAGTTAAGACTGAAAAACTAGGAGTTTTAATCAGGACTAATCTGCCTATTGTTACAAAAAATACAGAGTACAGAGTGTTATTACAGCGCTTGGTGAATTACATTTAGAATTTCAAATTAGATTTGAAAAATTTGTCTTAAATTTAGGATACACATAACCATTTTTTCCTAAAATGTGTAAAGTGGCTAGCTAGAAATATTAACATGAATACTACTAATCAAAAATAAAAAATTTTTTAATCTTCTTGTACTAATATGCGAGGTGAACTATTGACTTAGACTTTGCTTTATTGTCATTCGGATATTATGGTATATACAGAACGAAATGTCGTTGCATGTCAAATTGTACATTTAAAATGAAGATTTAGGCATTTTGGGAAAAAAAATAACCAAGTTTACACATTTTTACATAAACATTTTAATGTTGTATTTTTAGCATAAACAAATAGGAGTCCTAAAATTGTTTAGACAGAAACATGAGCATTTTTACATTTAAAATTAATGTAGCCAATTTTATGAAATTGGCAAATAATTTTTTTTAACTATAATGTGCCCATTTTATTGTAAATCAGCCTGTTAGGAGTAGAATTTAAATGTTTAAGAGTGTTCTGGAATACAGCCCTAGGAATATAACTAAAGTACATTCCAGTAGTCACATCTTTATGCTGGGATGGAAACTCTACACCTCCGAGACTAATTAATTTCTAGCGGGTTCTACTGCTAAAAACTGCTAAAAAGCCTGAAGGTTGATACATAACTGATTTTAAATAGCTGTAAATGCACTTCAATACTCACTCGTCTGTGTTGTTGCAGTTGTTTGTATTGTAAAGTGCGATTGGCCAGTGACTTCAGAGGAGAGAATCATTCAGTGTTATTGTTCCAAATGAAATCCGTGCTGATGTTAAAACTATAAAACTACTGTTTATAATTCTAACTAATAATCAAATAATCCGTGTTATAAAGGCTGAATGGAACTCTACGTACTGCCCCCTGGGTAGTGTTTACACATCATCCGTCTGAACTGGGATGAATCAAGTCCCCAGCTTTCTCTACCCAGGTCATGTGACCACACACGAGACTTCGTCTGTTATTTACTTGAGCTGCGAAGATGACATGGCGACTTACTTGTTCTTGTGAGGCTGTTCAAGGCGACCCAACGACGAGCGGGCATTGCTGCCGCGGCTGGAGAGGTCTTTGAGCTCAGGACCCCGGAATCGCTCCAGGAAGGAGTCGGGGCGCTCGACCTCAGGCTGCAGCCTGTGGGACGCCCAGTTCCTCAGCATGGACAGGAAGTGGGACAGCCTGGGACAGTGGGACAGGTAAGACACTAACGGATCTCTGGATCTCTGAATACACTATGTAGTTTGCTCTTCTGCATCAAATGCACAGCTCACACAAGATCCCAAAGATTTATAATAATAAAATTAGAGATGAAGACGAGTTACTGTTAGCACCAGGAAGTGTATTTTTTCATATATCAGCACTCCCTGAAGGGTTTTATTCCTTTAACACCAAACTGTTTTCCAATAAGTACATCATGCTTTTTATCCATTTACAGTTACATTTAGTGTTGTATAACATCTGCAAAACAGGTTCTCGTTTATGTTACAGCAGCTACAAACAGTCGTTCCATCAGCAGCTGGTTATTTCTCTCTCTTCTTGTTGCATTATTGATAAACCGTACATAAGTGTAAAGTCTCCTTACAGTCAGCTTCACCACATCAACAATTACATTTACATTTACAGCATTTGGCAAACGCTCTTATCCGGAGCAACTTACAGTTATCATTTTTATACAACTGAGGGTTAAGGGCCTTGCTCAAGGGCCCAACAGTGGTGATAGTGGGGATTGAACTGCTGACCTTCGGAGCAGTAACCCATCGCCTTAACCACTAAGCCACCACTGCCCTGCAAGTACTTGACTATAACTTCTGACCAATCAGAACATAACAGAAAGAAACCAGTCACAGAGTGAACCTTCAAAATCTCTTCTACTGTTAATTCACGATGAAATATTGTGAGAGAAAGTTGTGCATTTCACGCAGTGTGTTGTATTTTCTATAAAACTGTATAAAAAAGTGTTTTCCCCAATCCAGGTTTATCTGATGATCTGATCTAACCTCAAAACATAATAAACAGATAATAAAAGTGATAACAGAGCAGAGATTCTTCAGTCCCGGGTTTGGAAATCACTGCACTACAGGATGTGGGAGTGTGGATCGTAGAGCTGCTGGTCTTGTGTTGTCATCATACAGGATGAAGTAGAATATATCGAAGATATAAAATACACAGATATTCAAATAATGTTGAAGATTGTAACTACGTGAAAATGTGAATGTGTTTGTTAAGCAGCCTCCACGCAGAAAGCGACAAGCGATATGTGAATCACTTTGCCGCTGAACGACAGGAATCGCCTCGTGAGGCAAATGAATCATGATCCCTCTGAAGTGTCATCAGCTATTGTTGCCTAGGTAACCCATTCCTATGTTGTCTGTTTACAAATGTTTCTGAGTGAAACTGTGAGTAGTGAACAGCTAGTTTCCTACAGGAAGTGTAGATCCGTGAACAGTATCTATCTAGTTCACCAATAAATTAGCTTATGTTATCATATTAAATATATTTTTGGAGACATGGACCTAAGCGTGGGGTTTCCGGTTACTATCCTTGTAAAATTTCAGTGTGCCGTCATAAAGCACACAGCAATAATGAGTTGGTCTTTCATGTTGATGTAGGCGGAACAATTTAACTTGTGTTCATTAAACCCTATGGAATTCAGTGCTTAGCGGCATCTGTCAGTCAACAGTATCTCTAAGCTCTGATTGGTTATTGTTCAAATCATGTTGTGTGAAAGTTCAGCTTAGTTGAATTCCATATCTCTGGCGATCACTGAGTTTACATGGGCACTAGTCGCTCATCACTTCCTGCTCATCCTAATGCAGGTTTGTGTGTGTGTGTGAGTGTGTGTGTGTGTGTGTGTGAGTGTGTTACCTGGCCATGGCCCCTGCCCCTGTGAACGAGCTCCTGTGAGACTCCTGGGTCTGACTGGACATGACCCTGTGTATATCAGAGATGTCGTCGTCGCATATCGAGTGCGTCCTGAGTCATATAGATGAACAAACACTACAGTAAACACTCTGTAAAAATAAACACTACGCTGTAACTTTCAGTAAAAGCTAGTTCACACTAGCACATCTACAGTAGCTCATGTTGCTTGTCTCTTGTGGGCGTGGCCTGTTCAGTCCTGATGTAAAATTGTAGTTATATCCCTAGGTAGATGTATGTACGTATAAAGCAAGCTATTTAAACACAAATTGAACACTGCGATGTAATTAGTGTGAAAATATACACAGGTTGGGTGAGTTATGTGTTACGTTATGTGAGTTATGTGTTACTTGGCTAAGTTATGTGTTACGTGCTTGTGCTTGTCCTAGCTTCTATCTCCTATCTCGGATCATGTTAGCAAAAGCAAGTTAATTTTACTCGCTGCCTACACTCGCCAGTGATACCAACGATCTCTGCTTCTTCTTGCATGCTTTATCGTTTCCTTTTGCCTGTCTGCACATTTAATAAAAGGTTGTACAGATAATATTACAGGATGAGATAAAACTGTGCTTTAAAATTTTTCTTCCAAGCTAATTTTAACTTAAGTTGTGCGGCTAGCTGAAGAAACGTTGGACCACACGCATCACAGGGTTGGTGTGAAGACATCATTTCTACTACAGTATTAAATTCTACTCAAACGTTTTTGTTGATAGTGAAAACGAGTCGCTTCAACTCACACTCATACGAACATACACCAATCTCACCTTGCTATGTTCAACAATAATAAGCATAATAATAATTAATAAATAGTGAGGTGAGACTCAAGGTGATGTCCAACCTGCTGGCACCGTTATCAATTTGGTCCAGTTCATCATCTGATGCGTGGATCGAGAGCTGGGGATGACACGGGTACGAGCGCTCAGTGCAGATCTTCTCCATTCTTCTCCTTTTACCTTGAAATCCAGCAACATTCAGCTACAGCACTTCACACAAACAACACACCATGGATTAGAGTCTAATTCTCTGATTTTCTCAGGATTGAGCATGTGCAGATGTGTGGGCGAAGTTACTCATTGCTGGACACGCCCCTTTCTCTGATGTAAAGGATCAGACCCTTAAATTCTCCATTACATCCATCTCGAGAGCTCAAATAATTTTAGCTGCAGATATTTCATGTCTATTTTTTATATCCAGAGCTTTCAAATTAAGCCGGCGCCAATAGGATTTCAGTCTCCTCGAGTCCTCTACTACTACTTTCATTCCGATTTCAAAAGAAAAATAATCCGCATATTTCCTACATACAACGTGCCTCCCGCCATCTTATCCACGTAGTAATGTGTTGACTCACTGCTGCCACTCAAACCATACTTTGTCCTGATTTGTCCACTCTATGTCAAGGAAGTAATTGGTCGGAATGTACCACTTCTCAGGTCCCGCTTCAAAACACCTGCCTGCACTCACTCTTATAAGGTTTATTTTCAATGCTGACCTTATATAAATTGTTTGAACCAGATGAGATTGAAATAAAGTATAAATATATAAATATATTAATTCATCTTCTTCCGCTTGTTCCGGGGTCAGGTCGCAGGGGAAGCAGCCTCCCCAGCCACTTCCTCCAGCTCTTCCGGGGGGGGGACGAGGCGTTCCCAGACCAGCCGAGAGACGTAGTCCCTCCAGCGTCTTCTGGGTCGACCTCGGGGTCTCTTCCCGGTTGGACATGCCCGAAACACCACACCAGGGAGGCGTTCGGGAGGCATT
>JBCNYH010000006.1:1049572-1063050 GCA_039654325.1 Tandanus tandanus | reverse complement strand
CACACACACACACACACACACACACACACACACACACACACACACACACACACACACACACACACACACTTTAATCTTTATTAGTGTTTTTTTTTCTTTATGACTCTACCATGTAAGAACGGGATCATTTACTCTGTTATTGTAGTTCTAGGTATTTGTGGAAGTGTGGGTGTGGGTGTAGGGGTGGGCGTGTCGAGCACTGGTTTGTGAATAGAGAGAGAAGCCGGGAGGGGTGAGTCTTAAGGATTTGTACGTGTGAAGGATTGTGAGCATTCTGTGTGGCAGTGAGTGGCATAAAGAAATAAAGAAGGTGAGCCAAGAGCTGCAGAAGATGGAGAGAGAGAGAGAGAGTGAGAATGAGAGAGAGAGAGAGAGAGAGAGAGAGAGAGAGAGAGAGAGAGAGAGAGAAAGAGAGAGAGAACAGAGAACCAAAGAACTGTGTGTCTGCTTTTATGTAAATCAGATGTAACATTGCGGAAGCTTGGGGATGGTCAGCCTTGCTGTGGGTAGTCCACGTTTTGCTGCTACTGTTAGGGGAGTCTGAGCTCTTTGCCCAGCAGCTCCCCAACACCAACTTCACTGAGTACTTGGACCTAAAGATGATGTGCAGTGTGTCAGCACTGTCAGTGGTTCTGCTTCCTGATGCTGGGTGACCTCAGCTTTTACCAAACAGCTAACTGACACCTAGCAATGGTGGCCACTTGCTCAGAAATGTGACACCGATGACATCATCAGTGTGGTGGTGGTGTTGGAGAATCCATCGTCTGGCTACTGGAAGGGACAGTGGAGTGTGTCTTGTACCATCCACCAGCATCTCTGGAGGAGTCAATCCAGTATGCAGTATGGTGTTTCCTGGGACAGACAGGTACTTTCTCTCTCATTCTTCCTCTCTCATGCTTCCTCTTCATCTCCCCATTCTTTTTTGTCCCAGCAGCACAGACACTGGGGCTGACTCTCCTAAAGCCCAATCCAGGAGTCCAGGGTCCTCCTGATGCTCCTGCTCCTTCCTTCTCCTCCAACTCATTCAGACTTAGAGTGAATGTGAGGTGCTTGCATAGAGATGGGTACAGGTCATCCCTAGTGTCAGTCATTACTCAATTTGAAAAGCAACAGTATACAAAGAAAGTGGTGGCTTGTCCTTGCCTCACACGCCTACTAATTGTTGGGACAAGTTAGCAAGGATTTCAGGTGAATCAGGGAAGCAAATATTTGTGGGCCCTATAATAATGAAGTGCAAGGGGATTGCTGATTGTTGAAGTTGAGTGTTGATTGGGGAGGCCGCACCTGGGACATTAACTTCAGCTCTGCATCAGGGAGATCTGGAATCAGGGAAAACTGCAACTTAATCCATGCTGGTCCCTAGTGGAGACCAATTCTTGCCATCCCAAGTTGCAGAAGTTGCCAATTTGCAGGCAGAATTTCCTGACATGTTCGTGACTCAAATCCTGTTTCACTCAACTCATAGAACACCACATAGAAATGCCTCTGAGGAAGTGGTATGCAGCCACCCCAGATGATTCAGAATTCAGATTCTGTCTATACTTGGAATGAAGACCCACTGTGATTGGCACAGCCCAGTGGTGCAGAGTTTAGACATGGTGGGTGCTTCTCAAAACCCTTATTTGTGGTTTCCTTGCTCCTCGATCCTTGCTTGAACTGGAAGTTCTTCTAGTCCGCCATTTTTGCCAGCCATCCTAATTCTCTTACTTGTGCATTGATAAGCAAGTATCGAAGATCAAGAAGCAATGAATGCGGATACACAAGAGCAGTTTGCCCGAAAGAGCCGCATGGTAGCGTAAAAATAGCCCACGCCTTAAATGACGTCGGATGATTTCATGCAGCAGGTGAACTGTGGTGCCTTCATCATCAGCGGACGTCGCTCCATGCTTCAAAGAAAAAGACGTCTCATTTCTCTTAAAATACATTCCCTTGATTTCACGCTTCTCACATTCGCAAGTGCAGGAAACAAAGATGTAATTTAAGGGTTTTCAGAAGCACCCAGTGTCTAAATTTGAGGTGTTCCCAATGCTTTGCATAAATAAATTGCTCAATCAGTTAGGTGCAACTAGCTTGTTTTCATTCAATACTGGATTTGACAAAGGGGTATTGGTAGATCCCTTGATTCCTTTATCCCATGAGAAAACAGCTTTTTGCTGTCTGTCTGGCAAACAGCAACTTTCTGTTTGAGTTGTTTGGGGTGCTGGCAGAGTTTTAATGACTCTTGGACTGAATCTTTTATCTGCATGCCATCTATGCCATCTATGCCATCTATGCCTATTGAGACTACATTATTGTCTATTATATTGATTGGCAGAAGAACATTCAGCTGAGGCCTGTCATAAAAGCATTGAGATGGGAGGGATGGATACCAAACCTAAAGTGTACGATTGGACAGGTAGAAATACGGTATCTGGGCTTCCTCTTGGGCCATGAGCAGGTGCATCCCCAAATTGATTGGACAATAGTGATTGAGGCCTGCCTGAAACCCAAGACCAAAAAGAAGGTGAGGTAAGGTTTTGGGGACTTGCTAGCTGCTGTCATAGGCTTACGCATAACTATTTAGATGTCACCATCCTCAGGTGCTCTGTGTGAGGGACAAAGTACAGCAGCATTAAAAAAAAGGGTCTGGATATCAAGTAGGTGGTCCTCATTCTCTGTTGTTATCTTTTGGGACAGGCCTTCACTCTCTGTTTGGACCCTGTGCTGTTTGAATGGCTCCAAGATATGACGCCTATGCATAGATCACTCGTTGGTATCTGGAAGTTCAGCTGTTCAAAACAAAAAACTGATCCACCCCACTTACTGTTCCATTCCTTTGTTCTGTTCCTTTTCCAAAGAGCCACCCATCACCCATCTAGACCTTGTGGCACCCAATGCTAAAGCAAGAAGCTGTGTCCAACACTGGATAGGGCGAATGTAATTAGAGGAGGGACTCTAGAAAAAGAGGAAGCTCTTTAAAGGCTCCCATTCACTAGTGAATATCTGATGTGTTTTATCTTCTATTATCAGTTCATTCTGGATGAATATAAAGGTTTCCTGGTGAAACCACCCCAGCTCACGGGCTTAGTATCTCTTATTCACCTCTTGTTTTCTTGTATTCACTATCTTGTTTTGGTTCTGTGTCTGTTTACAATAACAATAACGAGACGGCGTGACCGGAGGAACGATCTTGTGCATGTGTGATAACTTGGCGGCACAACAGCGATTGGTAGAAAGTGGAAAAGTCTGAGATCGAGTGATAAGAAACAGAAGAAGGGAAACGATTTCAAGAAAAATAAAAAGATGGGGGGCGGTGCAGGGGTCATTAACACTCGCGTACAGGAGGAAACTAATGGTTTCAGAAAGACATCGTGGATCCGATTCCTTTTTATTTCCCAGAGACTCCCCACTTATTTAATCTACCTGGAACTGAAGGGGAAACTTTAAGTTTGGGAAGGTACACAATCTTTCTATAATCTCTATTCTACTTTAGAATTTTTCTCTGCTCTCTTTTATGCATAATTTGAATTTTTGTTCTACTCCACCCTACACTGTTCCACTTCACCTTATTCTACTGTAATCTATTACATTGTACATGTATTTACTTGACACTCTTTTACACTATCCACTCTATTCTACTCTACACGCTGAACTCGGCTGAATTCTTTGTATCTGAAAGTTAATGTCTAGAGCGAAAGGATTTCTCTTGCCAGACATGTTCATGCTTTTTGCAGAAGTCATAGACTTACAGAACAGGAAACAAAACAAATTCTCCATACAGGACTCGCTCAGATACCTTTATATTAATAATCACAACATTTACCTTTGATCCTCTGGATCCACACAGCTGAATATCACACTATGGATTGGATAATGTCTCCTGAAGAACAGTCTAAAGGGGGAATATGTAATACGCCGTCATCAGTAAAGAAAAACCACCTCTGTGTATCATCTAAATAAACTAGGAAGTGAGCGCTGAAATTTCCTTCACCGACAGAACAGATATATTTAATTATGCACCTAGCACGCATTTGTACTCTTGAAAAATAGGATCTCATAGCTTGCTTGGCTCTGGGACTAGTACAGAGGGGGACAAGCAGCTCCATTGCTCCCAACATGAAATCTCGTACTGGGTTCGAGCTCAGGTTTACTGGTGTGACATCGCAAGATACATAGAATCTCTATCGAGCCTCTCAGATCAGCAGGGAGAATATACTGCATTCGTGCTGAGATTTCAGGAGTATATTTCATTTTATCTTGCCAGTAATCCCCACCATGGCTTTTTTAAAATTCAGGAAGTTATGTTTTCATTCCGGCTTTTTTCCCCGGTGATTTTCCTATAATAAATGTACTTATTCACTTACTCACTCATTTGTCAGACCACTTAGTCCTACCCAGTTCATGGGGAGACTGGAGCCTATCTCAGCCATCACTGAGCAAAGGCAGGGTACACCCTGAACAGCTCACCAGACCATTGCAGGGCAACATACACAGTCATTCACACTCACACCTAGGTGCAATTTGGAACAGCCAATTAGCCTACTGTGCATGTTTTTGGACAGTGGGAAGAAACAGAAGTACCCAAAGGAAACCCACACAAGCACAGGGAGAACATGCAAACTCCACACAGAAACGCCCTGAGCCTGGGACTCAAACACAGGTCCTTCTTGCTGTGAGGCGGACGTGCTAACCACTGCGCCACCGTGCCTCCCTGTACTTATATAGCATACACCAAATAATGTAGGTGCATGTTTCTCCTTTTAACATGATTTATTTATTAAAGTTTCGACTCAGATAAAGTGCTGTTTGCTGTTTTGCCTCATGAGCAGTTAGCAGTAGTGTAATTCTAAAACCTTCTTTTTTGTCTTGGTACTCTGGTTGATTTTGTGGATGGGCTTCACTGCCCCAGTGCAGCTAACTGGGTTATCAAAGGCCAGCCATGTCTCTCACTGTCTGTGCTGAGAGGCATGTAAATAATTGGAAGTTTACAGTGATTTTGTCACCCTGTGACAAATGTGTACACTCACTGCTCTCGGCCATCTCCGGCATTTACGTGTTAACATGAACGTGTCGCAGAGTGTCACGTGAGCTAAAACAAAATATGAGTGTGACATCTACTGGCCTGCACAATGCAGTTGCTTGTCCCTCTCTATACTGGTCCCTTCTTGAATCTTTTTTTGCCCAAGTCCCATGTTAATTTTGTAGGTTCATCAACAACTCAGGGTTTGTTTGTGTGTGTGTGTGTGTGTGTGTGTGTGTGTGTGTGTGTGTGTGTGTGTGTGTGTGTTGTACCTGCGTTGATTGTCTGTAAGGGTGATGCCCTGAGTAGACACCTTGAAGTGAACTACAGTTGCTGAAGGGCAGGCTTCCTGAGTCAGAGTGCACTTCACCGCTCTGGAGATGGCTTGTGGGCCAGTCAATGTCCACAGAGTTTATGTAGAGAACATTGCAGGCTTAGAGAGACACCAACACAGAGACAGTAAAGAAAAGTAAGAGTCAAAGTAAAAGTAACCTAATCTGTTGTTTGGGTGAATGGATAGATGGATATATGGATGGATGGTCAGATGGATGGATGGATGGATGGATGGATGTATGGATGGATGGATAGCTGTATGGATAGATGAATGGTTGGATGGATGAATGGATGGATGGTTGGATGGATGGATGAATGGATGGATTGATGGATGGATAGCTGTCAGATGGATGGATAGCTGTATGGCTAGATGAATGGTTGGATGGATGGTTGGATGAATGGGTGGCTGGTTGGATGGATGGATGGATGGATGGATAGATGGATGAATGCAGGGATGGATGCTCACCAGCTCCCTGTTTGAGCAGTTCTGCAGCTGTGCTGGTGTTGGTGCCAGTCTGCAACTCCTGTAACTCTCCTACAAGATCTGAAACACAGCAACACGCCCTGAGCATGTAGTCACCCACACCAGCAGTTACACTGTTACACTGGAACCTCAGGGAGTTGTGGCTGTGAGATAAACCATGTAAGAATGAGTGCAATGCTGCCTCACGTGCTATTGAAATTATGGTAGATACGATTTGCTGACTCAGAAGTTGCACCTTTCCACCCTTCAATACCCGAGTTTCTGAGTTGGGTGGCTTTTGAACTTTCCACATAATGGAGAAGAGGACAGGGTCTGTAATCGATTCTTTATTTTTAACAGTGTAACTGCTGTTAGCTGTTTCTTTCGTACTTAAATTGAATCGGCAATCCGTGTGCATTTAACTTAATACTGAACAATGCTCTTCATCATTCTCTACCTGGTAAACGGACTAGTCTACTAGTGTGGTGCAAAGTTATAATAGGGAAGTGGTAGTCATGGAAACAGGGATGTTAAGCTTGAGTCCCCCGTCTCGTAACTCTGACTTTACAAGTGGGAAGTGGGATCTTCTGTCTAGCACGTGAAGGCAGCATGATTCAGGTACCTTTATCTGGGATGTGAAGTTTGCAGGGCAGAGAGACGGGTGTGATGGAGTGTTGGTATACCAGAGCAGACAGAGAGCCTGCAAACATAAAACAAATAAAAATCACAATCAGAGATCAGTTGAATTAATACTTCCCAAGTAAAGCAGTGGGCAGCAAGGTGGTGTAGTGGTTAGCGTGTCTGCCTCACATAAAGAAGATCTGGGCTCTGGCGTTTCTTTGTAGAGTTTGCATGTTCTTCCAAAAACTGTTTGGGTTTCCTCCGGGTACTCCGGTCTCCTCCCACACTCCAAAGACATGCACAGTCGGCTAATTAGCTGTTCCAAATTGTCCCTAGTTGCGGATGTGACTATTAATGTCTGTATATGTTTTGCCCTATGAGATGGTCTGGCGAGTTGTTCAGGGTGTACTCTGCCTTCGCCCAGTGTTGGCTGAGATAGGCTACTGCCTCGCCATGACCCTGGTTGGACTAAGTGGTTCAGCAAATGAGTGAGTGATGAGTAAGGACTAAAGTTATTTTGGGTCATTTGCTGTTTGATTTGCTGGGTTTCACATCACACACTTTTAAATAACAAAAATAAATATTTACTGATTAGTGTGTGGGGCTGAAAACATATAATCAGTATTGGTATATACTACACAGGAATATTGTAATCTGATTGGTCTGCTATCTTGGGTTTATTAGACATCATTCTGAGTGGATAACGCTTGAAGTAAAACAATGGATACTTTACGGTTTGTCAGGGTCACTTATCACGCTTTGAAATAAAATAAAAATCTGCCCCCCAACCGTGTTTGATTCTAAGCAGTCATGTTACATGGAAGTCTTGCCCACTACCTACACCTCCGCTTCTTCCAAAAAAACAACAACAAAAAAATTCTTAAATAATAAATTAATTATCGAATACATTCTTACTATCCAAATGTTTTTGCTTTTCGTGGAATAACTTTAGAATCAGTAGAAGAGGTGGTCAGCTAGGGTTAGCATGCTAAACTTAAGCGGTTGGGTAAGAAAGAAGTCTTACCCAAGAGTAAGGGTAATTCATCATTACACCATGAGTTATTCTTAGATATTATCCCTTTTGTAAATATTGCTCAAGCTGTTCTCTGTAAAATCTTAGTTTGTTTCAAATTGATGTCCACTATCCTAAATTTATAGCCCATAACTTGTGACAGATTTTGCTTTAAAGGTACAGTGTGTAACATTTTGGAGGGTCTATTGACAGAAATTAGAGTATAAGAATATCATCAACAAATATGTTTTTATTAGTCTATAATAATTTATGAAGTCATCAAGTTTTCAGAACCTTAGAATAAGCTGTTTATATCTATAAGAGTAGTGGGTCCCCCCCCCACGTAGGCTGCCATCTTGCACTGCCATGTTTCTACAGTAGCACAGAACCGTACAGGCTTCGAAGGGGTCAGACATGAAAATTCAGTTCGTTACACCAAACGGTAGAAAGTGAGAAAGCATCCAGAGCAAAATGTGTTGTTTCTGGAACATCTGGAACCTCACTGCTAAGTACGCTAAATCTTACATACTGTAACTTTAACAAGACTTGAATTAAGATGTATTTTTTCTCACCAAAGTAGGTTTCATTCTGACAGCCTTTAATCTTCACTCCTTTTGCTCCGCTCTCAATCAGAAAGTGTCTGACCAGCTGCTCCTGTGAGTGAGAAGTGTGGCCACGATTGCTGACATGCGCAGGGGGTGTGGCCACTTTAAGAGCTAGTCCATATGCACCCTGGAATGAGCTGCTGTCCCTTATTAGAAAATACCCAGGATCCTTATCCTTCAAAACAGCAATTGCTATAAGAAAAACAAAAATGATATCAATTACACTTATCTAGAAAAAGATCATTGGGTATACCGTAGAAAAGTTCTGCCTTACCCTGATCTCTGGAGATTCCAGGCTTGTACCAGAACTTGGAAGTATCCTGTACAAACTTGGCACTGACATGATTTTCTGGCTCCGGAGTTACTTTTTGTCTGGTGTCAGCTGTAGGTAAGAGTGTGATATGAGTTTGGGAGGAAGATGTGGAGGACGTTGTGGAGGATCTGACTGAGGACGCACTTGTGGGAGAATCCTGGAGGGGAGTGATACGTTGTTTATCAGGGAGAGGAGGTTGAGGAGGATAAGAAGGAATGGTGATTGCAGTGTAGCCAGTGTATGGAAGATGAGGCACAGTTAAGAGTGGGTAGTTGGGTGACGCCAGAGGGAACAAAGGTGTGATATAACCATCAGGCACTGGGGAAGGAGCCCTCAAATCACTATTACTTCCGTCCTCATTGGACGAGATCCTGTCTGTCAAAGGGGTAGGGTTCTGACCCTCAGAACTGGGGCTCAGTAAAAGAAGTTCACAAGAGGAGCTTCTTTCCGATGGGCACATAGAGTTCTTTTCCATCTCAGTAGACAATGAGGTATTGCTTTGTACATGGGAACCAGATGCAGAAGACTCTTCTCCCAAAGCTAAAACTGGTGGTTCAGTGATAAGGCAAGGCTCACTCACGAGGATTGAGGTTGATGTAGGCTCCTTGACATCTGGAGTTTCTGTCTCGGACTCTATCGTGAGCTCAGTTGAGGTACTGATTTTAGGAGGAGACTCGCTAAGTTCAACTTTACTCTTTCCTGGCTCTTCTGGCTCTACAGGTGGTCCTACCCTATAAAATCCAGAGGAAATGTGGTGAATGCTAGCCATTTACATAAGTAATGCACACAATTCCTGAAATTCAAGTACCTGTTTTGGTTCTCTTGGAGATGAAGAGTAGCTTTACCTTCTTCCTTTGCAGAAATATCATTTTTCACCTTCGACTGTTCATCTGAGACTTCTGCAAAACAATAAAATGTTCACTCATTTCACTTGTTTATGTCTTGGGACTGTGGGAGGAAAATGGAGTCCCTGGAGGAAACCTGGGCAAACACAGGGAGAACATGCAAACTCCACACAGAAACGCCCTTACTGAGCCTGGGACTTGAACCCAGGACCTTACTGCATTGAAGCAGACATGCTAACCACTACGCCACTTTAATGCTCAACAGACTTTTATCTTTTTATGTATTTCTTTTTCTTTTCTTACATTATGTGCACGAGCTTTATCTAAAGCTAGATCTGGCTAAAAGAAGTTTACATTTTGACACTCAGCTGAGTTATTTTTTCGCTGTTTATCTCCAAAGCAAAATTAATTTCATACCAAAAACTGTTTCCCTATTACAGTAATTGACATATCATATCATGCTTTACCTTATCGTGTCCCAGTTTCATCATTTGCTAGTTACTATTTGTTTTTTGGTTTTTTTGCTGCTGTTGTTGTTGCTAATGTTGTCACAGATTATTATTCCTGCAAAAGATTTTCTTATTTCTGATTGGTGGAAAGCCATCAAAAAGTTTTTTGATTTGCCTCATTGCCATTAGTTGATTGGCATGATTGACACGCACCAATGTTCCTCGTCATAGATATCAGAGAATATAGATTGGCTACACCCTGCAGCAGACTGTGGAAGCTGGCCCTCTTTAGAACGGTTTGTGTAATAATACAAAAGGTCATACCTGCATGGTTGAAATGGATATTTTGCTCTTTTCCAGATGTTGAGCTCTGAAGGTAATGTTGGGTCAGACTTGTCCTTTTTGGGGAAGGTGTATGAGCTAATGGAGATGAGTTTGGAGACTGAGCCATGGAAGCATAACCAGGACTGTCTCTAACATGTGGTGGAGAGCAGGGCCAGGAAAGATGGGGGCTGTGGTATCCACTGCTATGAGGGCTTGGATACGGACTTGACGAAGGGTCTGGTCGGTGGTCTCCTCTATATACTGGATGGCTTTGTTTAGCAATGGAATGGCAATGTCTATGTTCATATCCAAAAGATGACATCATGGGTGGCATAACAGCTCTATGCTGCCAAGAGTGTGGGTCCTGAG
This sequence comes from Tandanus tandanus, assembly GCA_039654325.1. Taxonomy (NCBI): domain Eukaryota; kingdom Metazoa; phylum Chordata; class Actinopteri; order Siluriformes; family Plotosidae; genus Tandanus; species Tandanus tandanus. The sequence goes on along the minus strand of JBCNYH010000006.1, from coordinate 1,052,717 downwards.
ACTCCATATCTCCATCTCTTACCCAGTGCACAGCCCCCTCCCTTCTATACCCAAACCCTGGTTCACGGTGCCATGGGAGACTTTCAAGTTGGCTCACTCTGGGAGAGTTGGACAGATCTTCTCGCAACTGCAAACAGTCCCTGCAGGAACAGGAAGTAGGTGAAGTTGAGCTGAAGCGTAACTCATGGTATGGATTGGAAGGCAGGGATTGATGGGAAGGCTGAGGTGGTGGAATGTGGGTTTGGTTGTGGGACACAGCAGAATAATGGAATAGAGGGCATGTGTCCCCTGAACAGAATAATCGAGCTTGTACAGGAAGTGTGTGTGCATGGGAAGAACGAGTATGAGTATGGGTGTGTGCTTCTGGTGGGGGGTAATGGTGACAGGACCGAGTGCAAGGGTGATGCTGACAGTGCCCTCTCTCCCAAAGAAAGTCTGGCTGAGATCCGCATGGCTCGCAGACAAGCAGACTGGAAGAACGAGTACAGGGTAATGTGTAGTGTTTGGGATGGATTTTTTGAGGTGGCGTTTTGGACAAATCACGACCCAAACAGGAATAAGTTTGGGAATAGGGACGACCACAGCAAGGGCGCTCTGCCCAGAGAGGAGAGCAATCACCGTCATCTAATATCGCTGTTTCTCGATCCTTCTGTCTCACATTTGGTTGATCACTTTTCCCATCATTCTCTTTGTCCTCCCTTTGGTAAGGATAATAAGTTGAAGAAAGTGGTGGGTGTTCAAGCTGAGAGCGAGTGGAATGGTGACCTGAATCAGAGTTATATTGGGGTAACTGCCTGGGAGTGGAGATGCTGATGACTAGTGGGTTATTGGAAGTGGAGCCAGGTACACGGCGCTTCTTCACTTGGGCATACAAACTACCATCAAGTGGGCCACGAGTGTGACAGATATCTACAAACAGAGACACAGTAAGGAAACTTGATGGATGTTTACGTAGAACAAACTTATATTCACCTACTGTATGCAGTATTATTGGTGCGATGTGTATATTCTGCTTTGATGTAAGAGGACAGATCATGGATTAGAGTTGTGTAATCGACCCAACCACTTCTGCGGACATTGCAGGCTACTCCTATTAGCCCTCAGGGATTCCGACCAGTCCCGATCACTTTTACAGACACTCAGACCGGTCCTAATCTGTTGCACACTCAGATCACTTCTACAGATACTGTGGCCTTTAAAGCCTGCTTTTGCAGGTACCTTGGCCATGCCCACTGTTCCCAGATTCTCTAACATTTCCTTCCATTTCCTACAGCTTCCGTGATGATTCAGGACAGTTTTCATAGCTATGTAGACCAGCTCGCAAACACTTCTGCCTCCACCCACAGAGACTGTGACCACTCCCACCCACGGCCTCACATACTTTAAACAATCCTTCTTGATATATTAGATACATTGCTCCCTCCCTTTCATTACCTTATATACTTGGACCATTCCCATCCATTACCTCTGATACTCTGACCTCTCCTATCCTTTTCCTCAGATACTCAGACGACTCATCCTTTACCTCAAGTACTCTGGACACTTCTGTCCATCACCTCTGATACTCTGACCCCTTCGATTCATTACCTCAGATACTCCCATCCATTGTTTTTGGTACTCTGACCACTCCTGTCCATTATTTCAGATATTTTGATCACTCCTGTCCATCACCTCAGATATTTTGACCACTACCACCCATTATTTCAGGTACTCTAACCACTCCTGCCTGTTACCTGAGATGCTCAGACTACTTCCACAGATAGTCTGACCACTCCCTCCTGCTTTTGCTTCTATCTTAGCTATGCCCCGTGCTCCCAGGCACTCTCACTATGATCCTTTGGGATTCACCCTTCTCACATGCATATAAACTTAATGTATAGTTTTTTGTGTGCATATGTACCCTCTATACTGTCCTCATGGTAAAGATTAAAATTTTCATACGAGTCCCAGCGCACTACAGGATCCATGACAGTGATATCTGGACTCCTCCCAGGGTCCTTCTTGTTGTGAATGTCCTCTCCTGAGCACATATACACCGCAGGTAAAGGGGATTGAGTGTAATCATTGATAGGAATGATGGATGATGACAAAACAGAATCAGCACCTCTCTTTTGCTCTGGACTAGTTGAGAACACAAGCTCCACTGTAGCATCATCTGGATAGCATTTATCTAAAAGAATAAATAATGACATAAATAATGTCACACCAGTGCGATTTGTACATGGGTTGGACTTGTGGTTATTTTAACTTCCATTCCTCTGTGTAAGTACACACCTGTGTATGCATGATCCAGCTCTTTTTTACCAAACCAAAGCTGAGACCCATGAACTGTACATGTATGAAACTGCACTCTAAACACACACTCTCTTTCACACACCCCTGTGCGCCGATGATAACACTTCACCTACAGATGAAAAAACAGAACTTATTGCTTTTTAATTTTTCTGAATTATAATCAGGTTATACACTGCACCGTGGTACAGTTCATCACACCGTACCATAATGTCCCCCTTCAGCAGGAGAGCTGGTTCTATTTTGATGCACAACATTCGGTTCCTGGAGCCGCTGGTTTCACTGCAAAAAGTACAAAAATGATCTGCAGATATAATCATCACTGATATGCAATAACTAAGCCATGAGACTCGACTCACTATATTCCGGAGGTGTAGACCAATTTCAGGGACTGATAGATCTTCAGGAACGGTGCGTAAACTGTGAGAGAGAAAATTACAACATTATATAAAACATCAGTATAATATATAATGATTATGTGCCGAAGGTGAGGTGGATGTCGCTGAATAGTCACATTCACTGAGCCTGAAGCAAATATTTGTGTTGGTATATACTACACAGAAAGATTAGCAAAATAGCACAGTAAAATTAGATTTTTATGGTTGAAGCGGGTTTATGACCGAAAGGTCGCTGGTTTAATTTCTGAACCGGCAGAAGAAATGTGGTGATGGGGGGTGTGAGCAGCTCTTCCTCCACCTTCATTCCTGAAGTGCCCTTGAGGTTCCTTGAGCAAGGTACCTAACCCCCAACTGCTCTCTGGGTGCTGTAGTGTGGCTTCCCACTGCTCCGTGTGTGTGTGTGTGTGTGTGTGTGTGTGTGTGTGTGTGTGTGTGTGTGTGTGTGTGAAGCGCAC
>JBCNYH010000006.1:1018212-1033605 GCA_039654325.1 Tandanus tandanus | reverse complement strand
CACACACACACACACACACACACACACACACACACACACACACACACACACACACACACACACACGCACGCACACTGGTGTTAAACATCAGCAGCTGTCTCCCAGTGAGACGTTAAACTAATGAACTCAGAGGATGTCTTTAAAAACACAGGGACACTCTGCAGTGTGTTTGTGCACATCTGTTTGTGTTACTATGGCAACAATAATAAATAACTACATTTCTTATTGACATTGATTGTGAACAAATTGAAATTTAAATAATTGAAACTGAAATTTTGAACAAACACAGCACTCTTTATACACATTTCTATTCCTGTTTTTGTTCACGTTTTATGAAAACTTAAATAAAATTTTGATAGTCAAAAATTGCCCCCCTACCACACGTGTACCTCCAAGATTTAAATTTATTTATGATTTTTTTTTTAAGGTTATTAAACTTTTAATTTTGTAAGTAATCAGCTGCTCTAGGTGTGAGTTTACTGGTACCACATCCTGAATAGTTATATTCCTCTTATAGAGCAGCAATTCGCAAACAGGTACCATTTTTATTTCTTAAAAGAACATCAAACTTTTCGTCCATTATTACCTCTGTCAAGAAAGTCATATTTTATCCATGGTTTGTGTTTTTGTTTCTTGACATGGTTACCAAAAAATTGTATTTAACCTTAAGAGATAGGACAACTTTTGACATTTTGGTGTTGGAGCATATGTGGGATTGTTGGGCTTGGTGGAGGTTTGCACTCTATACGTGATTTGTTATTTTCTTTTTTCTTTTCGTTGTTCCCTCTCAGGTCTCTCTTTAATCTCTCTCTTTCCTTTGTTTTGAAGAAATCAGAAAATGTTTACAGAAAGTTCCAGCTTTAGCGCTGACTGTTAGAAGGAAGCATGACACTGGAGACTCCTTCTGTAAATATTACATGAATACCTCTTTTTTGAATTTTTAAATGAGTAATTATGAAGTTTGTGCTCTGCGTGTTTCTGTGAATGAGCTATAGAAACGATAGTGTATTGGAACGAGCGCATTAATATAAACCTGTGATTTCTTTTGTGCACGGCTGTCATCCTGATCTCTTTCATCTACCTCTCACTTCCTGTTTCCTCTCCGGGAGTTGAAGTTGCCTAACATTTAGCTCAGGGGCTTTGAAAGTCTTTTACTGTAAGCCGTATACATGCGTGTGTTTATGGCAGTTTATTAGCTTTAAACTCTCTGGAGCTTCAGCTGCATACATCACACAGATGAGACACAGATCTCTTCCACCACACAGATCAGAGCTTCGTTCTTACGCTCATAAAAAAAAGTCCCAAAAATGATTCTAACATTTCTACAGGGAAAGTTGTGTGTATTCAGAGTCGAATTATGCATAGAAATCAAGAGTCAGGCAATTTTTATTTGCTGTTAAATTTAATTCCATCTACAAGAGACAATTTAACAATGAAATTATATGATAACTAGAGGTACACTTATAGAGTGTAAGGTAGCTCTGCCCCGCAGCATGGATAACGTAGGAAACAGGCCCTGTATACGCTGTGGTTTAAATTACCCATGAGTTTATCTTAAAATATGTAAGGCCTTCAATGGTTTTCTATTAGCATTCCAGAGTAACAGCATGTCTATTGGTCCTCTTTTTCAAAGTTATGAGCGATCAAAATCCTATGACCTTGATTTTGACCTTTTAGGGTCACTCAAGGTCAGAGATCATAGTGGCATTTGAAAATCTGTATATGTTTTCCTATTACCGTTCTATAGAAATGTCGTGTCTGTCTGCGCTCAAGTTATTAGTTCTCAAAATCCTGTGACCTTGATTTTGACCTTTCAAGGGCACTCAAGATCAAAGGTAATTGTGTAATTTAAAAGCATGTTTATGGTGTCCTATCTGTTCCTCATTGCATCTAGGGGTCTATGTCACTTTGTTTCTCAGATTTTAGCAGATTGTTCAGTATACCATAGGAAATATCTATCTCCAGAAACGTGTGACCTTGCTCTGACCTTGACCTCTGACTGAGGACTGATCTTTGGGACTGAGGTAGGGTAGTGTCCCCAACAAGTTTGGTGAAAATGCATACAAGGGCGTGGTCAGGAACAAAATTGATGAACTGATAAACAGCCTCAAACACTGGTGATTACGATACCTCCACCACAGAACCTCCATTTAACACAGAGGTTAAAAAAGACTCATACATTTCCCATATAACTGCTTTGAAATCTACAGGTAAAAGTGAGCGCATGAAGAAAATTGGTTGAAATGTGTAGCATGAATTTTGTGTCAGAGGGGCCATCGAGGTGGCGAGCCACGTTTCACAGTTGCGTGTAATCTCCGCCTCCAACATTATATAGAAAGATTCAACTTAAAGATAACTGGAGCATCAAGTTCGCCCTGTAATAGACTGGTGATCTGTTCAGGGTGCAACCCCGCCTCTCACCTCAAGCCACATGGGATTGGCTCCAACTTCCCCAAGACCCTGATGGATAAGTGGTGCAGATAATGGATGGATAGTTGGATAGATGGATGGATGGAGGTTTCATCTCTTTCATCTCATTTTATTTTCTTTTTAACCTGTGATAAAATTAGATGTGACTAAATGTAAGAGAAATAGTCTATCATGGGGTTTATCATAACGTGTGGTAGCTGTTTAGATTATCGGATTGTTCAGGAACATGGAAGAACGTTGATAAGCAGTCTGAACATCTTCTCATCAGTCCAGCATCTTGTTACTTTAATGTTGAAGTGTATAAGATCTTCTGGCAGCTTTATTTCCTTTTTCTCTTTCTTTTAGTCCTCTAAAAGTCAACGCAACGCTCCTCTCAGGTATGAAGAATCATAATGATATAATAATGTCGGAATATTTTTCATTTATTTATATTTATATTTGCTGGATTAATAGCCGTATCCGTTCTCTCTGTATTAAAGGAGTAACAGCGTGGAGCGTGTGATGGAGAACGTCATGGAGAGTCATTATGATTTCGACCTGACCTACATCACTGAGAGGATCATCTCTGTCTTCTTTCTACCGGACCTGGATGAACAACGGTATCGCAGTAACCTGAAAGAAGTGGCGGCCATGTTGAAATCGAAACATCAGGAGAAGTTTCTGGTGGGTTGTTATCATAATCAGTCTGTGAGCCATATCACAGTAAATCAGCTCTGACGGTTAACTCACATCCACTCTTTCAGGTCATGAATCTGTCTGAGAAACGTCATGACATCTGCAGACTAAACCCCAAGGTATGATTTATAAACAACATCTGGATATGGTGTAATATTAGTAAGCTTGGAAAGCTGATTCTAAATCATGGTGAAATTGATTCTTTTGGTATTTCGTAGATATATTACATAAATAACGATATTAAATTTGTGAATCATATCCAGCTTTTATTTTTTCATTTTTTTATTTTTCAATTTGTCAGTTTGAATCTCCAGAACTCGTGATATTTCTGCAGCTGTACAGCTCTGTCCTTGGCTCAGTTTGCACCTCGTGGCTGAGTTTACAAGCAATGAATCGCGTGTTTGATTCCTTTCCTACAGTTGAATCAATTCGGCGTGCTTTTTGCATGGAACCCTGATGTGTTCTACCCCAGTATGGTTCCTTAGGCAGGTGAGAATACGTAGAGTGAGGTGGTCTCAGACTGCTTTCACATTAACTCTTTCACGTGAGAGGGTCATCAGTCTCTGAATCGACTCGGGTGCAGGACATGAATCAAGCCTGCCAAATTTGTTTGCAGCTGTTTGTTGCTGGCGGCACGGTGGCGCAGTGGTTAGCACGTTCGCCTCACAGCAAGAAGGCCCTGGGTTCGATTCCCAGGCTCGGGGTGTTTCTGTGTGGAGTTTGCATGTTCTCCCTGTGCTTGTGTGGGTTTCCTCCCATATGCACAGTAGGCTAATTGGCTGGTCATGGGTTCAAATCGTGTACATGGTGGAAGTTTGACATGCCCTGAATTTACCATCTAAAATTGCGTTGTTTTATTCATAAATATTTGTAGATATATTATATAGATATGATAATAATCATCAATGACTGGGTTTTAAAATTTTTAGGCAAAACAATAAATTATGCAATCTGAAGCTGGTATTGCATCATAAATGATATGGATTGCATCATATTGTCCCTAGAAGTCATGAATGATGCAACGTTAACTCAACTCCCATCACTTTGCTGAACAGATTGTTCGATATAATTATGTAGACGTCAAATGTAAAAAAAACAAAACTTAAATATCTTGGAAACAGGAGCCAATCGGCCGCTTTTATTGTCATATTTGATTTCAGGATACCAAAATCCATAATAAATACCACATTTTATTTCTGAAGCAGGCAACTTCTAAACATTTGTAAACTAGTGTAATTAGTGTGAAACAGACTGAGATACTATGAGACCTAAGTGAGGCTACAGCATTCTCACCTCTCTAAAGACCCTCAGCGAGGGAGTAGAACACTCCAGGGTTCCATCCAAACTCATGAAACTCCATTTAATGGTTTTAAATTTGAAAAATTCTACATCATGCTCTAAATTCAATCAAATTCAGACTGAGACGGCAGCACAGATCACGTGACTCTCTACATTCAATAAGGCATCTGCTGTACCATCATACCTCTCTCACACTGTACATGGTCTCAGATTGGACCAGTATCCTTACTAATGTCACCTTGAGCTGAACACATCCTGTACCCACCAGGTGGAGGAGTTCGGTTGGCCGGATCTACATGCCCCGCCCCTGGATAAGATATGTGCCATGTGTAAAACTATGGAAGCCTGGTTGAACTCTGACCCTCACAACGTCGTTGTGCTTCACTGCAAGGTCAGGGGTTACAGTTCATCCTAAATGTAATGTTTGAATGTATAACTGAGCAGAACTGGGCACATGTTCCATGGGAGTGGAGCTAATTTCAGGGCTAGAAATATTGAACCAGAAGTCGAAAATGAAGATGATGGAATTATTACAGATGTCAGCTTTAATAAGGAGTTATGTATTGATGTGATTATTACTGGACCATGGACTGCACCTTTAGTAACTGTTAATAACATTTTTCTCAGGGGAACCGGGGCAAGACCGGGGTAATAATAGCAGCGTATATGCACTTCAGCAAGATATCAGCCGGGTAAGCAATTATCCACCTTTATACAGTTGTGCTGTGTTACACACTCTACACGGTTTGATGATCTGTGGATGATTGTGTCGCAGGGCAGATCACGCTCTCACCACCATCGCCATGAGGAAGTTTTGCGAGGACAAAATCTCCTCCTCTCTACAGCCGTCTCAGAACAGGTTCCTGACCATCCTGATTACTGACTTCATAAAAAACAAAGATTTTATCTAAACAATAATATGAATTTTATTCCTGACCCATACAGATACATTTATTATTTTTCTGGGCTTCTGTCTGGTGCTATCAAGATCAACAGTTCATCCCTGCTCCTGCACCAGGTTCATATTCCAGTGTTAACCAACTATGAGCCCGGGGAAGGTACTCCAACTTTATACCATCTCAGTAAAAAGCCTTAAATGAGCAGCCTGTAATCTTTGGCTTATTCATTTATTCATCTGTCGAACCACTTAATCCTATTACGGTAGCAGGGAGGCTGGAGTGTCATCTCAGCCAAATCTGGGCGAAGGGAGAGTGCACCCTGAGCAACTCGCCAGACCATCGTGGGACAAAACATACACAGACATTCACTCTCACGCTCACACCTAGGGGCAATTTGGAACAGCCAATAATCCTAATGTGCATGGCTTTGGACTGTGGGAGGAAACCAGACTACTCAGAGGAAACTCAAGCAAACACAGGGAGAACGTGAAAACTCCACACAGAAATGCCCCTGCCGAGCCCAGGACTTAAGAAAAGGACCATTTTGCAGTGAGGTGGACGTGCTAACCACTACACCACCATACCTCTCTAAAATAAGGTTATAAACTGTAATTAAAATTCTTAAAGTAAATATAAATAGTGGTGGCATGGTGATGCAGTGGTTAGCACGTCCGCCTCACAGCAAGAAGGTCCCGGGTTCCATTCCCGGGCTCGGGGCATTTCTGTGTGGAGTTTGCATGTTCTCCCCGTGCTTGCATGGGTTTCCTCTGAGTACTCCGGTTTTCTCCCACAGTCCAAAAACATGCACAGTAGGTTGATTGGCTGTTCCAAATTCTAGGTGTTAGTGTGAATGGTTGTGTGTGTTGCCCTACAATGGCCTGGTGAGCTGTCCAGGGTGTACCCTGTCTTCGCCCAGAGACACTAATTAGGATTAAGAGGCTTAGAAAATGAATGAGTATAAATAGTATCATGTGTCAGTAATGTTTGTGCACTTTTATAACATTTATTAGGCTAAAATAATTTTGATATACTGTATTAATCCTGCAAGGGAAATTTGGCTCTGCATTTAACCCATTCAAAGTGACCAAAGTGTCTCAGCTGTCTCTGATTTTTTTTGTCTACTATTTTAAACGTCTCTTTTGGACCATGTGCTCGAAGTACTGAAGACTAAACAACTAAAACATTTGTTCTTCCTGTTCTGTTTATGTCTCTGCTTTAATTTTCCTCATACTTAAAGTAAAAAAGGAACAGTACTGAACAACTCACCGTGCGCTTCACACACACACACACACACACACACACACACCTATCTATCTCTATATAAATATTCATTGCATTCATTTGCAAAACCACTTAATCCTTCCATCCTTGTCAAATCTCAACCGACTCTGGGCGAAGGCAACTTGCCAATCCATCACAGGGCCAAAACACACACACAGCCATTCATACTCACACCTAGGGGCAATTTGGAACAGCTAATTTGCCTAATGTGCATGTCTCTGGACTGTGGGAGGAAACCGGAGTACCTGGAGGAAACCCACACAAGCACAGGGACAACATGCAAACTCCACACCGAAATGTCCTCGCCGAGCCCGAGACTCGAAACAAGAACCTTTCGGGTGGGGTTTGCATGCTCTTCCTGTGCTTGAGTGGGTTCCCTCGGGGTACTCTGGTTTCCTCCCACAGTCCAAAGACATGCACATTAGGCTAACTGGCTGTTCCTAATTGCCCCTTATGTGTGAGTAATTGTGTGAAACGTTGTGTGTGTGTTGACCCTGGGTTGGACTGGTGAGCTGTTCAGGGTGAACCTTCCTGCGACCCCGTTAAGATTTATCGGTTTGGTGAATGAATGAATGAATGAATGAATGAATGAATATACCTGAACAGTGCGAACAAATCGCTTCACTATCTGAGGATTAAAATACATTATTCTGAGTGGATAATGCTTGAATCAGGACAACAAACACTCACAGTTTGTTCGAGTCACTTGGAGCAGGCGGAGTTATCATGAACACGATTTAAAATTGAAGAAGACGCCATAAAAATCTGCTGTTAGTTTAATTTTCTTGTGTTTAGTTCTGCTCAGAGCATTCAGAGCTCACCTGACCCGCCTCTGTCATGGGTATAAGTAAAAAAATAAGCTATAAAAATCTTGATTTTATTTGCTTTGTGTGTTTGTGTGTAGTTTACACTAAATAATAACATTCAGCGGATATCTCGGAATATTCAGCAACATCTACATAGTATTTCGCAAATAATTGTTAATGAACTAATTAAAACGAATTTTGGTAAATTTCTGTAAATATATAAATAAAACACATGCTGTTATAGTAAAATAATCAACTTCAGGGTGGTAACAGTAACTCTGCTTCATCACACCACCCTGTCACTCACTCACTCTCTCTCTCACACACACACACGGTAGTTAAAAGGAATGTACTGTCCCATTTAGTTTCTAATCATTTATGTTTATTTCTGAAGGCTCAGTAGATTCGGGTCGTGATTAGCTGGAATCAGAAATTATCGAATGGAAACCAGTAAGCCAATTCTCACCTTGTAATGGAAACCATTAGAAATTCTCTTAACTTTTTAACAGTGAAAATACTCCGACATCTTGAGCAGATGTCAATCATTAATAAAGGGAAATGAGATATTTTAACATAGAATCTAAACATACAGAAAGAAGAACTATGAGCAACATCATAACTTAACAGGTCTGATCCTTTATTTACTAGAATAAAATAAAAGTGGGGCAGTGGTGGATTAGTGGTTAAGGTGATGGGTTACTGATCCGAAGGTCAGTGGTTCAATCCCCACTATCACCACTGCTGGGCCCTTGAGCGAGGCCCTTAAAACTCAATTGTATAAAAATTATAAATGTAAGTTGCTCTGGATAAGAGCTTCTGCCAAATGCTGTAAATGTAAAAGACGGTACATTCATTCCATGTCTAAGCCACTTTCTAATTAGGGTCCCGGGGACACTGGCGCCCATCTCAGCCAACTCTGGGGGAGGGCGGGGTACACCCTGAACGGCTCACCAGACCATCTCAGGGCAGAAATACACATTCACACTCACACTCACACCTAGGGGCGAGTTGGAACAGCCAATTAGCCTAATGTGCATGTTTTCGGACTGTGGAAGGAAACCGGAGTACCCAGAGGAAACCCACGGAAGCACGGGGAGAACATGCAAACTCCACACAGAAACGCCCTCACCGAGCCCGGGAATCGAACCCAGGACCCTCTTGCTGTGAGGCGGACGTGCTAACCACCGCCCTACATTTATACTAAAAATGTAAAACATTTAAACCTTTGACTGAAAATAATTTTCTCTTTAAGATCATATTGATCGTATAAAATCACTTTAAAACACGAACTCCGCCCCGAACTCTCCATTCAAGCAAAAAAATATCAGACAAAGATTTGTTTCTTCAGTCTGTTTCAGGTGATTAAAACTGTAACACAATCCGATGTGCCTGAGATGAGTTGAATAAAAATAGAATTAAAGGTTAAAATCTTTGAAATATTTCCAAGAAGTTCTGTGAGGTCTCTTGGCTCTGAGACCTCCACTGAGAACCAACAGCTCTGAGGGGCAAGAACAGCAGGAGAGAACCATAAAACACACCCCGTGTACATCTGTCACTGCAGCTGAAACACTCCACACTCGGCCTCCACACTCATCTCCTTCACATTTCCATCAAAGTTCCAGAGAAAACAGACTCATCAGAGCTACTCGTTATTTACTTTAATATTTATCACATTCTCATTTATCAGACGTTCTGTTTCTGTTGGAATTGGGTTGCTGGGTTCTCTTTCTTTTTTTTTTTTTTGTCAGCAATCTCCCACAAAAAGTTATGAATGGGTTTTGTGAAATGTTTTCGGAGGGGTGGAGCACAACCCAAGGAAGACTTTGGAGATGATTCTGTATCCAGGATTTTTAAAAAAGGATTCTTTAACATTGTAACACGGGACCACTTTTTTTGAGGCTCCATATTAAAGCAGGCCCACCAGGGGGTGGTATTTACTATGCTATTTCATGGCTTGGTGGAGGTTTGCACTCTGAGTGCTTCTAATTTGTGTAAAAATAATAATGAAAAAGGAAAAAACAAAACTTGTTTTTGCAAAAAAGAAATAAGATCACACCCCTGGGCGAGGTCTTAACCACAAGTGTACCTCTATCCACCCAGCAGTAAAAATGGGAACCAGTAAAAAATTTTTTTTAAATAAATAAAAAAATACTGGGGAGGTAACCTGCGATGGACTAGTGTCCCATCCAAGAGTTGAACTCCTAGTCCCTTCACACCACGGAAACCGGGGATAAGCACCAGCCTGATGAGCCAGTAGCTCAGGTGTAAAAGTCCAACAGACCAACCCTTACATCTTTAGGTGGTTCACAACTGTGTAACGTTTCATTAAAATCCATCACAACAAAACATTGATCTCATAGTGAATTACAGTAAGCTTTCTTTTTTTTTTTTTTAACCTCAGGCAGGTTTATTTATTTATTAATATTTTTACACAGCAGGTAACTTAAAAAAAAAACTATCTAATAAATTATATTTATTTTTGTATTGGAGAAAAAGCTTCGTCTGATTAAATATGCACGCTTGAGTTGTTCTAAACTTAGTTTTATTTTCTATGGTTTAAATATTAATAGTACGCTCTCAGTAAGTTTACAGTTGAATATAAATAAATTGATTTGTGCCAAAGTGTGTAAAATCGAAAGAGAAAACATTCAAACCTAATAAAAGAATTGCATGTATAAGAATCCCCACTGGGTAGGTCACATGACCCAGCTTGGGTTCGCGTGCGGGATGTGCTTGCAAAAGCCGAAGCCACCGCTGTAAACACGAATGTCTGAGAGAACCGTCAGCACAGAGCAGAACGAAAGAACCGGCATGAGGTGTTTGTTTAATTATTTTAACCGAGTGTCTCTTTATAGCTGGATTTACATTCCACCTTCGCTCCATCTAAACACACACTGAGAACACTGTCCAGGACCTGCAGGGAGGCAGCACCAGCTCCTCTGATCCCTCAGACAGAACCTCAGAAACACGCAGAAGAACTACGACACCACCACTTCGAAATCTGAACGACACTCTTAACGTAATCAGAACTCATCGTTAGTTCTCTCTGAAGGGAAAAACAAAAGAATGCACAGACTTCAGGGGTTTTGTACATACTTTTCAATTTTATTTATAACAATAACTTGCAAATCACTTATTTTTTTATTCCTAAATGCATGTACGTGATTTTTCTAGACGTGTATAAGCTGTTCTTTACTATCACTAATTAAAACTAATCATACTCTGGATTTCCTTTTTAGAAAATTTCAATAAACATTAAAGAACAGCTCTGAGAACCCGTGTGATGGTTCTCCTCATTCTCTCACCTCCTTCACTGCAGGAGTCGGTGTAACCAAAGTCTCAGTAAGTTTTTGATCTTTTTTTAATTTAATAATATCTGTGTGTGTGAGTGTGTGTGTGGTCTTCTTTTCTTCCTTTTAGTTTAATCCTCAGCGTCCCCCTCTGGTGGTTCACCATCCATCAGCAACGCAGCGTATTTACTGGCTGAGCTGAATTTCTGGAGAAAAATCATTTTCAAAATGGAAAAAAAATTTACGCAACAAAACAATGACTGTGCAGCATATCATGTGGACGGGCGGTGGTGGGTGTAGGGGACGGGCGGTGGTGGGTGTAGGGGACGGGCGGTGGTGGGTGTAGGGGACGGGCGGTGGTGGGTGTAGGGTGTATGGGACAGGCGGTGGTGGATGTTAAAGACTCACCGGAGCTGCAGTCTCCTCGTATTTCTTTGGCTCAGGAGGGTCTCGCTCTTGCTTACTCTCCCTCCTAAAAATCAAACGAGTTCAGGTTTCCCCGATTTATGTCAAATAAAATATTAAATAAATAAATGAATAAATAAAAAATAAGCAGATATGTAAATGAAAACAATAAAAAGGGAAGGTGAGAAGGCACCTGATTTTACTATCGTTAAGTAATAATATTTAATGTGTTTCAATTTCATCAGTAATAAAAATAGTGTTTGACTTTTTAATTAAAGGTTTGTTTTATTTTGTGGTAAACATGCAAAAAGTTCTGCGGTGTGGCTGTAATAAATGAAGTATGAACATGTATACAATAAATAACATTTCCAGAAATAAAACCTTCATAAAGGCTTTTGGTATCAAGTCATTTATTTGTGACCCGCTCCAGTATAATACGGATTAAGACTCGGTGTAAATAGAACTCGTCTGCTGCAAGGATCATCAAAAATCAGACCAGTATTGTTCAGCCTTACAGTAGAAAGTAGAATTAGTGCGAATGGAACACGTTTAAGCGATACAGACTCTTATTTTAACATAAATGACCATAAAAAGAAAAAACTAGTTAATTTTATCCCGTGGGTTACTAGCGGTGCGCTAAACAACGGGCGTTAGCAGCTTAGCAGTCATTTTCTCCAGATGTGACGTCAACGTGTTGGGCGGGGTTGACGTCTCTTGTGGAGACTGTGAGACGTCACGTTTTAGTGACTCTGAGGACGAGAACGCTGCCAGAGATGAGCGTGGCGGTGAATCCAAAATGGTTTATGCAGCTAACTTTTTGCCGACTCGGCTTTCCTGTGGTCAGTCGGTTTAGGAACGAAAAGAAATGTTTTCCGTGATTTCTGCGCTTGTTGTTTGTGCAGCTCAGCACTGGACCATAATGTGTTATGATGCACGGGGTCAGTGACGCAGCCCAGCCAATCCAACGAGCTCGCGTCACTACCATGCTGGAACAGCCAATCAGAAAGGCAACATGTCTTTGAGCATGCCTAGAGTCGTAACACTCGCGCACACTTTTAAAACGGGCGTGGACTGATGTGTGTGTGTGTATCATCTCACTTCTCTGTTGGTTCTTGCTGTCTGTCTCTGTTCGGTCCATCTCCTGCTCGATCGCCTCCTCGCCCCCTTCCATCTCTTCTGAATGCCCCGCCCCCTTGTTCCTGAGATACGCCTTTCTCTCGTCCTGCAACGTCCAACTGATTCTCATCTAAACACACACACACACACACACACACACAAAGACATACTTTTGCTATTTTATCTGAATTTCTGAATATAGAAATATGTACCGTATGTGCACCGTGTGGGCGGGGCATCCAAACCTTTCCCAGATACAGGCTCATGCGAATTAGAGGAACTGCAAAGAAAAACAAAAAAATAAATAAAGGTTAACACTAACAAATCAGGCAGCGAGGACAGTCATGACTGATGCTGGTCATAAATCACACCTGCTTGACTTGTGAGCTGTGCCACCGCCACTGCTGGGTGTAGTGTTAGCCCCGCCCCCGGTGCTCCGTTTCGCCCAGGCGTTCTCCTTTGGAGGAGGAGCCGGCATCACCTTCAGTGGGAGAGTTCCCTGACTGGGGGAGGTTGGTGGGCGGGACCCAGGAGAGGTGGGTTCATCTACTTCATTTTCCGAATGCTCAGATTTAGGATGTCTAGAACCTACACACACACACACACACACACACACACACACACACACACGATTTCCCAAGTTTATCAGGGTATCCTGCAGGATAAAGTCAAGGTTTTTTTTTTAAAAGGCAGTTAAATAAATAAATAAATGGAAAATGACATTCAGCAAAGTTCACCAGTGATTAAAGGGGTGGAGCTAATTTGTGGTCTTAAAAAATAAAGACGTTCTAATAAGATCCATCGTAGTGCTGCAGAAGTTATTTTTTTTTTTTTATTTACCTTCATGCAATAATTCAAAACTAAAAATAAAAATACCTTTGGATGCAACACACTACAGCTTTTAATTCTACATGCTGCAATTCTAGAACATTCCATCCACAGTTCCCTCCTGTAACACATGTTGGACTTGTGTGCGAGAGTTAATGTACCTCCATGGTGTGTGGATTCACTCGCTGTGCGCTCTTCACCGCTCGTTGAGTCGCTGCGCCAGCTCGGGTCCCTGCACATAGAAGAACAACGACATCCTTTACGCTAATCTCAGGGTCACTGTGTGGGTAGCGAAGGTTACCCCGCTGATCTACTCCGATAATCCCAGATCTAACTGAATGACGTGCGCTAATGGAACGGCTCCTGCTGCTAAGAACGAAAGGGATCAATTTAAACGACGCTGGGCGCAGATTAAATTATACTCATATCAGAAGATTATGGTAAATTATTAGCGAGTATTTACACCACAAATGTGTTCATGAGATTCCATGTAAATGGTTCGTCAATGTCTCTAGAAGACATCTGTAGCGAGTACAGTTAGCATGCACTGCTAACTAGCTAACAGTGAACACAAAGCCCTGCGATGTAGATAAGTAAAAGTGATTTTGACACTGATGAAGTTCTCTCATGTATGTTTTTCTCGTTCGTAGATATAAACAGATATTTAGGTAGATCAAGGTGTCTCCGGTGAATGTAAATGATCAGCTTGTACAGTTAGCTCGCACTGCTAACAATGCAAATACCAACAAAACTAGCATGTGATGTACATCACTCAACATTCATTTTATGCTTTATAAAAAAATATAAGAATAATAAATATAAGAATTAAATTTAAAAGACAAACAAAGCTTATATTAAAGTAAATCATGGGTCGTGGTTAGTCAACACCTCATTATGCCCCGCCCCATCCCTGTCGTTATTCTGCCACTTTATGTTTAACTGCCTTGTCCTCACCGGTCTCGAGGACGTCTCTCTGAAGGTCTAGGCTTATCCTCCTCCAGCTGCCTCTGCAGGCGCTCCTGCTCCTTCTTCAGACGCTCCTCCACTTCCCTCTCCTTCGCTGCCGTGTCCACAGGTTTCGCGGCTCCGAATATGGAGGCGGAACGACTCGGATTGGCCTGAGGAGAGGAGCCTCCGCTTTGCTCCTCCTCTTTCGGGACGCTGCGGGGTTTCAGATTTAGTTTGGGTCTCTGAAGAGGAGCTGGAGGGAAATAATGATCAGCACATGAGGATAGATGATCATATAAACATTCACTGACAGAACAACCACTGCTGCCATGTTTTATCGGAAAAACAAATTTCCATTCGTGATGCCTTCATGCTTCTGCTGTGAAAACCTACATCAGGTGTTTGTAAATCCTTTTTCTCAACCATCGAAAGCACTGAATATGAAATTGGGGTGACCTACGAAATACGGTACACAGACAATATATATATCTGTTTTTAACACTTACCCCCTCCTGTACCTCTCTCTTCACGTCTGTCGTCCCGTCTTTCATATCGGTCTTCTCCGAAGCGATCTCCCTCTTGCCTGTCATCGTAATCACGTCTGTAGCCACTGCCAAATGCTCGCCTTCCTCCACCACGTGAGTCGTAACCTGAGAGTCACCAAAAAGCTCAGTGAGCTCTCCCTCTCTCTCTCTCTCTATATATATATATATATATATATATATATATATAAATAAATAAATGTGCTATTAATGTTTTAAGGCCAAACTGCTAACCGCCACGGTCATAGTCCCTGCCCCCTCGGTCGTCATAACGATCCCTGCGGTCTCGGTCGTCATAGCGATCCCGACCGCCAAAGCGATCATCACGCCGAGGCCCGTCCCTGTATCGGTCGGACTCAAACCGGTCACGTGACCCTGAGAAAGAAGAGACTGATGTAAATGATAAAGGTCGAAACGTAGAGTGAAATTTCAGACGTGTGATTATATACGCTCTCACCGTAGCCATCGTCCCTGCGTGGCCCGTCATCCTGGTCTGCACTGGGACGAGCCCTCCAATCAGAATCCGTCTTATCAGGTCCGCCGTCACCACCGCGACCACGATCACGGTCTCGCCCCGACATCGAGCCTCCGTCTCGCTCTGCCGAGGAAACGCAGTGATCATGAGAGACATGTACAGACACACACAAATTTTTTTTATAAAAAGTTCAATGAAAGAAAAAAAAAGAAAAAAAAAAGAAAAAAAGAAAAAGCCTTCCAAACTCTCCTTTTATACGTGAACACGCATGCATATAAATTTATCATCAGGTGGTTCCAATCTGTGAGAATGCGTCTGATAGTTCAATTCAATTCAGTTTTATTTGTATGGCGCTTTTTATAATTGACATTGTCACAAAGCAGCTTTACATAGTAAAAT
>JBCNYH010000006.1:967924-988222 GCA_039654325.1 Tandanus tandanus | reverse complement strand
TAACCCATCCAAAGTGAGCACACACACACACACACACACACACACACACACACACACACACACACACACACACACACTGCGGTGCCCGGAGAGCAGTTGGGGGTTCGGTGCGTTGCTCAAGGGCACTTCAGCCATGACGGTGGAGGAAGGGAAGGTGCAGCTCACTCGCCCACCACCACACATTTCTCCTGCTGGTTCAGGAATCGAACCAGCGACCTTTTGGTCCCAAAACCACTTCTCTAACCATTAAACTACGGCTGCCCCCCGTTTGACAGTGCTCTTTAGTAGGTAATGCAAAAAGAAGCAACGAATGAGAACAAAACAAGGTTATTTACAGAGATTATAAAAGATAATTAGTATAATCATTAGATTAGTGAACCAGGGCAGATGTAACCGGTAATTAAAAACAGCTGAAAGTGTGATTTAATGACTAGGAGGATTGGAATGTTTAGAGGAGGTCTGGGGGGGGGGGGTGAAGAGGATATAAGAGATGCAGAGATGAGGTAGGAATCCACAGACGGAGACGCGGTGTTGAGTGCACGGTGACGGAGAGCGATGGTGAAGTCGGTGTGTGTGGTCGTGACACTGCTCTTTTTGGTGAAAGGTTAGATTCCTCTAATACAGTAGCTCTCGTTATCACACTCTATTTACCTACGAAATATTTACCTACTTTTAGGTTCCGCCTCGGGCGATCGTTTTAACTCTGTTTTAACTCTGATATCACTTTAACTCTTAAATATTCACTTCCACTGCAGGTTCCCTTTCACAGCAAGATGGTAAGTACTTCTCATATTCTGTCTCTTAACGTGGTGAGCTATTTATTCTGCTCTCAACTCTCCAGCTGCTTAAATATAAATGATAATAGAAGTATTGGAAGAGAAAGCGTAGAAACATTATTCAACAGGCTTGTCTTTTTCTCAGTATGTGGTCGTGCACCTTTAAATGACCGTATTGTGGGAGGAGATGATGCTCTAGAAGGGTCGTGGCCATGGCAGGTTAGTTTGCAGTTATACGGCAGCCATTTCTGTGGAGGAACCCTCATCAACAAAGCCTGGATTATGACGGCGGCACACTGTCTCTACAGGTTAACATCAGCATCATAATATTCTGTACTGTACAAATGTTTGTTGTTTTTATCTGTACGGTGACCTTGAGTGCCAAGAAAGCCGCCTTTAAATAAAATGTATTATTATTATTATTGTACTAACATCACTCGGAGAACATGTGACTGATCACATGAATCAACATTTGTCTCATCACAGAAAGAACTCTTTGATCCTGGTTGCGTATTTGGGGAAACAGACTCTGGAGGGCTCCAATCCGTATGAGACCTATAGAAGGGTTTCAAAGATCTACCTTCACCCAAGCTACAATGAGGTCACCAATGACAATGACATCGCTCTGCTGCATCTCAAAACATCTGTGACCTTCACTGACTACATCAGACCAGTGTGCCTGGCTGCGGAAACGAGCGTTTTTCCAGCTGGAACCAACTGCTGGATCACAGGCTGGGGCAACATTGCTTCCGGAGGTAAAACACCTACACATGCATACACACACGCATCCATCAGAGCATTCATGTAAACCGTTTCCTATTGTACATGCTGTATATCTGCCTCCTGAAGAACACATGCAGTAAAAACCGTGTGTGTGTGTGTGTGTGTGTGTGTGTGTGTGTGTGTGTGTGTGTGTGTGTAGAGTGGTTGCCTTCTCCCGGTGTACTCCAAGAGGCCGAGGTTCCTGTGGTTGACAGAAGTCTGTGTGATAGTATGCTGGGGTCGGGGCTCGTTACTGAAAACATGATCTGTGCTGGATTTGTAGATGGAGGAACGGACACCTGCCAGGTACACACAGCATCTCACCTGCAACAGAACTAACATTAGCTAACATCATAACCAACTAACATCAGATCCAAAGGTAGATCAAGATTGGTCACTGATGTTCTCAGGTGTTTGATCAGTATGTAACATGAATGCCCATTCTCTCGCTCTCTTTCTGAAGGGGGATTCTGGAGGTCCGATGGTGACTAAACAGGGTGCAAACTGGATACAGGTTGGTATCACTAGCTGGGGTAGAGGCTGTGCTCTGCCTGGATCACCTGGTGTGTATACTCTGGTGTCCCAGTACAAGTCCTGGATATCCAAAACCATCAAAAATGATCTTCCTGGATTTGTTACCTATACTCCTGGACCTTAGAGCCTAAGGTGAGACCTTCACCCATACTCACACCAACATGTATCCATATCTGTGTTAGAAACCCATATGAACCAACCCCTTGTTACTTACTATGAAATATTATGACATGGAATAATAAAGAAATAAATAGAGCAATAACACACAATATGGTCAAAACTATGTGGACACCTGATTACCACACCCATATGTGGTTCTACTCGGAGTTCGAAGTATACAACTATATAGAGCGTCTTTGTATTCTGTAATATTACATTTTCCCTTCAGTGAAACTACGAGACCTGAACACTGTCCAAGAGTAACAAGGTCCCCTGTCATGACTTCTCCTCCATTCAACACCTTTGGGATGAACTGAAACACAGACTGCACGCCAGGTCTTCATGCTTGACTTCACTAATACTCTGTCATTAAATGAACACAAATCCCCACAGCCACACCCCAAAAGCCTTCAGCCACAAAATCCCCACAGCCACACTCCAAAAATCTAGTAAAAAATCTTCCTGGAAAGCAGAGGCTGTTATAGCTCTGGAATAAAACAGCACATATGGGTGTGTTGGTCAGGTATCAGCATACTTTTGACTACATAGTGGAGGTATTCTAGACTTCCTGCTACTTCCTGTTGTGCAGAAAGCTTTTATTATTACATCACTGCAGTATTTTTGTAGTTGTTGCAGGAACAGTATTGGGCTCAACATCCACCCCGAGCAGATTTTAGGGTTCTTACCTCTCTGTGTTCTAAAATGTGTTTTGCAGGTACTAACACAGAGGAAGAGGAAGAGTAGAGGCAGTAATGATGGTTTTAAGATTCCTCTGTTAATTGATTTTGTTTATCTATGAGTATATCTTTAGTTGATGGTGTGATTGTAATCTGTAAACATTAGTACTTTCTCATTAATTTAAGGTGTATGGATATTATAGTTTTCTTTTTTTCCCTGATTTGTGAATCGAGTAAATTTGTAATGACTATTAAACTGTTCCTATATCATGGTTCTAATAAATAAAGCTGGGGGAAAATGCAGTTTGACATCTTGCTTCACTCACTCATTTGCTGAACCACTTAATCTTATCACTAGGGCTGTGGGGAGGCTCGAGCCTATATCAAGCAACTCTGGGCAAAGCCAACCCTTCACAGATCACCTGGCCATCACAATGCAAAACACAACCATTCACACTCACCTCTGGCAGCAATTTGAATCAGCCAGTTAGCATAATGTGCATGTCTTTGGACTGTGGGAGGAAACCGGAGTACCCGGACGAAACCCACGCAAGCACAGGGAAAACATGCAAACTCCACACAGAAACGCCCCAAGTTTGGGAACGAACCCAGGGCCTTCCTGCTGTGAGATGGACGTGCTAACCACTATACTACCTTGCCACCCCATCACAATTCATTCACCCTAATAAATAAGGTATAACTTTAAATAGTTTTAATATATCAGTACACTGGGGGGCGCATAGACTAGGGTACTCTACGATACTAATCCGCATTTTTGCTGGTATCAGAATTGGCACAACACTAATTTTTATACAGGGCATAAAGGGTTAAAATGATTTTCAAGTTTCAAGTTTATTTGTCATATACAGGTAACAGTGAAACATCACTACCCGCATTGAAATTCTTGGACTCAGGGCTCCCTCAGTATTGCACATAAAGAAACAAGTATTGCACATAAGAACATTTTATATATATACAGAAGGATAAATACAAGAATACTGAAAAGAAATACTGAAGTGGTTGTAGTGCAGAGGTAGTGTGTGCATGTACAGTGTGTATAGTAAGTGTGCAAATTTCAGTATTTCAGCAGTTCAGTAGCCTGATGGCTTGTGGGTAGAAACTGTCCCTGAATCTGTTGGTGCGAGTCCGGATGCTCCTGTAACGTCTGCCTGGCGGCAGGAGCGTGAAGAGTGTGTTGCTGGGGTTGGCAGGATCAGAGAGGATCCGCTGGGCCTTCCTCCTCCAGCGCTGTGTGTAGAGGTCCTGGATGGCTGGCAGTTTAGTCCTGGTGATGCGTTGTCCTGATCTGACCACCTTCTGTAGAGCTTTGCCGTCCAGAGCATTACAGCTGCCGTACCAGGTAGTGATGCAGCCAGACAGAATACTTATGATGGTGCAGCGGTAAACATTGGTGAGTATCCTGGAGTCCAGACTGATGTCTCGGCAGTCCCCTGCAGCCCTCTTTGGAGCGAGTTCGTCCTGGATTCCTCCTTGCCACCCGGCCCTTCGAAGAGGGTGAAGATGGTAGGGTGGGCAAGCTCTCCTCACCTAAAACCTCATGTGTGGAAGATTCATCCATCACCATCACATTTCCATCTCATCATCATCCCTCTCCCCAAGTCCCATGGCGACAGCTCTCCCTGCGACGGGGACAGGACAGGATGTGCCTGGAAGTCCCTAGCAGGGACCTGCACATGGGCGGTGCTTTGATGATGGTCGTCGTGGTTTCGGAACGGAACGGCGAAACCCCTCAGCAGCAGGAGTGTGACCAGGACCTCATTCGTGAATTTAAAAAACCGGCACCTTGGTTCTGGGGCCACAGGATTTGTTTAGTTTGTGTACAAACAGGTTTTCTCAGAAATCTCCACCCGTATGAGACGTCTGGATGAATGGATGGATGAACAGTTTTTAGATCGGTCCGAACCTTGTGTACAGGCTTCTGAGATTCTCCGGATGGTCCTCCAGGGACTTGTGAAGGTCATGGTGCACAGGGAAAAATACGGAAGAGTTATAATTTAAAGGATCACATGTGAGGGGCAATAACATGCATGACACCAGGTGTGTTACTAGAGTTCATCATGACACCATGAAGGACAAAGAAGAAAAGCCAAATGTAGATGTTTGTAAATTATTCTACATTTTGTTCTGTGAAATATTTAATTTCACATACGTATGGAACCTTTTGGGACACCCTGTGTTATGTAAACATGCCACATGGTCCAGAATACATGGATGAAACGCCCTCTAGTGGTGACCAGCACACATTACTATATTAATATGAGAATCTAATTAAAAAATAAAATAAAAAACATTGGGAGTCTGTACAATAGAAAGATTTTTAAATATAATTTATTAAAAAAAACTTAAATTGTGTTATTTATTTGTAATTTACTGTTTAATACTTATTACAGGATTTACTGCTTTATTTCTTTATCCATTCTCTCATCAAACAAGTCCAAACCCTTCAGCCCAGAAGAGAAGGAGCGTCTCTGAGCAGAGGTCATGATGGTAATAACAACCGGCCAGTGTTTAAACATTATCACAGTCGTGATCGTAAACCTGAACATACATTCAGTGAGTTAAAATGAGCAATAACACCCGCACTGATGACCTCATAAACATTCGAATCATTCTTATGTAAAGATCATAACATACTGGAATATTTCATAGAGCTGTAGAGCTCAGGGTTCGACTGACCATCAATTTCTACTAAATAAAATTTTATCAAGGATGATATTTTTATTTATCTCTCTTTAGTTCATTCCGGTGTTTAATCTGTTTTCTGTAGCTGTTGCCATGGAGACTGCTTCTTTATCCAATCCGGTTTTTTTTTCTCAACCAAAGTACAAGCACACATTTTACTGCCTGACCAATCAGAGTTTAGCTCTTAGGGTGAAGAATAAAATCCAACAAGGAGGATATAAATACATGTAAATAAATATAAATGAATGACTATTGCATAATTACAATCCATTTAAAATAAAAAATAAACTTGCTGCTTAATTGATTAGGGTCGCGGGGAGGCTGGCGCCCATCTCAGCCGACTGTGCATGAGGGCGGGATACAGGCAAACTCCACACAGAAATGCCCCGAATAGAACCTGCGACCTTCTTGCAAGGTGGCATGGTCGTACAGTGGTTAGCACGTCAGCCTCACATCAAGAAGGTCCTGGGTTCGCGTCCTGGGCTTGGTGAGGGTGTTTCAGTGTGGAGTTTGCATGTTCTCCCCGTGCTTGCATGGGTTTCCTCAGGGTACTCCGGTTTCCTCCCACAGTCCAAAGACATGCACAGTAGGCTAATTGGCTGTTCCAGGTTGCCCCCAGGTGTGTGTATGAGTGGTTGTGTGTGTTGGCCCTGTGATGGACTGTTCAGGATATACCCCACCTTTGCCCCGAGTTGGCTGAGTTTCCCTACATCTATCTCATTAAGTAGAATTAAACGATTTGGATAATAAGTGAATAGATGAATACTGAACGATGGTGGCCCGGTGGTAGGGTGCTGGTTTACTGAAGGTCGGGGGTTCAAGCCCCACTATCACCGGGTTGTCACTGCTGTCCCCCAAGTGCAGCTAACTGGGTTATCAAAGGCTGGCCATGTCTCTCACTGTCTGTGGTGAGAGGAATGTAAAAGAACCGTCGCTGACCTTCGTAAAGAGGAGGCTGCATCGCCATCAGCGTGTTTCTGCCCTGCAATGGCCTGCCGACCTGTCCAGGGTGTACCCCGCCCTCGCCCAGAGTCGGCTGAGATGGGCGCCAGCCTCCCCGCGACCCTAATTAGGATTAAACGCTTCAGAAAATGAATGAATGAGTGAAACGGAATCAGGTTTTCAGCATTTAAGTCACAGGACATGAAGAAGAAATGGAAGCGCTACCTTTCAGAAAAAAGGTCGCTGTGTAAGAGCTATCACTAGAGCTTTAATCAGACAGGAACGCGAGACATTTACAGTTGTGTTTTGTACGGTTTTTAAAAATATGGGTTTTATTTTGCGGGAAGCAGCGACGGAAACCCAAGAATAATTTCACCACATCTACAGAAAATGACGCTGCAAGTGAAATTAGTTTTGTGCTCAGTGTGTTGGGAAATCATCACCGGATGCTTGGTACACACACACACACACACACACACACACACACACACACACACACACACACACACATCATATGTGAGTCATGAATGTGACACACACGTGAAGTGGAAGGAATAAGAAACGGAGAGTTGTGATTATTGTGGTGTGTCATCGCGAACTTTCCGACTTCTCTCAAGTCTCTGTTCTTTATAATCACTGCTTTAACCACTTCCTCATTCCTCAACTGGGTGCACTTCTGCATTTACTTTTTTTAATCATTTATCTTTAAATGAAGTCCGCACGACAAACCGCAATTTAATACCCAGAACAACCTCAACATGAAAAGATAAAACACATCCTGTATTTCATTAATAGACTTAATATACAGGAACCTCACATTCCACCTGCTTCAATCATTGATCTAAAAAAAAAAAGGAGAGACTAGATTACACATTTCAGTTTTGAAGCCGGGTTGCAGCCACCTTGCTTTATGATCTCAAATTGTAGCTATTGAAAGGCACCGCGAAAGAACGAACACCCTGACGGTCAGAATACCTTAAATTCTTATAACTTTACCAATAATTTCACTGATAATTGTCATTATTTGAAAAACCTAGATGGCGAGATGGCACCAGTCTGGCTTCAGGTTTAGCCTCATGCAAACAATAGGACACATGATCCAGTGGAAGGTGGAAGGTGTGGCTCCTGCTTGTTGGGAGTGAAAACCTGCACCCACAACGGGCCTTTGCGGATGAGACTTGACACCCCGGTGTATCTTGGTGAGACAATTTTACTGTTGAAAGTTCTACTCAAATAGCATGTAAAGATGGGAAAATGGAAATAATTACATCCAAAATGTACATTTCATTTTAAAACCCTTTTTTTTTTGTGCCAAATTTCAGCTCTGCAGAGCTTTTTTATTTTTTCAATGAATTACAAATATCAGTGAAATTATTGGTATTTATATGAGTTTTAGGTATTCTGACCGTCAGCAGTAAAATATTCAGGGTGTTCGAGCTGTGTTGGCTTCATCAGCTCCATTTTGAGATCTTAAAGCAAGGTGGTCTCACCAAGATGGCTGCCACCCGGCTTCAAAATTGAAACACTAACGTGCAATATAGTCTTATTTTTATTTTTTTATTATTTTTTTTTAGATCAGTGATTGAAACAGGTGGACGGTGTTCTTGGTTGAAGTGAAAACCTGCACCCACACCGCCATGTCTGGGATCAGGTTTGGTGAAAATCCTAGCATGCGTGTGGTCAGAATTTTGTGCACAAACAAACTGATTAACCAATAAATGTTTACAGTACTGTACCTCCATAAAAACCATGAGACAGTTGAGGCTATAATTTTCCTTTCACATGGCTAAAGATATTCAACCTTGCTGTACATCTCTGTGTTTCTTTTCGGGTAAGTGCACTTTATTCATGAGAGATCGTTTTAAACCGGATTTATTTCGCTGCCTCTGCGTTTCAGTGTGCTACGACTATACATACACTCCATCTCTTCAAACCGTCTGGAAAATCCCAGAAATAATGAAATGACTTTTAGAGGATACAGATTGCCCAATTGTCACCATCTTGGCCAGTTTTTTGCGCTTGATGCCAGGAAACTCCAAGCAACTCCGCCCAAGATTTCAGGAAAAAAACCTGTAACCCTTCACAAGTCCAGTTCGTCACTATGAGCCTTTCAAACGACTGAAGGTGCCATTGGGAAAAGTAAGAATCCATTCATTCACTGACTGAACCACCTAATCCTGTTAGGGTTGAAGCCTATCTCAGCCCACTCTGAGCAAAGGCGGGGTAAATCCTAACCAGCTCGCTAGTCCATTGAAGGGCCAACGAATTAAAACAGCCAATTAACATCACATTGTCTTTGGACTGTGGGAGGAAACTGGAGTACCTAGAGGAAACCCAGGACTCGAACCCAGGACCTTCTTGCTGCGAGGCGGACATGCTAACCACTACACCACCGTGTGTCATGATCTCACCTGTTCCCGACACACGCAGTGACTCTGACCTTTCCAACATGGACACCACACATACACACACATCCAACATGTCTGCCTTACACTACACTTCCCAGAATGCACTGCCACGGTCCAGGTCACCTGATCACTGATTGGAAACAGTCGCCTCTGCTTATGCCTTTGATGAACTGTTTGACTTCTGCCTGTTTTCACGTTTCCCCTTTGGATTATTACCCGCTTACTTTCAGTAAAAGTGCATTGAAAGTGATACCGCACTTGTGTCTGCGTCTGACTCCCAACACTCTGCAGTGAGAATTCAGGTTTGTCATCCCACCGTGTGTTATAAAACCATAAAAAATTTACAAACCAACTATTATATACCTTTTATCATGTTCTTTTAAACATCCGACAGATCAGCACAGTTACATCAGAGCAATGTGGGGGTTTTGGATTTTATTCTAACCTTGTTGAAACAGTCTGGTCAGAGTTGGTTATGGTGTTATTTTGCACATCTTTAATGTTAATGATGAGGATATCTCACACAGAAGATGTGTCACTCACAGCTGAGTTCAGGTGAGAGGCGGAGTTAGACCCTGAACAGGTCATCGATCTATTACAGGATTAACAGAGACGCACCACTATTTACACTCACATTCACACATATGGGGGATCTAAAGTACTCAGTTAACCTAATGTGCATGTCTTTGGACTGCGGAATAAAAAACCGGAGTACCCAGAGGAAACCCATGTAAGCACAGGAAGAATGAATAGATGGATGGATGATGTTTATTTCGAATATGTAAAAAAAAAAATACTGAAGATTAAAACACTAACATCAAAACATCACGACCTTACAGTATTGTTTTCTTACTTCTTTTCATTCATTCATTCATTTTCTAAGCTGCTTAATCCTAATTAGGGTCACGGGGAGGCTGGCGCCCATCTCAGCCGATTCTGGGCAAAGGCGGGGTACACCCTGGACAGCTCGCCAGGCCATCGCAGACTTTCTTTTCATATTTTTTGTATTATGACGTATTTTTCAATGACAATCTGGAAATTTGTCTTGGTGTCGGTCTACTTTCAGTGACGATTACCTTTTTGACGATGTTCGTGTTTTTTTCAGTGTCTCCGCCGTTCATAATTGCTTCATAATTATCACCAAATGAAACCAAGGATGTCTGATTGGTTTGAGCATACACGCAGAAAGTGATGAGCGACAAGTGGATTGCTTGAAGAAGTGCTCGTCACCAGCTCTGCATGCCTAGGTAACCCTCTCGTATGCTTCCCACTTCCAAATGTTTCCAAGTGAAACCGTAAGCGGTGAACAGTGAGTTCTCTACAGGAAGTGTAGATCCATGAGCAGTATCTAGCTAGTTCACTAATAAATAGCTAATATTTATTAATTCATTAGCTTACATATTTATGCCTCCACCCACCATAGTGGTGCTGGAGGAATTATATTTTCATCGTGTCTGTGCATCTGTACGTGCATGTGTGCATCTGTCCTTCCGAACTTCTTGTGGGCCACTCTGTCTTCTGAGTCTCTCAGTGGATTCTCACTCTCATTTTCTCATTTTTTCTCATTCACCAATTACTCACAACGGCCCATGAACTAGTACAGATATTACTAAACAACACCATCTTGAGGTTGAGTGAGAGCCCAAAACAATTGATCTCAGACTTTTCCACTTTCTACTAATCGGTGTTGCGCTGCCAAGTTAAAACGTATACACAAGAACGTTCCTCCGGTCACGCCGTCTCGTTATTGTTATTGTAAACAGATACAGAACCAAAAAAAGATGTAGAGCAGGTGAATAAGAGACACTAAGCCTGTGAGCTGGGGGGGGGGGGGTTCACCAGGAAACCTTTCATATTCATCCAGAATGAACTGATAATAGAAGATTAAACACAGACAGGATCTTCACTTGTGAACGGGGAACTTTAAGGGTTTGATTGATAATAAAAGGTTCCAGAGGATTCTAGAAAGGTTGGAATTGTAAGGGTTATTATAGTATATGAATGGGTTCTAAAGTGCAGAAGGTTATGATTAGTGCCGTGACACACAGCAGTCTCAGACTTTACTGCTTCAGAAAAAGCTCAAAAATTAAACCACACGATGGACTCTGTCCAGCCGTAAAATACGAATTACATCAAACACAAATATAACGAATTTAAACCATAAAGTGAGTGGCTTCTTCACAGACCTCAGTGGTTATTAATGTTCACCCCCTGAAAATACACCATGTTACAACATGCTCAACATCACTTCCTTCCAGTGTTGAGAAACACACACACACACACACACACACACACACGCGCGCGCGCGCGCGCACACACGCCTTGGTATGTGATGAACTCAGACAAGGCGAGTGGGAGGAGAGACGAGACATGAACAGCTGAACACTGAGAGACAAGTTAATCTAAAGGTGGAGGGAAAAACAAATAGAGAGAGAGAGAGAGAGAGAGAGAGAGAGAGAGAGAGAGAGAGAGAGAGGGAGGAGAGAAAGAGACCTGGAGAAGAAGGTAAGATTTTAGGATTCTTCTTCCTCTGGTTCGTGTTTAATTTTCTGGTTTGTTATATTTTGTAAAGTTAAAGTGAGTGTCTGAGTGTACACTACTATAACTAACCCTTAAAGTGCTTACGGTGTTAAAGAGAAAACAATGAGCAATATTTTGGAGTTTGTACCAAACACTTACCCAGTAATTACACACGCTCTTGGAACAAATGCTTCTTCAAGGATTATCTGGATACATAAGACTCCTTAGCCTCTTGGTACTGGAAAGGCTTCTTATCTATCTATTTATTTATTTGGTTAATTTAAATATTATGATGAGTTTTGGTCAGCATGTATTGAAGAACGAGCGCAGTGAATCCTACTCAGGGGCAGGGCTGGGGGCGGTGGGGTGGGGGGCCCCCACTTCTAAAACGTAATGCTGTATATAAGTACCAAATGTCTAGCTCTACATCAGCACGAGCCTTCAGGATCATTTTAACCAGC
Source organism: Tandanus tandanus (assembly GCA_039654325.1). Classification (NCBI taxonomy): domain Eukaryota; kingdom Metazoa; phylum Chordata; class Actinopteri; order Siluriformes; family Plotosidae; genus Tandanus; species Tandanus tandanus. The sequence goes on along the minus strand of JBCNYH010000006.1, from coordinate 976,280 downwards.
AGATGATGTTTTGAGCCATTTTAACATATAAAATTCACTCATCTGCCAAACCGCTTAACCGTATTAGGGTCGCTGGGAGGCTAGAGCCTATCTCGGCCGACACTGGGTGAAGGTGGGGTACACCCTGAACAGACTATAAAGATGTGGTCAAACATATAGATGCTGATGGCATATCAACAAGGTGCACGAGCACCACCCTGGAGATCGCAGGTTCAAATCCAGGTTAATGTCACGGCCATCCACGGGATGAGTCCATGGAAGCTCTCATGGGAGGGAGGGATGGCATACACATGCTGCCCCGTTACTCAGTGATTTCCAGCTAATCGCGGGCGTCTGTGAGATCAAGTGTACCAGGGGGCGGACGCTTCCCCGTGTTAGGCCACCCCCGAATGCACATGCGCTGCAGTTCATAAAGATGCGGGTGGCAGCATCACATGTCATGGACCGAGCATGTGCTTGCTTATGCTCCTTTCTGGTTGTTGGTGATCATGTGTAGGAAAGCAATAAAATTTGGGAGGAAAATTATAAAAAATAATTAATAATATATGTAAAAAAAAAAATCAATAAAATAAGTACAGGGTTATACAGCACACAGTACACACGTCATAATTCAGCTCACTGCTGCTTCAGTACTGAGACAGAGTTTCAGTGCCATAAATTGAAATGACGAAGGTAAATATTTGAGTGTGAGCTGTATTTGAGTCACAGCAGGGTTTCTAAAGGGCAACAAGAAGCACATTCTAAAGCAATCAGATCATTCTGATAAAAAGAATGTCCTAAATTCCAATTTAAGATTGATGTATCCAGTGCAGGAGTAGTGGCTCCTGAGTAGAAGCTGTCCGCTGGTCCTGATTTACTCTTATAACTCTACTCTTACACATTCATGAACCCTGAATGGTCTCTCTGGATTTAAAACATATCTTTAATCCGTATTACAAACGGATTAATTGTATTTGGTTGTTTATTCCCTTAAAGTCTTCCACTGATGTTTCTCCTGTTTCATCCAGCAGGATGTTGCTAAACACCACATATCTCAATGGCAATGACTCATTTTCCTGCGCGTCCCCCTCGGTGGAAGGTTACCGCTACTTCGGTGTGTTCTGGGGTTCCATTGTGACCATAGTAGGAACCCTGGGGAATGTCCTGACCGTTTTAGCCTTCACCACGGACATCCGTCTACGCACTCGATTCAACGTCCTCATTGTGAACCTGGCGCTGGCCGACATCCTGTACTGCACCATTCTGCAGCCAGTAAGTGTTGACTCCTACCTGTACCTGCACTGGAGGGGCGGAGCTACCTGGTGTCAAATGTTTGGGCTCCTCCTTTTCCTGTCCAACAGTGTCTCGATTATTACGTTGTGCCTCATTGCTTTGAGTCGATACCTGGTGGTCGCTCATCGGAACTCACGGGTCGCACGATTGCTGTTGTCCCGCCGGGGTGTCGCTGTGCTCCTTTTGAGTTCCTGGGCTCTCGGCCTTGGCAGCTTTGCCCCTCTGTGGCCTGTCTACGTATTCGCACCTCAAGTGTGCACCTGCAGCTTCCACCGCATCAAAGGTCGCCCTTACACCACCATCCTACTTTTCATATATTTCTTCCTTGGGTTGGGTTTTGTTGGACTTTTCTACTTTTTGATCTATCGCAAGGTGCGTGTTGCTGCAAAGGCACTGATCAAGTACAGGCCAAGTCGACGTTCTTCAAGACACAAACAGCCTAAGCCAGAAGGCACAGACGGGGACGATAGTGGGATTGGTATTGGGACTGCAGCGACTCAGAGCAGTGAAGCCAGTGAGCAACCCATCGAGATACCTCACAACGAGACCGGAGTGAATGAGCCTCAAACCACTTCCCATGTCACCAAGGCTGCTGAAGTGGTATCAAAAGATTCACCCAAAGCAACAACACCAGCTCCACCGCCGGCCCAAGCCTCATCTTCAGGAGAAGACAACGAGTTCAAACGTGTAACCCGGATGTGCTTCACCGTCTTCCTGTGCTTTGTGGGATGTTTTGCACCTTTTCTGATTCTTAACATCGTGGATAAAAAAAGCAGAGCTCCTCAAGTGGTCCACATGTTCTGTGCAAACCTCACATGGCTTAACAGCTGCATCAACCCGTTGCTGTATGCAGCCATGAATCGTCAGTTTAACCAGGCCTACCGGGATCTGCTAGCCAAAGCGGCATGGCCAATAATGCAATTATGGAAAAAGAGCTGAAGGACACGGAGCTAAAGCTGCATTAACCCGGACTGTCCAGAACCAGAAAAAATCCAGGGGGTACAGCTGGACCCGATTCTACTCCTCCTACACCCCCTTACCCATGAGACACTCTACAACAGGGAGGGAGTTCTCTCCCTCGCCCGGACTTTTGATTTGACTCTGTCAAGGTGGGAGGATCTGGTTTAAAGCTGACTCCGCCCCCAGACTCTTTGTTCAACTGTATCCAGGTAAAAGGAACTGAATCAGGTCTCTACCCCTGGACTTCTGGTCCTACAGCGAGGAGTACTTACATTAACCTGCAGAGACTAACCATGATGACACTCTTCAATGCTAATGAGACACAAAGAATCTCCGCTAACTAATAACTTGACAGAATCTGTCGTGCTTACACCAAAACTGCTAATAACTGAAAACAAAACATAGGTATAAACTGCACCGTATCAGTGATTATACACCATCTGTACCCCTCAGCACTCACTCGCCATCATCACCATTTTTGGTGTGGATGTTGGGACCGGGTGTAACTTAATATAATATGGCACGTGGATTCAGGATGGATTTGCTTTTTTAATTTATATGAAATGTCTGCTGTACCAATCCCTGCGAGTGAGCCTTTACTGTAGAAACGATAAGGTATTAGGACTTGTATGTTATTTTGCTTGTACACACAACTGTGGCACTCTGTGTGAAATCTGTTATTCTAAATAAAAAAATTTAAAAAATGATAATTTTTTTTTGTTTTGTTATTGCTGGTACAACTTTATTTGTACTCCGTCCACATCGTCATGTATTACGTATTATAATATATTACAGTGCATTCAGTAGGACTCAACATACATGTGCAATAGTATGTACCCCCCAAGTCCCCCCCTTTTTTGTTGATCTTTTAAATTTATATAAATAATTTTTTTTTCTAATGAAGTGGTAATGTCCTTTTTTTATGAAGCTAATAGTCACAAATGATTGTAACGGAGCTTAGAATCTTTTGTAAGAATTCCTTGAGAGTGTTATAATAAATAAATATGGTGTAAAAGTCTAATCAAGTTTTTGATCATTTGAAAACCCAGGACTGCAGCCAAAATGCTTCTGAAATAAATATAGTCAGACTTTCCTAATTTTGGTTTGTTGGGAATGAAACTGATGTTTAAATTGTTGATCGGCTCTAGTTTTTAAGTTCTGGTACTGGGTCAGCTTATACCACCCTGACTTAGGAATCATGAAGGACGGGTGAGTTATAGAGGGAAGGGATCTGAATTTAAATCAGAAGTCACTAAATACATCTTTGACTGAATCTAGGATTAAATCTTAGGTAAACGATGCTCTCTGATTGGTCAGGGTTTTATTCCTCAGATCTCGAGGGACACGTTCATTTTTCTGTTTGTTCAGAGGAAGACATGCCTTGTACTTGTGTGAACAGTGCAGATAACTCCTACGATACTTGTAGTGACTTTTTCAGCGCAAAAGCGCCGTATAACTGCGGTGGGTAAGAAAGCATACCATCTTTGGGTGCAAAATCGGTGATTAGGACACGAGCTGGGCCCCACACATTTCCTGCAACAGTCGTGCAACAAATCTTCACCAGTGGTTAATCAGGAAAGGGACATCGATGCTTTTTACTGTGCCGATGATTTGGAGAGAACAAACTGATCATACGAAGGGTCATCACAAAGTTTTGAGCCTCACACATTTTTTCCAGTTAGACAGTACAATACACCACACCTGATGTACATCAATGTCTTAGCTACTGATTCCATGCAGGATCATAATGCCGGGTGCAAGTGTTTAGTCACAACACTTTTCAAATCAGCCGTGTAATAATGAGGAATAAAGTACAGCAGAGTGCAGCGAAGATTCTACACCACTTTTGTCTAAAAGGGCTCCTAATAAAAAGAAGTAAAAAATTACTTCTCTATAATTTTATAAACAAAAACAATGAAAATAACAATTTTTCAGAAAAATTGAAAGGTGTGGCAGATTTTTACATTTTTTTTATTTTGCATATCGTGAATGAACTTCAGACCGTATATGGAACGGTTTATCGAGTGAAGAAATTAAAAATATGTGAACACGACACCTGAAAGGTTAAATGCTGTAATCAAAGTAAATGGTGTTCACACTAAATATTGACTTTTTTTTCTAAAAAAGAGACTGTTATTGTTGTTATTGCAATATATTGCTGTTTGTTTACTTATTCTCATCAATGTGATCCGATATTACATGAAATAAACACTTGAATAGTACTGGGTTTCTGATTTATCTTCATTTTGTTAAGTGTAGAATCATCACTGGATTTTTAATTTCTTCACTCGATAAACCGTCCCATATGGTCTGAAGTTCATTCATGCAAAAGTCAAAAAAAATTTGCAACACCTTTCAATTTTTCCGGAAAATTGTTATTTTCATTGTTTTTGTTTATTATCCGTACTTTTACCTCAGTATACTTATCAGAATGATTTATTTGGTTCTCGTTGCCTACAATATCATCGTTCAATACATTTTCACCAAAAAATTATAGAGAAGTCATTTTTACTTCTTTTTATTAGGAGCCTTTTTACACAAAGTGGTGTAGAATCTTCACTGCACTCTACTGTACTTTAATCACATGAATTCTCAATGATGGAATTTTAACACAGACCCTTCAGATTTATTATTTATTATCTTTATTAAATATTATAAAAGTTTACAAAATGTTTATTTCCAACATAAAGAGCAACACTAGAGTACATTTAGGAGGTGGTATGGAATTTAAACATTAAGATATATTCAGATGTCTTGATGTTTATTGTTATCGTTTCCTCCTGAAGGTGTACAAACGTCCTGCACACACACACACACACACACACACACACACACACACACACACATCAGAGGATTGCGATATAAATTAGTCCTCTTTGACGAGCTCGGCCTTGTTTTCATCACACACATAAGAAACAAAATCCTGTACTTCTATCTTTGTGGGGACTCTCATCGACATGATGCATACCCTAGCACTTAACCCTAACATCAACCCTCACAAATAAATATCTAACCCCAACTTTTACCCGACCCCCACCTAAACCTAATTCTCACCCGGACCCTAACTTAAACCTCAAACAGAACTTTAAAGAAGTGAGGACCAGATGAAATGTCCTCATTTCCCAAAAATGTCCTCATTCTGTTGCTCCAAACATATTACTGTTCTCAATATGCAGCAAAACCATACACACACACACACACACACACACACACACACACACACACACACACACACACACACACACACTTCCTGTGGAACAGTGCCACGCATGAGGACAACACAGACAATCACGTACTGCGTGTCATTTTGTATAAAGGTTACGTGTTTACAGACATCCGACCTTTCACCTGATTTCACCCTGACCGCATACTGGGGTGAAAAATTTCATTCAAAACAATAAATAGGATTCATATTACTGATATTATCTACTTATCCTCTGGCAGGAGATACAGGACACTGAGATCAAGGGACAAACAGACTCAGGGCAGCTTCTACAGCAGAGCATTCTCAATAATAATACTGAATAACTAAATTCAATATTCCGTTAAACACTCGTGAGATGATCAGTGTCCAGATTAAATCCTCTTTTTTGACAGCACATATGTGTGTGTGTGTGTGTGTGTGTGTGTGTGTGTGTGTGTATATACACACATTTCTTTTTGTATTATTATTTATTCTTATTTGAATATTTAATATGCACGATTGTGATTATCGTATTGTTTGTGTGTCTTTTTGCAGCGGCGGGGGACAATGACAATAAAGATTCTAATTCTTCTAATTTTATAAAAGAAATAAAAGGACAATGTTCTTAAAAATCAAATAAAGGAAAAAAAAACACATCTGATGTAAAAATCATGACATCATAGGCAGCGTGTTACATAAAAATATCGTGTTTATTAGGATGTAAATATTTTAAAGAAAGTTTTATTTAGATTTTAAAATTTACAGTTCAGACAGGAGGAAACATTTACATGTGGGATGATGGTCAGGGTCGAGCGGTTCGCTCAGATCTTTAATTCTTTAAAAATGTTCTGCACATGTCAGATAATAATAATTATAAAACATTTCATCATCAATAATTTACACAGTGCCTTTCAGTGCTTTAAATGTATTTATAAATTTTATTTAAGTTGTTTTTCTCCGATGACGAAATCTCCTATTTCTATTTCTCTACTGTAATGAAAGTCGCCGGCAGGAAACACGGCGTCAGTCTCACAGCAATCATTTCACTTCTACATTCAAATCCATCACCTATTTACTTTTACTACTAATCTTATTATTATTATTACTTTCACCAAGCTGCTTATACTTTACCCTCAGTTTGTGTTTGCAGGATTATGAACATATATAAAGTTTGTCTGTTAGATGTTAGAAATGTTCTGGATCAAATCATAGAGCCCGGAAATTTTAAAATGATTCCTTAACATTCTGAAATAGGATTATTTCTGACATTTTGGGTTATATGGGGGATTTCTGGGCTTGGTGGAGGTTTGCATACTCTGAGTGCTCCGGCTATTATTATTATTTATATTATTTTATTTGGGCATCCAGTGGAGTGGAACTGTCCTCAGCTACCCAAGAATAGAACATAAGAGGTTTGCAGATAAGAATTGTTTAAAGGTCTGCGATATTAAAAAGACTGATCTGAGTGTTACACTGGGACTGAAGGAGAATTTTAAAGATTAAAAATGAAAAACCAAACATTTCCCTTAATGTGAAAATCAGAAAGAATTAAAATGGGTACAAACTGAGATTTATATTTCCATACGGAGATACTGTACCAGGAAGGAAGGAAAAAAAGGAAAAGGAGGAAAAAGAAACACATATTTTGAAGGATTTTGTTGATGGAAGTCAATAAAACAATATTTTTCAAAATAAAAGTAATGACAATTTTAAAATAAAAATGAAGGAAAAAATAGATAAAGAAAAAACGGAACAAAGAACAAAATGAAAATGTTTGTGGATTTCTTTAAAAAAAAAGACAAAAAAGAAAAATAAGAAAAGGAGAGAAAAAGCACCAAAATAAAAAAGTACGAGCAGATATTAAAGAGCAAAAAGAAATAAAGAGCAAAAGGAATACATAAGAGAAAGAAAGAAGAAAAGATATATGGGATTATACGCATGTCAGGAATTCTGTTCTGACCCACACTCTCCTAACATAAACACACCCACATCTATCGGATCTCCTTCATGTGCGGTACACTCATAACAAAAAATCATCGTAGCTAACGACGGATCCGCTAAATAGTAAAAATCTACTAGCAAGGCTTCAGATTTTAGCAAATCACAGAAAATGACATCACAATATTTATTCTGGGACACAGTACTATGGTTATACTGTGGTTACTGTAATGGCATGGTTACTATGGTAACGCTGTGGTTGCTGTAATAGTGCGGTTACTATGGTTAAGCTGTGGTTACTGTAATGGCATGGTTACTATGGTAACACTGTGGTTGCTGTAATAGTGCGGTTACTATGGTTAAGCTGTGGTTACTGTAATGGCATGGTTACCCTGGTAATGCTGTTGTTACTGTAATGGTATAGTTACTATGGTTACGCTGTGGTTACTGAAATGGTACGGTTACTATGGTTACGCTGTGGTTGCTGTAACGGAATGATTATTATTAATGAAGTTTTATACGGCTCGATTCTCTTCCATAAAGACTGCTTGTGGTTGCATGGTACCGGAATTATTTGGCTCGCTCCTTGGTCATCTTGATGCTGTATGATTGTTGGTTCTTTAAGAAACTCTGGGTTCCTCATGGAGCAGATGTATTCATACTGAAATCATGTGACAACTCTGTTACATTTACACTTACAGCATTTTGCAGACGCTCTTATCCAGAGCGACTTACAGAAGTGTTTTAAAGTCTCTATCAGTGAATATATTCTTATACTGGTTCGTCTGGACACAGACTAAGTATACCATCAGTCAAATTCAGTGGGTAGGTGTTGTGTGTGTGGGTTCTTTTGTGCGTGTAAAACATAGTGCTAATCTAAGTACTGCCGAAAAAGGTGGGTTTTCAGCCGTCATTTGAAAACACTCAGTGACTCAGCTGTCCGGACATCCAGAGGAAGTTCATTCCACCACCTTGGAGCCAGAACAGAGAAGAGTTTAGATG
>JBCNYH010000006.1:910502-930038 GCA_039654325.1 Tandanus tandanus | reverse complement strand
ATTATTATTATTATTATTATTATTATTATCATTATTATTATTATTATTATTATTATTATTATCATTATTATTATTATAATCATTATTATTATTATTATTATCATTATTATTATTATTATTATTATCATTATTATTGTTGTAGAACATAAAAGTCTGTTTAATCAGGTTTATTTTATGAGTCACATTATCATTTTTATTTGTATAGCACTTTTTATAATTGATGTTGTCACAAGCAGCTTTACACAGTAAAACAAATTTTAAAACAAATTTAAACATTTCTTCTACAAACACTACATATCACTCATGAGAAAGCCTGCGGCAGTGTTGGCAAGAAAATCTCCTTCAGTCGACACGAGGAAGAAACCTTGAGAGGAATTAGGCTCAGAAGGGAAACCCGTTCTTGTTTAGGTGAAACCATAAAAATACAAACCATGTAGCAGAAACTTCACTACAGTTTAACATCAAGTCTAGTTTATATCAGCAGCAGTGAAAAGTTATCTTCACAGTCTCCGTGTGCACAACAAGGTCCATAAGGATCTAAAAAGAGACGTTTGATTCACGGCAGACATCCTTATCCAGCGCGACTTACAAATTATTTTATCTCGTTTAAATACCTGAACAGATGAAGGTTACAGGCCTTACTCAAGGGCCCAACAGGGGTAGCTTAGTAGGAGTGGAGCTTGAACCCCCAACCTTCTGATTATCAACCCACAGCCTTAACCAGTGAGCCACCACTGCCCTGAAACAATGAAACATGTGACACGCAAATGATTTGAAAAGGACAGCGGTGACACTTGTTTATAGAAATGGCATACTAACGCTAGTTAGTGTTTTAGCTTAGCTAGTTTTAGCTGTGAACTCACAGTGGTGCAGTATAACCACTAATATAATAAACTAAACCAGTTTACTAATCCATGTAATAAATGTAGATGTGTTGAAGAATACTGATAGACTGAGGAGTTTCTGTTGAAGGGAAACGTGTAGTAATTATTAAACCATTAATAAAACCCTTCATGGTGCTGCTTGGAAACCCTGATTCTTTTTTCTTTAGTGAAGTCAGCTGATCATGATGGAACATGTGAACATTCTCAGGAGAGCGGCAGCGTGATGCAACGACGAGCGAGAGATATGAAACGTGTGGTGAGCGCTTTAACACAGACGTTAGTCTTCATCAGATCGGATAAACGATAAGCAGCGTAAGAGAGAGTGAGAATGAGGAGCTGCGGTGTGATAAACTCTCTGTTCCTGCTGCTGCTGCTCGATTTCAGTAACGTCACCTTCCAGGTAGGAAACCCTTTCATCCTCACACTCCTCCGTCCTCACACTCCTCCGTCCTCACACTCCTCCGTCCTCACACTCCTCCGTCCTCACACTCCTCCATCCTCACACTCCTCCGTCCTCACATTCCTCCGTCCTCACATTCCTCCATCCTCACACTCCTCCATCCTCACATTCCTCCGTCCTCACACTCCTCTGTCCTCACATTCCTCCGTCCTCACACTTCTCCGTCCTCACACTCGTCCATTGTCACACTCCTCCGTCATCACACTCCTCTGTCCTCACACTCCTCTGTCCTCACACTCCTCCATCCTCACATTCCTCCATCCTCACACTCCTCCATCCTCACACTCCTCCGTCCTCACACTCCTCCATCCTCACACTCCTCCATCCTCACACTCCTCCGTCCTCCGTCCTCACACTCCTCCGTCCTCACACTCCTCCATCCTCACACTCCTCTGTCCTCACATTCCTCCGTCCTCACACTTCTCCATCCTCACATTCCTCCGTCGTCACACTCCTCTGTCCTCACATTCCTCCGTCCTCACACTCCTCCGTCCTCACACTCCTCCATCCTCACACTCCTCCGTCCTCACACTCTTCCTGACGACCCCACCTTCTTCAAGTAACAGTAACAAACTGTGAGTGTCCATCATTTGGATTCAAGCATTATTCACTCAGGATAAGTTTTTTTTAATGCCCAGATAGTGAATTAATCAGATCGTCATTCTTGTGTAGTCATTACTAACAAGTATTACTGAAATATAACTTGACCTGTTTTAAAGTAAACAAGTTTATTTTATTCCCTTTAATGTAGAAAATGTCGCTTTTTCAATGAGATTTTGTGTGTGTGTGTGTGTGTGTGTGTGTGTGTGTGTGTGTGTGTGTGTGTGTGTGTGTGTGTGTGTGTGTTTCAGGACAGTTCAGGACAAGAGATGAAGGAGTATAATAATCAGGATGATGATAGTTTCGTTGGGCTCATGGGTAAAAGGAGTTTCGGTGAGAAACAATTTAAAATCTATTTGAATTTTTTTCACTGAAGCTGAAATGAGTGACGGTGAGACGTTTTCTCCAGGCTATTACACACACACACACACACACGCACACACGCACGCACGCACGCACACACACACACACACACACAATGTGAAGTGCATGAAATGAAGAAAGTTCATAGAGCTTGCTGGGAATTCAATCAATCAATGCTGGGTGCATGTATTTACTGAATTCATCCATCCATCCTTCCATCCATCCATCCATCCATCCTGGGGCTTCAGCTATTCATGAGCTTGGAATGTTCACCACTGCGTGTCACCTGTCAATCCGTCAGGCTCAGGCTTTGGCCAGTCAGGTGCATGACTATCCAAACCTGTTGCCTCATCCAGTCAAGGAGAGATACATCATGGGCTATAATAGAATCATGGGCTTGATTTGATGTTTGTAGCCTGGGTCTAGGGACAGTCAGGTGCTTGATCTGTTTAGCTCGGGCTATGGCACGTCTCAGGCTTCACTTGCACAACTTGGGACTTGGTTGGCTTCATTTTACTAACATAGACAGTGTGCTCTTAGTGCCGGGGATGTGTCAGGAAGGGCATAGGGTGTAAAACCAAATCAAACATGTCAATCAATCAAGCAATGACTGCCATTGGAACTGTTGGTGAAAATCGGGCTACTGTTGGGCTAAGCAGAAGGAGAAGAGGAGGAAGACACATCCAGAGACAGAGAGGGAGGAAAAAGGTTAAACATGCTCAGGTCAGAGTAGGGACACTGTATGTTGGCATGATGACTGGAACAGAGAGATAAGATATACGTTCAGGTAAGAGATAGGACAGTAAATATTTATTTCACTAGGTTGGAGTAGGTAAATAAATATACACATGCAATTTAGTAAAGGGGCAATCATGGTGTTGAGGTAACAGTTATTGCACTTGAGATAAGATAGATAAGTAATAATGTTCTTAGCAGCAGTTCTTATTGTATACAGTGTAAATATCCACTCAGAACCTCTTTTACTGAAAGGATTCAGGACTACGATTCCCATTACAGTTATAAGATAACCAACTCGACTTCATGTTAAACTGTAGTGAAGTTTCTGCTCCATGGTTTGTATTTTTATCTGGTTTCACCCGAATGAGGACGGGTTTCCCTTCTGCGTCTGGTTCCTCTCAAGGTTTCTTCCTCGTGTCGTCTGAGGGAGGTTTCCCTTCCACCGTCACCGCGGGCCCAAGGAAGAGAAGAGGAATGAAAGTCAGGAGGAGTAAGACAGAGTACATGTGAGTGAATGAGAGGGACGGTGATGGAGAGTGGTGGAGAAGTGAAGGAGAGAGTGCAGGCAGGGTGGAATGGGTGGAGAAGAGTGGATGGAGTGATTGGTGATAGAAGGGTATCTGTAAGACTGAAAGGTGTATAAGACCGTAGCGTGACCAGCTGTGCCGTACGGTTCAGAGACGGTAGCGCTGATTAAAAGACAGGAGGCGGAGCTGGGAGTGTCAGAGATGAAGATGCTGCGATTCTCGAACTCTGATCTCGTCTGTTCCAGGAGACACGGATGATGTGTTTGTGGGTCTGTTCGGACGTAGAAATGCAGACTCAGGTGAGTTGGATAAACTATAACAATCGAAATCAAAAACACAGTGATGACATGAGAAAGTTCCCGTGAAGTCCGTGTTGTGGTTTTTCAGACCTCGCTGCGTGGAGACGAGAGAGACGAGGCGAAGTCTTCACGGAGAACCGAAAACTCAGGTGAGTGTCAGATTTATACAGCTACACATACGCCTCATAAGCCTTTATAATGTTTATAGGTGGAGGTGACATAAAGACTGCATTCTTCCCTTTTACCATCTGAATCGAGAGACATCTTAACGTCTTAGAACAGGTGGGGGGTGGGGAGTCTTATCCGTAAAGGGCTGGTATGGGAACATGTTTTTATTTCACAAGCTTCTTCCTGATCAGATTACACTACATTAAATATTATCTCCTACTACAAGTGTTGTAACACCTTTACGACAAAAAAGGGCCCATGTGACTGATGGGAATGACTCGGGGTTAAAGCGCTGCCACTGGAGCTCATAAGAGTTTTATTAATATTAAAATAAATGCATTATTGAAGGATAATCAGAAATGCACATTACACACCCTGTACAGTGTAATAAATATAATGATCTTATTACAAGCCAAAGGAAGTACAATATATTTATTATTTTATGGTAACCACAGTATGTGCGATCTGATTGGCTGTTGACCGGGTTGTAATCCCCCCAGTACTGGACCAACACACAAGCTTTAAATAAAACCAATCTTTTCTCTTTTCTCTCACTCTCATTAATTCATGTTCCGAACCGTTTAATCCTAATCAGGGTCGCGGGGAGGCTGGCGCCCATCTCAGCACACTTAGCCTACTCTGCATGTTTTTGGACTGTGGGAGGAAACCGGGGTGCCCAGAGGAATCCCAAGCACGGGGAGAACATGTAAACTCCACGCAGAAACGCCCTCGCCGAGCTCAGGAATCGAACCCAGGACCTTCTTGCTGTGAGGCAGACATGCTAACCACTGCACCACCGCGCCGCCCCTTCTTTCTCTGTCTTTATTTGAAATACGTTTGCTGTTAGCTTGGCTGCTGGTAGAGTTTTAAGGAGTGAATTCGATCCTGAAGGGTTTGAAGGAGAAAGTGACTCTGCTGAGACCGTGAACAAAGAGAATGTGGATAATCTGGATTTACCTGCTCCAGAACTCACATAACTTCATTGCTTGCAGCGTAAACGTTCAGTAAGGACGCTGGAGGCCATTTTCGATGCCTTTGTTGAGTTTTTGCGAGTTCAGACAGAGCTCGCTCCTCCACACGTAAAGAGCTGCACTTCAATTCAATTCAGTTTCATTTTTACAATTGACACTGTAATTCGCAAAAGCAGGTGTGTGTTTGTGTAAGTCTGTTGAAACACACAGTGTTGAAGCATAAAAATCAGACTCAGTCTCATCGTCTACTAAAGGACATACAGTGTAGGTTATATGACACTGTCATTAGGGTATCATAACACTGTCACAGGCGTTCATAACCGTCTTACTAATAATAAACAGTACTCAAGAAAAATATTTACTTCGTCCTGCTATACGTGTTAAACCTGTTACTACACTTTACACAGTTTCCTCCAGGATCAATACAGTGTCCTGATTCTGATTCTGATGCTTCAGTGTTATAGCGCAGGTATAAATGTCAACGTCAGTGTTATTACTGGAGAATTGGTACGGATGCTTTTGTTTTTTAATTTTTTGTTTACATATATTTTAATTAGCTTTAATGACCAACAATTGACATGAATGACACAGTGTTAGTGTGAGTGAGTGTTTACTGCTTTAAATCAACAAAAACATTATTAAATAAAAGTGTTGCTATGAGAACCAGAAGCAGTGCGTGACCCGCCGCAGGCGGGACGTCTCAGGGTGGGAAAAAAAAAAAAAATAATAATCAGAATTTTTATAAGAGAAATATATTTATGACTCATTCTGAGAAAACAGACTCTTTTTTACTTTTCAAAATGAGTCAAAACGAATGTTACACATCAAAAAATGTTTACCTTAGCAACCAAATTCAGTCTGCTTGAACGTCTGTCCAAAACCTTTCATATGGACCAAACCTTAAATCTCTATCACAAGTGGATGTGGAGATATTTAAAAATGATTCCATAGCAACCAACATCCACACTTTTTCTAAAAGCCCATATAAAGACCTTTCATTCGTTCATTTTCTAAGCTGCTTAATCCTAATTATGGTCGGGGGGAGGCTGGTGCCCATCTCAGCCGACTCTGGGCATGGGCGGGGTACAACCTGGACAGCTCACCAGGCCATCGAAGGGCCAACACCCACATAACCATTCACACTCACACTCACGCCTAGGGGTGATTTGGAACAGCCAGTTAGCCTACTGTGCATGTTTTTGGAATGTGGGAGGAAACCAGAGTACCCGGAGGAAACCCACACAAGCGAGAGGGAGAGGGAGAACATGCAAACTCCACACAGAAACGCCCCATGCCTGGGAATCGAACCCAGGATCTTCTTGCTGTGAGCGGACGTGCTAACCACCACGCCACCGTTCCAACCAAGACTTTTCATAAGAACCTAATTTCAGTTCTCTGTAGAAATAACTGTAGAGATACTGAAGTGCACAGAGGTCATAGCAACACATCATGACAGACAGAGAGAGACAGAGAGAGACAGAGAGAGACGGAGTCTGGCCCCTGAGTGTACCGCCAAGTGACCTGACCATTACATCCCATAATAATTGACTGAAAGGATACGGCTTCAGAAAAGTTGATGTAGGTTCGATGTCTGTTGGTTTGTAGGTGTTACGTACATGTTGAAGCCTCATGAAAAAACGTCTTCATGTCACTGTTCTCATCGCAGATTTTGGCGTCCTGTCTGAAGCATCATCACGTGATGTGGAACCCAAGAGTGATGGTTCTGACCTCTCCACCTGGTGTTTATGTTTCTATGCTGGTTTTTTTTTTTTTTTTTTTTTTTATTGACCTGGTTGTTCTGGAGAAAATGGAGTTTATTTTCATGTCTGATTTCCCCCTAAAGTACTTTTATCACTTCCTGTTTTAATGTTGCGCAACATTATAGGTAATTATAACATTATAAAATCACAGCACCGTTTCACCTCTACAGGCACAAGAAAGGTTCCCTTACAAACTTTTCAGGGTCAGAAATACCCTCATTATATGTCTGTACGTATCCACTTACTGAAATTGCTAGGATTATTTAAAATAAGTTTAAAAGAAAATACTGAAACACCAATAAAAAGGTAAAACAAGTAAAATACAACAATCAATAAAGGGGGTCGGAGGAAAAAACCTTAGACCATGAGTGCTTCAGTGGGTGGGGTACCAATATTTTTGCACTTTGCACATTGTTAGTTAATTAACTTGATATTTATTTTGACATTAAAACATGATACAGCATGAGAACCAAACTAAATATGCAGCATCGCATGGAACTTTAAATCGAAGGGGGCAAACACTTATGGATGTTATTATTCTACTTCCTTGTTACAATATAACGTACACGCAGCTGAGAAACGCTTTCTAGGCAAAATAAAACTAACATTTCTCAGACAGTGTTCTTTCTCCACACAAATCCCTATTTGCAAATGTAGTGGCGCCTCACCTATTAAACCCAGTGAGGTCGCGGTGAAGGAGGGCGGCAGAACGATGCTTCTCATTGTTAAAGGGTTCCTGTGGTGAATTTGTATTACAACTACTAGCTCTTCAACAATCACATGAGACATCAGCGGTGCCGTCAGGCAACGTCAGTCCTTGCTTCTTGTAAAGTACGTGCGAGTGCTGCCACACTGCTTTTACTACCAGGCATGCACGGCGACATGTTGCCTTCTTCACTGGCTGTTCCAGCTCTGGTAGCGTCGCAAACTCGTTGTCTTTTCCTGCAGCAGACGCCAGTCTAAGATAGCACATTATGGGCCAGTGCTGAGCTGTTTCGCCAGGAAAATGGCGGCGTGCAAAGCATACGACTGCACAAACAACGAGCGCAGAAACCACGGAAAACATTACACTAACATTACTCTGAAAACGTTTCCTTTTGGACACAATACGTTTGTCTGTGAAGACCACCTCAACCCGACCTGCTATCGGTGTGACCTCCAGGTAGAAGTACTCGGCACGAAGCCCGAGCTTTTTTTTGTGTAAAACCGGACGCTGTTCCTACGGAATTCCTCCATAAAAAAAAAATCAAAGGATGACGAGGAACAGGAGCAGCGCCTCGCCAAAAAGAACCAGTAACAGGTAAGAGCCTTTAGTATGCAGGGAGATTAATCACCTAAAATGGCGCTCGCTGCTTGTTTACTTGCACTGGACGACCCGGCCCAACGAGTTCACCTCATTTCCAGGAAAAAATGTTTGTTCCTCATTGGTTCAGCGCCCGCTAGAGATCCACGGGAATTTTATTTCACTATCATTCCACGTCACTCTCCTCAAAGTCTGACTCTACTCCTGACTCATAACAGTCTTTCATCCCCTTACAGTCTAGGGCACAGCTGACTTCCTCTGAAAGACTTAAAATTCTGAGCACCCACATTGTCAATCAAATCTAAGGGGTCCTCTAACTATGAAATGAAATAAATAAAATTTAAATATTGAACTTTCAGCATTTAATAATTGTATCCATTTTGTTATGTTTATTTATACTAATCTTACCATCAGCTCCTAGCAGGTTCACCTGTACCCGTATCCACAACCTCTTTGTTAAACTCCCCCTGCCAGGGTCCTTACCACCACGTGTGAGAAGTTGCCTGGGTGGGAGGTGAAGGACATGAGTGGCTCTCCACTCTACGGCAGCCTGGCTCAGCAAGTCCTTACATTCCTGCGACTGAATCTCAGGGCCATTTGTAGAAATCTGCTCGAGAACCGACAACATGTCGACTGACTATCTGACTGAATAGACTTGACTAGTAAAAATAAATGGACAAAATTATTGTTTTTCATTCATCATGATTCAAATTCAAAGTCTGGATCAAAATCAATGTACCACATACACCTGCTGAATCTTTTTTTGTTGAATTTCTTCTTCTGATCTTTTTCTCTGTGATATGAAGGAATTTGTTAACGTCTCTTGCCTTTTAGTGGCCATTGTGTGAAAAATGAGTCTCTGTCTCAGCAACTCAATTTACACTGCATCGACACGACTTCAAATAAGACAAGAAGGAAAGAACATGGCGGATGATGTAAACATAACGATTCGATCGCATTTTATTCTTCACAAATATTTTTAATTAATAAAAAAAAAAGCTTTGAGACTTTACAGTAAAATAAGCCTTTATTAAATGCTCTCCTCCTTCTACCTTAGTGATTTTGTTCATTTCAGAATCTATAAATAAAAGACTGCAGGAAAGATACTGTAGAGAATTCATCTTCTCTTTCTCTCTCTCAGACACACACACACACACACACACACCCCTTCAGATATGAAAATAATAATACAGAGCGATTCAATCTAACACATTTCCTCCCGTTTACACCAAACTGTCAGAAAATCAGAAATATTAGTTTGATTTTACACTCATGGTGAAAACACTCAGTTGTATTTCAGCAGTTATGAATTTCTAAAATCAAATCAAAAAACTAAAATAATCCCACAATGATTATGCAAATACTACAAAAAAAATGTGTCAGGAATAATAATAATAATAATAATGATAATTACAATGATGATGATGATAATAATCATAATCATAATAATAATAATGATAACTCTGTTGCAGTTATCAGAAACACCACAGATTTTCAAGCTTAACTGGAGTCGAAGTTGACGTGTGAATCCTTCGTTAAACTCCGGCGTCCGCTTGTTCTTTAGGAAACTACATTCTCAGGTCGTCACACATCCTCCAACACCACCGAGTCAGAGGTGCTTTCGGATCCAATGTCCTAATCGTAATCATCATCTCGCTCCGCTGTGTGTGATGATAAACTGAAACTCTTGACACGGAGGATTAAAGGTGTGAAAGGGAATTCTTTTGATATATAATTATAACAAGGAGAGAGATGAGTGTTTTAGCAATCCAAGCAATATATATATATATACACACACACACACACACACACGTGGGTCTAATCACAAAAACTGGCACATTTCCAAATACCCAACTTCAAACCTGAATAAATATTTCCATTTGTTAATCAATGCATCACAATTGTCTGTGCATGCCTGGGAGATAACACCGTATCAAGATATGTACATACGGTGAACACAGTTTTTAAAATGTAGTATGTCATTCCTAGTTCACACCCTTTTCACGCTCACATTTGTGACAAGTGAAAGACCTCATTATTTTCACGTCCTGCTGAGCCTCTGCTAAAGTCTCCACAGGTCCAATAACAACATGAAACGGAAAACAGGTGCATGAACCACGGAATTTGCATGTACATGGCAATGTATTGGCATTTATTGACTACAGATAATAGAAAAAAATGTACATGTCAGGTACTATCAACTGGTAGTGTAACCAATTAGACAATTATTAGCTAAAGCTATTTTAGAGAATAGAAGGCTGTTCATTCTATCCTTGTTACATACTGACTTTTTTGAGTCATCATACTGATAATTTGATACTGCTGTTCTGCCAAGTAATATTAGCCCACGTCTACCATGGCTTAATAATAATACATTATGCTTAATACCTTAAACATCTGCAGAAAATTTCAGGTCAGTGTCACACATTTCAGTACCAGTTTCATTATCAAACCCGTATATGTATATATATATAAAATAGGGCAGGTGGATCACCCCTAATGTTACGAAATAATCATGAATATGCAAATCAACAAGCCAATCCTATGTCCTCCTGCGATCCAACATGTCAGCATGATAAATATATCGCTATCCCAAGCTCGCCAGATTACTCACATTACTCAGATAGGGTTTCATTGTTACCATGACGACCACCGCACGTCAGTTATTTAAGTGAACTAAAGGCCGTGTTTCAAGTGTTTGGGGGATCTATAAAGTAATGTCAGAAATCACCCAAGCTCAGGTGTAGCTCCGCCCAAAGGATCTGTTTGAGGAAGTCAGTTTTAAATGGGTATATAATAAAAGAGTGATGAGGGAGTGTGTACACTTGCTCTAGAACTTTCAGAAGGCATTGGACCTGAGCCCACGTGAACGCACACACAATTCAAGGATTAAAACATGATGCATTAAAAAAATAATAATAAAATAGAACAATTCCACGAGTCCCAAGAAATTAATAATAATAATAATAATCTGTTTAGATGATGCTGTGTTCTGGATCAGATGCAACTTGCTGTATCTTCTCATCGTGGTTCTGTTCCTGCTGCGACTGTGGGATAGGGGCGGGCTCCTGGGGCTGGTAGCGGTAATTATACCCGAAGGCACGAAGGTGGTAGGTGTAATATTCTAACAGGTACATCATCTGTGGGTTTACGTAGTGGAATGACACGGCCAGGTCCGAACAACACTGAGGGCCCTGAGGAGGGAAAAAAAACAACAACAACAAATGGAAGAGTGATGAGAAAACGCTGTTCTGAAAAACTGGTGAAGCAGGAAACCCTGCACTGTGGGTGGTGAGATAATAGATGACACAGGACAAACAGGTTTCAGCACAATGACATAGTACAAGGTGTGTGTGTGTGTGTTGCGGCTTAAATAAAATTTTTATTTAACATTTATTTTCTGTCACAGGTGTTTATTCCAGTCACATGACTTGCTAGCATTAACCAGCATTATTTTTGCAAAAACACTGCACACAAAGATGTTGCTCATGATGTTAAAGCTAACGAGAAAAACCTGTGAAACTCTACAGAACATCGTGGAAAGGAGTTAGCGCCGTTTCAAAACTGTTTAATTTAAAAATCTTATAAACTTATAATCTTATCTTACATTAAAATCTTATATTAATATTAAAGCAGGAAAAGTCTTCAATCCTGTAATGAAGAACAAAATGAATTTCAAAGAATTAAAGTATTTTTAGGGCGGTATGTTTTTTTCTTTCCAAGTTAAAAAAAAGATGATGTTAGTAATCGTACCTCATGACACTAAGGCTACTAACGAGGAAAAAACCCATTCTCTTCTCTTGCGTTTATGCAAATTACTTACCTGAGGGAATCTGATTGGACCAGGAGATCAGACAGGGGACACCCTGATTGGTTGCGGTGTTTTATTCCGCAGTGTAGGAGGCGTACTGATTTTTCTTTATAAAACAAAACACTATATCACGCTTTTTATCCCTTTACAGCTATAATAATGGGCCGGCACAATGCTGTAGTGGCTAGCATGTCCGCCTCTCGGCAAGAAAGTCGTGGGTTTGAGTCCCAGGTTCGACAAGGACTTTTCATGTTCTCCCCGTGTTTGCATGGGTTTCCTCTGAGTACTCCGGTTTCCTCCCACAGACCAGACATGTATGTTAAGATAATATTCTGTTTCAAATTGCCCCCAAATGTGAGAGTGAATGGTTGTGTGCATGTGTTCGCCTGGTGAGTTGTTCAAGGTGTACCCTGCCTTTGCCCAGAGTTGGCTGAGATAGGCTCCAGGATCCCTGTGACCCTAGCAGGATTAAGTGGTTTGGCAAATGAGTGAGTTTAATTAATGTTTGTGTACCGTGTTAGTTCCTGTTCTGATGTACGTTACAGCAGTGATTAACAGTAGCTCCCTCATAATCTTTCTTCTCTCTCTATACAAATATAAATATAACTAAAGTGAGAGTGTGAACTGCAACCTTGTCTGTCCTGAACTTTAACTCTGAACGTTACAAGGGCGCACCAGGATACGATCGTATTTCACTTTCTGTCCTCCTGAAGACGGAAAGCCATAAGCAAATACTTCCCTATATGAGTTCTTTATCTATGTGGCCAGCACCATGACGGCAATGATGTGCATAAAAAAAACAGCCCATCTGACTGGAACTGTCCCTGGAACCTATACGCTTCTTTCTTTCCGTAGAAACATCATGGGAGCTCAAAGGAGCTCGAGAACATCTGCTCTCACCTCCACGATGGGGTAGTAGTTGTACTTCCAGTACCAGAAGCTCTTAGGGAATTTGGAAGTGATGTGCTGGTCTGGGACGAACGGATGAAACATCTCTCTCTGGAGTGTGTCCCGGGAATCTCCGGCGGCCACGCCCACTTTCTCCATGCACTGTCCCAGGGCGAGGTCCTCCACCGAGGACGTGTGACTGCACGTTTTGGTACGAAAGCCCTCCACGAACTTCTTGAGAGCCGCTCGGCTCAACACGTACCCGGCGCCGCCGCTCATGTAGCCCTGCTTGATGTAGGGCTTGAAGCGGCGTCCGAAGTACACCGGCTCGTCCGGCGAGTGGTTGGCCAGCAGAAAGCGCAGGTTGTCCACCACAATGTATGTGTCGTCATCAGCTTTGAGGAACCAGTCAGCGTCGTTGCTGTGTTTCTCCTGCACGTATTGGAAGGCGTGGATGGTTTTCCAGTACAGTTGGTCGCGGCCCTCCTTGGTGTTTAGTCCGACGGTGGGGAAATCTGGGTCGTCCACCGAACTCATGAAGATCACGATGTTGCAGTGCCGACTCCAAGTGGCCTTCACGTGACGAGCCTTCTTGTCCAGATTGCTGGGGCCCGTCATCACCCAACACAGAATACGTACACGCTTATACAGAGAATCCGCCAGGTCGCTGTCCTCACCTAAAGAACAAATGTACAGGTGGGTGGGCGGGGCCAGCCGATATGACCACAGATTACAACATATATGACAGATTTATAGCCTGATCATCGTAGATAACTCGAGATAGCTTTATAACTTCTTTATTCAGCAAATAAAAGTGAACCAGGAAAGGCGCTCCCTGAAGAAATTTATCAAATATGAAGTGGGTTTAAGAGCAGGATGTGTACACTGTGTGAGAGGCAACAAAGCCTAGGTAAAGTCGACGGGGTGACGTTTCAGAGTTTAAATGCTACATAGCAAGGTGCTTCTGATGTGTATCAGGCTAATGACATTTCCTGCAGTCGTACCAATGTGGTGCGGGTGTTTGAGGTTAAACAGCGCCAACTTCTCCTTCTTCCAGTGGCCTAGCTCCACACGCTGTCTCCTCAGTTCTAGGTCATCATGTTGCTGGGAGAAGCTCTGCGAGAATCTGGTCTGCTGCAGGATCATATACAGAGAGCACGTCCCCACCAGGAACCCCACGTAGAAGGAGAAGTGCCCTTTCACCAGGGATCGTTTCCCCATTTTCACCACGCGCTAAGTATAAAAAACAAAAACAAATAAACAGAGGAGTGTTTACACACTTTACAGCGCTTTATACACCAAACACAGTTTTTATTACTGTGCACTTAAAAAAAAAATTATAATAATAAAATAAATAAATGAATGAATAAAAATAACACAGTGAACAATACAAGTTTAAGAATTAAACAGTTTTATTTTTAATTAATTTTAAATTCATTAAAATCTAATTTTATTGTTGATTTTTCAGGTTTTGTGGTTAAAAAAATTAAATACAAGAATTTGGGAATAAAGTTATAATATTCTGAGAAAAAGTTGTTATGCAATAAAAAAAACACAAAATTTTAAAAAGTCAAAATACTATGATGAAAAGTTCTGAATCAAAATCACATTGATTAAGAAAAAGCTGCCCTCATTCGGACTGTGAACCCATGTACTTTACTGGTACGATACATTGAAGGTATTCAGCATCGGTAGTCTGTTGTGTATGAATGATGGGCTGGACACTGACCACCCCCCAAAAAATTTATTTTTCCACTTTCGCCAACTACAACATCACCATTTTGAAGGTCAATAACTCAGCAACTAGAAAAGATAGACCTTTTCTGATGCCAGATTCTGAAAGCCTAAAATTCCCTGAGAAGCCCAAAATTATCTAGCATAGCAAATTTCAGACAGAAATCTTTGCTAGTTTTAGAGAAACTGACACCCAAACGTGGCCCTGAAGGAATGTGCGCAAAAGTGTCAAAAATGGGCAATACCGCCTAACTTTAAATGCCCATAACTCATAAACCCCTTGGATTTTCCACCTTAAATTTCACATGTGATCATTATACATGTAGAGGCACCAACACAATTTTTTTTAGCCAAATCTGAGTCGGTCACCACTGAGTTCATTTGGAATGACCCAGATGCCCGTTTCAACTGACAACATCCACATACTTCTGCACATCATCCACTGAATGTAAAGCAATACATCCACTATGGGGCAGTTCAGAAATGACGAGGGACAGACATGTTGAAGATGGAGGAGGTTGTAATAACGTACTTTATAAAGTATAAAGAAAAACTGCGATATATGACGGTGGTCTGTAAGGTCATTAAAGGCAATCAGTCATCAAATAACATTAAAAATAAAATAGATCAAAAGACGTGTGCCAGAGAACTTTACCATATATGGAATGTGGACTGAACTAGTCACAGTGTGTGTGTGGTGTTACATGTGCACTATGTGATCTCTGCAGGACCTAGAGAAGTCCACATTGGTACGTGTGTCCAGCGCTCCTGCAAGGTTAAGGTGACCGATCTCTTTTAAATACATTTTGACACAGATGGCAAAAATTCTTTTGCTCCATTTACTAATGAACAAATCGGTCTCATGCGCAACAACATTTTTCTTTCACTTCTGCTCAATTCACGTATAATCGCCTCCCAGCTTATCTGTAAATAATATCTGCCCCTGTGTCTGGACAAAGTAACACCAAATAGATATTTATAACTTCTTACAGACTTGCAGAACCTCTTTTCAAACAGTATCGACATTATTAGCAGAGCTACCGCGCAGAGCCCCATTGAAAAGGAAAAATCGTCTACCCATCGCGTTGCTTTTGGAACGTCAAGAAGAACCTATAGGGTCAGTCCGTCTGTCCGTCCATCCTTCCGGCGTACATGTACACATGGGAACTCTGTTGTGGTATTTCTCATGCCAGTATATAACTGTGGTAATGGGAATGAAGGTCTCAGTGATGGTGACTTCTTCTACTCTATCTTCCCCTCCAAACTGTTACTTGTTTTAAGCCATAAAATAAAATACACTTTAACAACGTAAACAGAATTCTGTGCCATATGCAGTATTGTCTTCGTTTTTTTAACTGGTGAAATAGACTATTACTGCCGTGCAATGCATTACTCATTTAAATAGAAAGGCTTTTAACCCAAGTGCCCGAGTTATCGATTTTTCAATAGCACGTGATTCGAAATTTCCATTCAAGTGCGCTTGCTGTGTAATTTTATATTTGATTCGATTCGATAAAATATGCTGATTTTAAAGAAATAAACGTGAAAGATGGTGTCATGAGCTCTTTAAGCAAACACATGCACTTCGCACTTCACTCACACGTCTCAGCCGACTCTGGGGGAAGGTGAGGTGCACTCTGAACAGCTCACCAGTACATTGCAGGGCCAACACACACACACACACACACACACACACACACTTAATTAATTAAAGTTAACACAACCATTCACACCTAATCAGCCTAATGTGCATGTCTTTGGATTCTGGAAGGAAACAGAGCACCTGGAGGAAACCCATGCAAGCACAGGAAAAACATGCAAACTCCACACAAAGACGTTATCGCCGAGCCCGGGATTCGAACCCAGGACCCGTGAGGCAGACGTGCTAAACACTGCACCACCATGCCACCGCACTTTACCTTTATACTCAGATTTCATTTGTACGTGGATCATGATCACGTGACAGATTTCAAACCATAAATAATAACTTATTGTTATTATCAACTATAACTTTCAGCCAAATAGTAGGAAGAGTAAATATGTGGACATTACTATAAAAATATTAATTAGAGTTAAATTACCACAAAAAAATTGTATAAAAATTATATTTATGGATATAAAATAAGCCTACAAACACCCATTTTTAGTAATTATCTTTTAAAAACATTATCTGAATTATATCCAGTCCTGAATGAGTGAAATTTAAATGAATATGAGGAATAAAATGTGAAGGATGTTTACTGCTCTGGTGATGTTCAGTCAGTGAAGCTCTGAGAAGAAGCGCGCGACCTCCACATCCATCTCAAACAATCTTCAACCCAGGACCAGAACAAGCTTCAGCAGACCTCCATCCTGGTCAGGAGGTCCAGCAGAACATCACCGACACCACCACTGCTCCAACTCCACTCCTCTTTAATTCCAGTTACTTTATGATGTCGAATCTCACTTCTTTAGCGGGCTCACGCGCTGGCTCTGACTGGATGTTAGCGCACTTTAGCTTTGCTAGTGAGAGGAAGAAAAACGGCTAGTTTTACGATATAAAAGGCGCGTGTAAAAGACGCCACACGTCTCCATGGTGACGCCTATTCATCGTCTATTAAATTACCGAAGGGGGGGGGGATACACACTCCGAGAACAAACATATAAAATAACAAAACCCAAAGAAATCAGGAGAAACTTCAGGAAGCTGTTGGTGTCACAACCCACTCACGCGCACGAACAACTTCCACAGCAACTTCACGAGCGGCACCTGAGCGAAACCAGGAAGAGCTGCGTCAGCGAGGCGACGCGCATGCGCATATCGGACTCGTTAATTGGCTGAGTCGATAATAGGGCGTGGCTACAACACTGATGACTCTCGCGCTCGTCCTGAACGTTCAGTCTGACAGGAAAACTGAGAGTTTAGTCAGATTTTATAAACAATCATCCAACTCATGTTTAAATTCATCTTGGATCAGTTTTAAACGCTTTCCACACCACTATCTGTGTAATAAATTTACTAATGATTACTTTTTAAAGGTATTTATATATATATATTTTTATTTCTGAATCAGTTTTAATAAACATTTAACTTTTTGTTGTTTTAAATTTCGACATATTTATATATAATTTGATGAAACCTCATATTAAACATACATTTTCCATTTTAAAAAGAAAGAAATACATTATTTACCTTAAATACACAGGATATTAGTTTTTGTTATCTCAAGCATTAATCAATTTCCTGGTCGTTTTTTTATTAAGTAAACACTTTTGAGTAAAACTAACCTTTACTCTGTAGGTAGTAGCTTCAATCTTCACAACAGTGGAGTGTGTGGAGGATGCGAAGCTCCTCAGATGCACTGACTTGGACCACCAGCACTTCGAACCTCATTCCCACAGCACTACAGAGACTCTTCTACGTCAGGAAGCTGAAGCGGGGGCCCGGCTCCCACAGAAACCGATGCTCCGCTTTACAGGAGCACCACTGAGAGAATCCTCACTAGCTCCGTCACTGTGTGCTACGCTGGCTTCTACCCAAGAGCTGTGACATCCATCCATCCATCCATCCATCCATCCACCCCAAACACACACACATTAAAAGTGCATAGCTGATCTTATACCCCTGTCCCCTACCTCAGGTGCACTGGAGCTGTGAATCATACACACACTGCTCATTTGCATATGATAATAATAAATGACTCCTCCCCCTGCCCTGCTGTGACTCCTCCTGCATTCCGCATCCTGTAATCGACAGTTCGTATCTGTTGATGTCCGGTGGTCCTGACTCATGGCTGGACAACTACCTGACATGTAACCCGTGGCCGAGAGGTGTGATGGAGACAGACCGCATGATCAGTGGACAATTACTGCCGTGGAACGCATTAGAACTAATGAGTAACAGATGTGTAACGGGGGTCCACAGGACAAAACTTCAGGGTAAGTACAAGATAACTACCGTACATGCAACGGGTCTTCACCTGGTCCGAAACGGACAGTAAAGTTTCTATCTGTCCGACGTCTGTTTACGCTATCCAGGCAGGTGGGACTGCTATGTTAGAGTTTGGGACAAAGTTTTCAGGGAGGAACATCTCCAGGAACAGGGTTGGTGACCACTGCTTTAAGACATGAAGGTCAGTGAATAAAAAAAGTATCAAGAACTTTTATCTTCAAGTGCGTTTGCAAAAAACCCCCATCAAACTGGTTCTCATGAGGAACGTCTCAGGAAAAGAAGACTGAAGGCGTTCCTCTGCTACGGAGAAGTTCATTAACTACCAGCCTCAGAAATTATAATTATTACCACCTCGGATTAGAGCCTACAGCAATGCTTCATGGAGTTGAAGTAACTTTTCAGAGGAGTCTGAACACACACACACACACACTGTTTCTGTTGTGTCTGTACACATTTAGAACATCCACACCGCATGGTCGAGGAGAATGTTGTGTCTGAGGCTGTCGAACGCTTCGTCCTCCTTTTAATAAACAAATATCACAAGCATTTCATTTAGCATACGCTACACGGGAACGGCGCAATCTGACTGGTTCAGTACCTCGAGATATTGGACATTAGTATATACTACACAGGAATGGCGCGATCTGCTTGGCTGGCTATCTCAGAATTTGACATCATTATTCCAGGTGGATAATGCGTGAATGAAAACAACAGAAACTCACAGTTTGTCAGTCACTTGAACAGTCGGCGTCATCGTTATCAGGCTTTAAAATGGAAAAATAAACCAAAAAAACCCTGTTTTAACCTTGTAGAATTTACTAGTATTTCTCATGTTTTCATGTAGTACCAGTTCTGGATGAGTATATGTAAGGCGTTCTTTTTTATTCCCTGTTTGGTGGATTTCTGTGATGTAAACCCAAGACAGGAAACAGGAAATAAAAAAATCATTTTATTAACAGGTATTTTATTTTTTCTTTAACAGCACAACAGAACAAGAATACAATAAAGGGGTCGATTTAAACATTATTTTGTCCTTTCTTGTATTCTTAAAGAATCCTGAAGCAGTGGTTTGATGTGAGGATGTAATAATTTGAATGCA
>JBCNYH010000006.1:803608-817864 GCA_039654325.1 Tandanus tandanus | reverse complement strand
AACCATTCACACTCACACTCACACCTAGGGGCGATTTGGAACAGCCAATCAGCCTACTGTGCATGTCTTTGGACTGTGGGAGGAAACCGGAGTACCCAGAGTAAACCCACACAAGCACGGGGAGAACACGCAAACTCCACACAGAAACACCCCGAGCCCGGGAATCGAACCCAGGCTTATTCGCTGTGAGGCGAATGTGCTAACCACTGCGCCACCATGCCGCCCTACGCATCCAATTAATTACTTTCTGGAATTTTTGGCCCCTCCCCCATGACTATAAATTTTGCCAGTTACATCACCCATTCTACATTAATAACGAATCAAAATCCTGAACAAAACCCTGACCACACCCATGCACGGATTATCACCAAACGTGTTGGGGACACTACTGTACCTGAGTCCCAGAGATTTTTTTCTTTTTGAAATACCAGGGTTAAGTTCTTTTCAAGGAGATCGCACACTTATAATTTATATGTGCTGATAGACATGCCGTTACTATGGAAACACTAATAGGAAACCAGAAATAGACTTTTAAATGAGACAATTATCTAACTGACCTTCAGTGATTTTGAAAGGCAAACCCCAGTCTTCCGATGAGAGTGCAGTGCATTGAATGCATAGACTAACCAATCAGAATCGAGGATTCAAATGATTACCTTACCTATACTTGGTCGAAGGGGTATTGCCGTTGCTTTCAGCGTCTGTCTGTCTGTCTGTCTGTGCGTCCATCGTGGTAGCACTACAGCCTCTAATAATTGACCGATCGTTCTGAAATTTGGTTACCAGATGTATCGGTGCAGCCTCCAGAAACCAATTTATAATGAACTGTATGTGTTAATTATTACAGTAATTATAACACTTTAATTAATTACTATTAATTGTTAGGTTTGCATTGTTTGATTCCAGTAACAGGATGGTGTAGTGTGTTAGCGGTGTGCACTCAGTTTGTGCTCCGGTCATGTTTGCATTGTGTTTCATCCAGATGTGCTCATTCAACACTGTGCACTCAACATGTGCCCCTCTTGTATATGTGTATTTGTATTTGTAAAGATTAAGATACACCATCGGCCCAGGGGTTTCACGGTGGTCACACAGGTATTTTTATGGTTCTGTCACCCATGATTAAAAACGCAATAACTTTTTAGCACTCTCTGAATTCTTGTTCCTGTTGTCTGGCAGCGGCTCTTCCTCCTCCGAAGCTTGCTCTGTTAGGACGTGATGCTGCTCCTCTTGTGTACGTCAGGACTGAAGTGTCTGTGACCATCGAGTGTGTTTTCAATTCATTCATAGATAATTCTGTAAGAAAGTTAGTTTTCCTAACATTATTTGGTCGTCTCTCAGAATTCATTCAGTATAATCTGAACAGATTCCTTTTCCAGGCTTACATCACCTTCACAGTCAACGGAAAGCAGCTTTACACCACCACCGCCTACTCTGGATACAAAGTGACCAGGACGTTAAGCAACCCAGTGCCGGAAGGAAACTACGCCTGCTACGTTCATACTCGAGCATCCGATGTGTTCAGGACAGAAAACAGCAACGTGATCGGCATCTACAGTACGTACCAGTTCCACACGGTTCCCCATTTCAGATCGACCCTTTCCAAGTGTTTCCAGGGTACTAGAGAAGAGAACCTCGGGTTTTCACGTTACTAATGTACACATCATTCACTCTTTATAATCCCCCTTTCCTTTTCCTGATCTTTATAATAAATATAATTCCATATATCACAGACAGGATGTCTACACTTACACTTTATTTTTATAAATCTATAAGCTTTAAATCTGTTGAATGTTTGATACAAAACAAGAGTGGGGTATTTCTAAACCGACCCAATTGAGAGTAAAAAATGTGACTCTGGCAACCCTGCCATTAAGTGTACTGTCCGATGCTCCTCCCTCGCTCTGGAACCCTCAGCGATTTCTGCTGAAATAATGCCTTGGGGTATGGGAGCGCCGTGTCGGAGCCAACACTGCCTTTATATCCGGGGCAGGGCCAACTGGGATTCCTCAGCTATCTCCGGCAGTTATCACCATGGGTTTCTTTTTATAGATTAATGAATGACTTTGGTATTAAGTATTATATTATTATTTTGTACACAGGAAGTTAAAAAGAGTGTGTTATTATGATGCATTACTTACTGGTTTGATACAAAACAAACAGTTCACCCCTTCCGCATTTCCTCAAAAACTCAAGATAGTTCTCCGCCAAAATGGTGCTTAGTGCACGCAAGGCGTTATTCGAATAATGAAAACCGCCAAAAGTAGACAAAGGTGTTCTGAATGCTCCTCCCCTAAGGGGGTGATCACACTAGAGGTGCGATAGAAAAACGACTGATGCAAATGGCAATCCATGGCTGACGCTTTTCATTTAAAATGTTCTCAAAATTTGCAATCTACACAATGAGTCGCAATCTACTCGCAAATCAGTCGCAAAATTATCACGCTACTTTCTTGTGTGCAAAAAAAAATCCATTCAGGTCAGTCGCTTTTCTATCGCACCTCTAGTGTGATCACCCCCTAAGGGTGGGGCAGCGTAATTTCTAATGGGCCTCTGTCGTTCACCGCTGAACATCAGCTTACATCTATAATACAGTTATAAAAATAATTTTTTTTTATAAATACGTTATAAAAATAAAAGAAATTATCAGTCATGCAAAACGGGTATTTGTTATGGAATTTAAAATCTCTGCTCAGCTCAAGTCGATACTGCAAATGAACAAAAGGAAACTGAAAAGTGAAATATATTCTGTTATGTACTGATGAAGGACACGGTTACACACCGAGGTAAGATATCACAGGCTGATATTGGTTCACTGTAGCATTAAGATCTCTAATAAACCGAACTCTCACACTCTACAGGTCGAAAATAAACCCCTTCAGTGGACGAGATCCGCCCTGAATACCTCAGGGCTCTGGATGTAGTAGGACTGTCTTGGTTGACACATCTCTACAACATCGTGTGGTCATTGGGGGCCGTACCTCTGGATTGGCAAAGCGGGGTGGTAGTTCCCCTTTTTAAAAAGGGGACCGGAGGGTGTGTTCGAACTATCGTGGTCTGGGAACGCCTCGGTGTCCCCCCAGAAGAGCTGGAGGAAGTGGCTGGGGAGAGGGACGTCTGGACTAAGCGGAAGAAGATGAATGAATGAATTTTCATGATGCCGTTTGTTCACTAATGTTCTCTCACAAACCTCTGAGTCCTTCACAGAGCAGCTGTATTTATACTGAGATTAGATGACACACAGCGGGACTCTGTTTACTAATTAGGTGACTTCTGAAGGTGATTGGTTGCACTGGATCTTATTTTGGGAGATGAGAGTAAAGGGGGTTGAATACAAATGCACTTTTCAGATTTTTATTTGTAATAAATGTTTAAATCCAGGTATAATTTTGTGTCCACTTCACATTGATGCTGCACTTTGTGTTGGTCTATCACATAAAATCCCAATAAAATACATTCACTTTTATGGTTGTAACGTGACAGAAATGTGGAAAAGTTCAAGGATTATAAACACTTTTGCAATTCACTGTTTCATTTTTTTTTTTTAACAAAACCAAATAATTTTTTATTATTTTAAAGCTCTACCAACACAGTCCCAGCAAACATTTGTATGTGGGACCCATGTGGGTAGTAAGTTGGAAAATGGGCCCAGATGGAATTGTTCACAGGTTTGTTCGCAAGCAGAACACAGAAACCTCCAAGCCTGGGACTTGAGCCCACAACCTTCTTACTGTGAGGCGGATGTGCTAACCACTACACCACTGTGTTTTTATTTATTTATTTATTTATTTTTTGTAATTAGCTTCATTTTATCACAGCGTTTCTATAAATCTAGGAAATTATAATTAAATATTTTTTCTCAAATCTGTTGGAAGAAGTAGCTATATCTCATTTTTACAGCAACACCCCTTCATTTCTCTTCCCATGATCCTATAATAAAAAAAATCCAATTCAGAACTAAAACACACTGTTAACTTTTCCCAGTTCCGGTCGACCCCTTTATTATGTTCTATAATGTTATAAATATGATAAATGTTGTAACTCTCTTCCGCTTGCTCTTCTGGTCTTTCTGCAGTTTATAATCCTCCGCCTGCTGGACCCGTGGCTGCTGCTGTCATCACCACAACCTTTGGAGCAATAATCCTTGTGTTCCTCTGTATGTGTCGTACCAAGAAAGAGGACGTTCAGGACACAGAGCCATGATCAGCACCGAGCCGCAGTACCACGACTCCACCACACGAGGCGCCAGAGAGCTACTGTAATGTATGAACCTCTGGTGATCATCACTGCACTGATGTTATGGTTATAAATCTGTATCTCAAACTAACAGGTGATTTAAACAGAGGCAATGTTTTTTTCTTCTTCTTTAGAACCACTTTTGTTTCTGTTTAAAAAAAAAAAAAAGAAGAAAGAATGGAAATAAAATTTTAATCGCATTAAAGCTAACTATCTTCTAATATATTATTGGATTATTCTTCATTCTGTGTTCCAGATGATGAAATATAATATAAATATCCATTTTATTTTATTCATATCTGAATTACTCCAAACTTCAATTCAACAAAGTTGCATCAGTAATTTCTTGATTGGAGTTGGTTAATTTTATAATATTTTGATAATGGCTTACATTAAATGTTCCTAAGATACCAAACTTATACATGATTCATTTTAAATAATAACAAGAATTAAATAAATTAAATTTCAGACCAGTTTATTTTATGAGAATAAGATTTTTACTTTAGTTCATGGATTATATTTAGATTTTAATTCAAAAACAGATAAATGTAAAAATATTGCAGTTTAATTTGTAAGTATACATTTTAACCTGTGATTTATTTTTCTTGTACTGAAACAGATGGCCTCTACAGTAATACATTGATTAGAGGAATGAAAAGTCACACACAGTAATTATAGTTCTCAGATTTATTGTGTTCAGGTTTTGATGATGTCACAACACCATTTTACAAACAATAAACCTGGTCCTATCTCTGCTTTTAGTTTGCCTTTTTTTTGTCTGAGAAAAAAAAGATGAAAACAGATCTGGGACAGCCTGAGAGCGAGGGATCGCGTCCTCAGTCGTACTCTAAGAAGCAAATTTGAGCCTATGAGGAGGACAAAAGCTTGTTTAGTTGGTCAGTAAAGTAAAATAGCAAACAGCTGCCGAATTAGCAAGTGAAAAGGTAACTGGTGGAGTGAGGATGGATGTCAGGAAGCCATACGTGATGTGGTTTACGCCAAAACAGATCTGCTCACAGTGTAAACTTCTGCATCCCTCATTATAAACTACAGCCGACTGATTTAGCACTGGCAGGAGGTTCGTGATGGCTGAAAATGTCTAGCAGGTTTTTTTTTCTTTTTTATTCCTCCCCACTGTCTCATCAACACTTGCATTCCTGATATACCTTGATTTGTTTTTTTTGTTTTTTTTTGCTTCAGTGGCTTCAGATTTAACACACAGCTTTATACTATCTAGTCTTCCTTTTCCCCCCAGAACATATCAGTGCAGAAAATAAAGAACTTTCAGCAGGGATAAAGAGAACGAAACATTTCCCTTTTACATTCCTCTTGGTTTCCTTTTTGGTGTACATTTTGTTAAGAACTCAGTAAAGGTGGAGGTGATTAACATCCTCCCCCCTCAAATATCTTGATAATCTTTTATCTAATAAAAAAAGAGAGAGAGAGAGAGAAATTGGAGGGATGGTTCAGGTTGGGCTTGTCGCTAACATTTTAGCACCATTGATGAGATGTTGATGAAGGTGCAGGGAAATGACGTTGGGAAGGCTCTGCTTAGAAGCGCCTAGAAGATGAGTAGGAGCTTCTGCTGACACTTGCACTGGAGGCGCCAATGCCACCACCAATGCCACCGCCGAATCCACCGCCGAATCCACCGCCCATGCCGCCACCCATGCCGCCACCCATGCCGCCACCCATGCCCATGGAACTGCCACCACCGTATCCTCCACCGCTTCCAAATCCGAATCCTGTTTAACAGAGATTAAAGACATAAGCTCAACAGGAGAATGAACAAATAAATAGGAGTATACACTCTTGTTTTGAAGGTAAGTTTACTCACCTCCACCTCCAGCAGAGGAGGAGGTGGTGGATTGCTGCACGTGGATGGTGGCAGAGGGTCCACCACTGCTGATTCTGTGAAGAAACATTATCGAGATCAGCTCGTTTCAAAACCTTCTGAGCATCACACGAATGACAAAACACTGAACTGAACTGAACTTACCTGATTTCCTCTCCCTCCAGGAGTTTCCTGTAGGTGGCGATCTCAATATCCAGAGCCAGCTTGACGTTCATGAGCTCCTGGTACTCGCGCACCTGTCTGGCCATGTCCTGCTTAGCTCTCTGGAGAGCATCCTCGAGTTCCTTAATACGCAGCTTGGCGTCTTTCACAGCCAGCTCACCACGCTCTTCTGCTTCAGCGATCTGGGCCTCTAGATTGGCACGCTGAGAATGAAAAGAAGGAGAACTTCATTCAGGATCTACACTAAGAAACTGAGTCCATTTAATACCAAAAAACTTCCTAAGCAGCTACCTGTCCCTTGACGTTCTCGATCTCGTTCTGCAGACGGGAAATCATTCTATTCAGCTCGGCGATCTCAGCCTTGGTATTGCGCAGGTCCTCACCATAGCTACCTGCAGAGGTCTGCAACTCCTCAAACTGAAACAGATGTTGAAGAACATCAAATTTACAAATCCAGGACTCTGGAAGGTGTCAGCATGCAAGAAAGACATCTTTGCAAATCACCCACCTTCTGTTTATACCAACTCTCTGCCTCCTGACGGCTTTTGTTGGCGATATCCTCGTACTGAGCACGGACCTCAGCGACAATGGAATCCATGTCCAGGCTCCTGCTGTTGTCCATCTCCACAACGACTGAAGTGTCCTTGATCTGAGACTGCAGCTCACGCAGCTCCTGCAAAGATCATTCTGGTCAGGTTTTTCCATGGCCAATAACACTAAAGTGAAAAAGTTGAATGAATAAACGTCACTTACAGCCTCGTAGACGGCCCTGAGGAAGTTGATTTCATCCTGGAGAGCATCGACCTTGGCCTCGAGTTCAATCTTGTTCATGTAGGCTGCGTCCACATCCTGAGAAGATCAGCACAGGTCAACGTAAATTTTTTATCCTTGGAAGAGTAACATCTGAAAATATTCAGTAACAATTCAGTAGGATCTCAGTACCTTCTTCAGGAGGACAAATTCGTTTTCAGCAGCAGCGCGCTTGTTGATCTCGTCCTCGTACCTGAAAAGAGAGAAGTTGAGTGTAAATGTGGATAACATATGGAATATGCACCGCATCATTACCACAAACATTATCCCGGTTTCTTCTTACTTCTTCTTGAAGTCCTCAACGAGAATCTGCATGTTCCTCAGCTCTCCCTCCAGCTTGACCTTCTCATTACCCAGGCCATCCAGCTGTCTGCGCAGGTTGGCGATGTAGGCCTCAAACATGGCGTCGATGTTGGAGCGGGTGGTGGTCTGTTCCTGCAGGAGGCTCCACTTGGTCTCCAGCATTTTGTTCTGCTGCTCCAGGAAGCGCACCTGGGGGGGGAGTTTAATTCTTTCATTCTGTGCAATTTACTAAAGCTGAATGTTGGGAAAAAAGTGTGAAGGAAACTCGTAATTGTGTTGGTTTGTTCTGCTCTTTTGTACTTCTGCTTCTTTTATGTTTCCTCCTGGATTACTGTGAGGAATCATAAATGGCCCATGAGTCATCCTGACCATGAATTTTTCCGCAGGGTGGGGTGCAGGAGGGAGGGGAAGGGAGTGAAAAAAGAGTAGACTAACAGGGTGTGTCCATGAGACATGAACCATGATCTCCTGAAGGGAGGGAGAGAGAAAAAAAAAAAAACCCTCACGGCCTGGGGCGACGCCTAGACCTGCATCGCTGCACAGATGGTACCATATAACACACATCAGACAGGCAGGTTTACCGACCACACCCTCATGCAGGCGGATGATGGGTCAAGCTGTAATGTGAAACACACCCTGTCCACGTCGCATGACTTTCATTACGAGCTCATCGCGAGTTTTGTTCGGGGGAAAAGTCGCGTTTAATAAATATCATGTGCTTTAACATTCAGCTCAGACTTTAGATGCATTTCTACAACACTTTGCATGGAAAGCTTGAATGACTCAGTGAATGTGTGTGTGTGTGTGTGTGTGTGTGTGTGTGTGTGTGTGTGTGTGTGTGCTCAGCAGATATTTAGGTGTGTCTTCTGTCCACACTCCCTCTGTTTGTCTAGTTAACAAACAAAAAACCCTTTCTACACACACACACACACACACACACACACACACACACACACACACACACACACACACACTGCTGTGTTGTTGATTTATATCTTGTATCCTAACACTAAAACTTTCCCTCAGACACGTACGGTACCTATTGGTTCAATCCTGCCGTCGAACCTGGATCCGATTGGCTCATCGCTTTTTTTTACGGCTTGTAAGTGAAAGCTCTTCCTGGTGACACGTCAGAGTGCAAAGTAGGAGAGAAATGTTGCAGGAAGAGATTATGGAGATATTTAAATGATTCAGCAAAAAGAATGATGAACATTCTGGTGAAGTTGTCAAGTGTGTTACGAAAAATGAGTCGAGAGTGAAATTTTAAAGGAGATGAGGAGTGAGGAGGAGTGAGTCTCACCTTGTCGATGAAGGAAGCGAAGCGGTTGTTAAGGGACTTGATCTGCTCTTTCTCCTGGGTGCGGACGGTCTGGATATTGGGGTCGATCTCCAGGTTGAGCGGCTGCAGCAGGCTCTGGTTCACCGTCACAGCAGTGATGGGAGGTGGGATGAAGCCACCACCTGAACCACCGCCGAAGCCTCCACCCATGCCACCGCCGAAGCCTCCACCCATGCCACCGCCGTAGCCTCCACCAGCGCCACCGCCGTAGCCTCCACCAGCGCCACCGCCGTAGCCTCCACCAGCGCCACCGCCGAAGCCTCCACCCATGCCGCCACCGTAGCCGCCACCAAAACCAGAACTAGAAACACTGTAGCTGGAAAAGCCTCCACCTCCACCTCCACTTCCACCAGCACTGCTGAATCCAGCACCAGAGCGGCGTGAGCTTGAACCAATACTCAACCGGCTGGAGCCCGCTGGGCCACTGGTGTATGACCGGCTGCTGAAGGACTTTGTGGTTCTCATGGATGCCATGTTTGGTGTCTAGTGTCAGAGCAGTGAGACAGAGAAGACGCACAAAAGCTTGCAGGAGAGCTGAGTGGAGGAGCTGGAGGAGGTCACTCACAAAGGAGAGTTGAAGTCCCTCTGTGTGCTTTTCTGCTGCTGGCTCCTTCCTTATATACGATTCTGCTGGCTGCTGAAGGGGCGGCCCGTTCTCAGACACACCCTACCTGTCAAACAGGTATAGAGTGAGAGTGGAACGATAAGAGTTACACCCTGCCTCAGGCCTTGCTGCAAGCACAGGCACACACAAGCACACAGGACGAGCGGAGAAGCGGGATTCCACTTGTACTTTTTAGCTCACAAAAAAAAAGGAAAGAAAAAAGGAATGCAGCCGTAAACACATGCCAGTGGGTGGTGCTGCGTCTGCGAGTCTGGTTGGTTGGGTGAAAGTCAGAGCAGAAGCAGAAGGAGAGTATGAGTTCACCCTTTGCTCTGTTCAGTAGGGTGGGGCAGCGCCATGCTCCTCTTACACTTATGAATGACTTTTTTCCATGAGTCCTGGCCACCGTACAGCAACTGAACTAATGCTGCTTACAAAAAAAAAAAAACTTTTAAATGTTTCCAGACACATTTTCATTTAACCAGAATGAAATTTCCACACACTGTAAGATGTCCATCAGACAACAGAAACAGGAAAGAGTTGCATTATTATTATTATCATTTATTTTATTTATTTATGTATTTTTCATTTATCCATCCACAGGGAGGCAGGAGCTCGCCAGACCATCACAGGGCCAACACACACAACCAGCTCACACCTAGGGGCAACTGGGAAAAGTCCATTAACCTAATGTGCATGTTTTTGCACTGTGGGAGGAAACCAGAGTACCCAGAGGAAACCCATGCAAGCTCGGGGAAAACATGCAAACACCACACAAACACCCTCGCCAAGTTCGGGACTCGAACCCAGGACCTTCTTGCTGTGAGGTGGACGTGCTAACCACTACACCACTGTACCGCCCTTAATATTCATTCATTTTCTAAGCCGCTTCATCCTAATTAGGGTCACGGGGAGGCTGGCGCCCATCTCAGCCGAATCTGGGCTAGGGCGGGGTACACCCTGTACAGCTCTCCAGAACGTTGCAGGGCAGCACACACACCATTCACCAAACCATTCACACTCACACTTACACCTAGGGGTGATTTGGAACAGCCAATTAGCCTCCTGTGCATGTTTCTGGACTGTAAGAGGAAACCAGAGTACCCAGAGGAAACCCACGCAACCACGGGGAGAACATGCAAACTCCACACAGAAACGCCCCGAGCCTGGGAGTCGAACCCAGGACCTTCTTGCTGTGAGGCGAACGTGCTAACCACCGCCTTAATACTATTATTATTAGTATTATTTTAGTGCTAAAACTTTCATGCAGTCATCTCTTCCTTCATGTCTTAATATTTACAGTAATAAGACTACATGGTCCTGTTACACTCACAGTGAAGAATACACATCTTAAAAACTTTAATCATCACAAATTTAATCATCCTTAATTAAAAAAAAACACACAAAATATTCCCGGACAGGTTTCGTTTAACCTGAAACTTTCGTTTCAAGGAACGGTGTCATGAATTTTACCCAAATTCAGTTGATAAAAAGTCATATAAATATGCAACAAATCTTCAAAATACTCATCAGTATTCGTTAAATAACTTTCCAACTCGTGAATTAAAATAGTTTAAAGTACGGCTGCAGAGTCCGAGTGAAATGGTTACATGAACCGAATTCATTTCTGTTCCTTTCATAAACCAAATTTACATTTATATAAATATTTCATTCAATAACACTGTTAATGATATTTAGGATACTTTCTTCAAACATCCATGACACCGCCTCTTTAAGACCTAACACACTATTTGTAACATCAACATGCCTTATTGTTGATAATATATACATATATATAGACTTTCGTAAACAGTAGGCTGCATTGCCGTCAGCATTTTTCTGCCCTGCGATGGCCTGGCGAGCGTCGGCTGAGATGGACACCAGCCTCCCCGCGACCCTAAATGGGATTAAGCGGTTCAGAAAATGAATGAATGAATGAATGAATATATATATGTGTGTGTGTATTTTTCATTATTTTTCAGTATTGTATTACAGCTCCCTTCCATCCGCCTGGACGTGGGTGGGCTAAGGAGTAATACCAGTGCAATGAAACTTAGGTTTAGGCTTCTATACCAAGAGGATCCAAACACTGCAACACTAATGGAAGAAGTGTGTAGACTGCAGGGGAGACCATGTTGAAAAATAAATTAAATATTGTTAAATTCGTCCACTGCATCATGGTCAACCTATGAACTTTTCAGCCCACCATTCCCACTGTTGTTAGCTCCGGCAGTCACCCAAGGTCCGCGTAGTGGGAGCTATAGAAAAAGGTTCTGTCCGTCCATCTGTATAACTTGACATAGGATCACCAAATTTGGTGTATGGCTCCCCCCTCAAGGACAAATAGGGTGGGACTGTATATGACTCACCTTGACTTTGTTTCAAGGTCAAAAAGTCAGTTTTTCTGTATTCGGCTTGTTAAGGTTTGTTAGTGTGATAACTTTGAATAGAAATTACATAGGATCACCGAATTTGATGGATGAGTTCCTCTCAGGAGGGTCTCGGGGTGGGACTGTACATGTGTGCCCTTAACCTTGTTTCAAGGTCACAGCAGTCAAGTTAGTGAATTTATATATATGTTTGCTTTTAGGCGGCACGGTGGTGCAGTGGTTAGCACGTCCGCCTCACAGCAAGAAGGTCCTGGGTTCGGTTCCGGGCTCGGGGGGTTTCAGTGTGGAGTTTGCATGTTCTTCTCGTGCATGAATGGGTTTCCTCTGGGTACTCCGGTTTCCTCCCACAGTCCAAAAACATGCACAGTAGGTTAATTGGCTGTTTCAAATCGCCCCTAGGTGTGAGTGTGAATGGTTGTGTGTGTGTTTCTGCCCTGTGATGGCCTGGTGAGCTGTTCAGAGTCGGCTGAGATGGGCGCCAGCCTCCCGACGACCCTAATTAGGATTACGCAGCTTAGAAAATGAATGAATGAGTTCATAGATGCAGTTTTTTGTAGATTGGTGAACCTCTGCCCCTATGTTGTTTTTATACCCAGTCATGTTACTGATCTGTTACCAAATAACCAAATTAGTTTCTTTTTAGTACCACTTACTCTTCCAGTCTTTTGTTGCCCCGT
The DNA here is from genome assembly GCA_039654325.1 of Tandanus tandanus. Taxonomy (NCBI): domain Eukaryota; kingdom Metazoa; phylum Chordata; class Actinopteri; order Siluriformes; family Plotosidae; genus Tandanus; species Tandanus tandanus. The sequence goes on along the minus strand of JBCNYH010000006.1, from coordinate 805,488 downwards.
CCTGAATTTTTTGACTCATTAAATGTTTCTGTCATTAAATTCAAAATGAGTAAATATTTATTAATGAAATAGCAAAATATCTTAGCTTCAATATTTTATGTTTTTATGTTTTTTTGTGAATGAAATAAGAGTTTATTAGATTTACAAATAATTACATTCTGTTTTTATTTATATCTTATACAGTAAATTTATATTTTTTGTCAGGAAGGGTTTTTTTTTTCTCACCTGCTATTAAGAAACAGAACAAAAGTCTTTGTTGTTGTTGTTATTGTACAGAATGTAACTGCTTGGATGAAATTAGGAATGAGGTAGAACTTTATTTTGTAATAGAATTATCCAGGTCTGATCGTTGTGTTACGCTGTGATACTTTTCAGTGTGATCTCAGCCTCATCATGTCTCACCCCGCGCTCTGACACCAACTTTCAGACAAAAGGGAAATGCGAAGAGAAGAACTTCACTGTGCTCGAATGGCCATGTAATAAATAAAGGCTTTCTTGTTGTTCTCTGGAGGATTCTTTACTGATTTGGATTTTGGATTGATGTCTTGGTTGTGGGTGTTGGTGGTGTTAAATATGACTCTGGTCTCAACTGAGAATTTGTACAAAATCATGTTCATACTGTTGATTTTTTTGTGTAATTATTGGCGTAATAGACGAGTGTAATAGAAAGCCAGTGCAAACAGAGCCTTGGCCTCAGAAAGCTTAGCTGGTTAGCTTTCAGTCTTTCGTTTGGATTCAATGATGATTGATTCCTCAACCTGCCTCAAGTAAACCTCACACAGGCTGGTTCTGATGGCGGATCCACGCTGAACTGGCAAAATATAATGAGAGTGTGGCAAAACGGCAGCATTAGTCACATGGGGGCGGCTCTGAAGGCAGTTTAAAATGATGGTGGTTTGCCAAAACAGTACTGATCAGTAAAGCACTGTGTGGTTGAGGTTGTAATGAGGTTATAATGAGGTTGTATTGAACACTGTTCAGAAAGATTGTGAAAAGGTAACAACAGGGCGGCTACAAGGCAGCAATACGCTGATATGCGGTTTTAAGAACTGCCGTGTGACAACCTCACAGTTTATAGCAGTCGCTGCTGGTCGATGGCGAACACCATCACAACGTCAAAATTATGCCACTGCGGTACAGCATGGTTTGAAACCGCACTGAACCGCCATCAGAACCGCCCCCTGTGAGCCCTGCTGAATACTTGGCCTTGACGTGATCTTAGCTAGTCCTGGTATTGATCGTAACAGCAGCGGTCTTGATTAAAATTCTAGTGCTGAGATTATCGACCACCCTGTCGTGTGATTTTTTTTTATGTATGCAGAAGGTGGTAGATAGCACTCTGTCGTTCCGCAGCCATCAGACACAGCAAGAGCAGCAGTTTGAAAAGGTGTGTGCAGAATAAATGCGTGTGAAAATCAAACATGATATAAAGAAGGTGTTGATTTAGTGTTGTTGTTACCGCAGCAGCGTTTGTGCAAGAAGTGTAAGGCGTGTAAGGAATGCTCCACTAGTGGGCGCTGTCATGGACGTGTGAGTTAATGCGTGGAATTACGGAAAAGTAAACGATGATTAAAGTTTCTCTCATGATGTCAGTGAAGATGTGGTAGTCTGAAATGAGAGATGGTGAGTCACTTGTCCTCTTCGTGTTGTGAAATGTGATGAATGTGTTCATGTCGAGTTGCCTCTTGCTTCTCTTGGCCGAGTCTTTTTATTCTGTGTTGAGTAAACACAAAGAGTGAAGCTGCAAGTCATGACTGGCTCCTCTGGTCAGTGTGGAGAGAGAGAGAGAGAGAGAGAGAGAGAGAGAGAGAGAGAGGGGGAGAGAGAGAGGGGGGGGGAGCGAGGGAGAGAGAGAGATCATCCTCCCTGCCCTTCTGCAC
>JBCNYH010000006.1:767399-786885 GCA_039654325.1 Tandanus tandanus | reverse complement strand
GTTGGGGGTTCGGTGCGTTGCTCAAGGGCACTTCAGCCATGAAGGTGGAGGAAGGGAAGGTGCAGCTCACTCCCCCCACCACCACCCATTTTTCCTGCTGATTCGGGAATTAAACCAGCGACTTTTCAGTCCCAAAGCACCTTCTCTAGCCATTAGGCTACGGTTGCCCCCCCACTTTTTTTTTTAATATACTGTATTAATCCCACAAGGGACATAAATAATTAAAAGTCACCTGTTTTATTTAATAAACAAATAATTCCAAATTGTTGGAAAATCGGTGTAGCGTGATAAAGGAATAAAATATCGTGTCAGTGTTTAGTGCTGTTATAGGAACAGAATTGGGTTTGGAGAGCTTGATCTCACCACCCTGTCATGTAACAGCATGCTCCGTCATGCTTTATACCTTTCATATCACACAATAAAGTGTGGGATGGTGTACAGACTCAAAGAGTATGAACTTGTCGGATCAGATGGGGTGGGGAACTTTGGGAAGTGAAGTGCAGAGTATTAAAGTTCAGTCTCTTTTCATCTCTGTTTGTATTCGGAGTATTTGTTGAAGTATTTGCTTCCCACAGCGGGTGGAAATAAACCTTTAAGGGTCTTCACTACTGAATATCCAGTCTGTGTTTTATCTTCCATGATCAGTTCATTCTGGATGAAGAATTTATCGATTTATGCACGACCTAAACGCGGAGCTCCCATATGAGTTCTCTTTCTTGAAAGGTTTTTGTAGGAAACTTTACAGTGTGAAAGTATAAAAGAGAAATCTAAATGTGAAGCTGTTTCTCAGGAGACGGGTTAATGTTCAGATGAGACGGATGTCCTTGTGGACTTTTATCTCTTACTTCCCATCACTGGGAAGAAACGTAGATTATTTTAGGCCCTTTACAGCCTCCTGAATAAGAGACACACAGGTTTCAGACTTGCACTGCAACCAGGAAGTGATTTGGATATCAGTATTACATGGAGGAAACCGAACCGGGCGTTAAACAGCCTTTATTCTATCTTTAGCTCCCTAGTGCTCAGTCTGTGTGATGTCCGATCGAGGCCGTGTATGAAAGAGAGGCGGTGAGCGAGTGGGTGTGTTCATGATGTTTCTATCATGCAAACGATGTGAAACTGGAAGAATACAAACATCCGGCTGTCACTGCTCTCTTTTCTCCCATCACTCTTTTGTACTCGTTTCTCTCATCACTCTCACTCGTCTGCTGAACCGCTTAATCCTATCAGAGGCTGGAGCCTATCTCAGCCAACACTGGGTGAATGCGGGGTACATCCTGAACAGCTCACCAGACCAACACAAGGCCAACATACACACACACGGGCACACAATCATTCACACTTACACTCATATGCTAGGGGCAACAGCCAGTTAGCCTGATGTGCATGTCGGAGGAAACCGGAGTACCTGGAGGAAACCCATGCAAGCACAGGTAGAGCATGCAAAAACAGAAATGTCCTCACCGAGACTTAAACCCAGGACCTTCTTGCTTTGAGGCGACCGTGCTCACCACTACACCACCATGCTGCCCTGTACTTGTTTCTGTTTGCCTGTGTACTGCTTTCCACTCCGTCCTTAAGACTGTGAATGCATCCACATACACGTATCTCTGTATCAGTCTATAATCAGTCATCATCAGCCTTATCAACACGCTGCAAACAGTTCTGCATCATGCCCCGTCTCCTGCACCGCGCTCTACCCCAAGCCCCGAAACCAAACTATACCAAAACTTCCAGCAGGCGAGAACGCCTCCGATATGGACGTCTCCTGCACCAAGCTCTACCCCGAGCACCGAAACCAAACTATACCAAAACTTCCAGCAGGCGAGAACGCCTCCGATATGGACGTCTCCTGCACCGCGCTCTACCCCAAGCACCGAAACCAAACTATACCAAAACTTCCAGCAGGCGAGAGCGCCTCCGATATGGACGTCTCCTGCTGTGTGCCGCGGGTGTGAATTTTTTTCCCTCTTCCCTCTGAAAAAGTAGTTCCACCACTAAAAGGAATGATTTGGCACATTTACAACTTCATCTTCTGTGCAAAGTGTGAAAACAGAAATGTAATGTCTGTCCTCACACACACACCCACACACACATACTACTCTCTACACTGTACACACACCTGTGGAATGGAAAAACACTGGAGAACACCTTTAAATTATCATAATATTAATCCAACCAATGGTGTACTGGTTACTGGTTAGCACGGCTGCCTCACTGTAAGGTCGTGGGGTCGAGTCCCGGCTCAGTGACAGTGTTTCTGTGTGGAGTTTGCAAGTTTGTCCTTTGCTTGCATGGGTTTCCTCCAGGTACTCCGGTTTCCTCATGCACATTATATTAGGCTGTGTGTGTGTGTTGGACTGGCAAGCTGTTCAGCCTTCACCTACAGTTGGCCGAGATGGGCTCCAGCCTCCCAGCGACCGTAGTAGGATTAAGCAGTTCGGCAAATAAATAATACTATTAATAATAATTCATTCATTCATTCATTTTCTGAAGCGCTTAAACCTAATTAGGGTCGCGGGGAGGCTGGCGCCCATCTCAGCCGACTCTGGGGAGGGTGGGGTACATCCTGAACAGCTCTCCAGGCCATCGCAGGGCAGAAACACGCTGACGGCAATTCAGCCTCCTCTTTACGAAAGTCAGCGATAGTTCTTTTACATTCCTCTCACCACAGACAGTGAGAGACACGGCCGGCCTTTGATAACCCAGTTAGCTGCACTGGGGGGATAATAATAATAATAATAATAATAATAATAATAATATAATAATAATAATAATAATAATAATAATAATAATAATAATAATAATAATAATATAATAATAATAATAATAATAACACAATCTTTCCATAATTATGGGATGTCCCATGTAATAAGATGGACCACTTAGTGATGCTGAACCAGGGGCCGGACTCAGACTTCTCTCTGACTCAATGTCACATGACCTACACTCTCCTCCACATCATCACCTACTGATTGTCAAACACACTCGGTGATGATGATGTCAGAGAGAGGGCTGCCACCACGCTGGGACATCCCATCCACAGAGCTTTACCTACTGCTTCTGGTTTGAACAGGTTTTGTGAAGTCAGCTTGCTCCTGAAATTTAAGAATGAAACATTAAAGAGAGAGAAAAAAAAACATCAGGTCTGGAATTTAAATCCACAAAAAAGAATTCAGGAATTATTTTAATAATCAAAAAATAAATAAATAATAAAACGGGTACTTTATTCCCACTACACCCACACATCTGTCAGAAAAGTTACGTGTACTTGCTTAGAGCTGAGCACACACACACACACACACACACACACACACATACACACACACACACACACACACACACACACACACACACACACACACACACACACACACATGATATCTACCCAACAGGTTTAAGATTTTACTCCAGGCTCAAAATCACATTGAAGTGTCAAACTGGTATTAAGTCGTTCACCTCCAGTGAACATCTGCGGTGTTGACAAATCACAGTCTCTTCTGGAATGTTCAGTATGTCAGACTTTGTTAACGTTTGCACACACACACACACACACACACACACACACACACACACACACACCAAAGAATAAATGTATACGTAGATCTGTCATCGATGAGTGTAAATAAAATGTGTGTGTAATTTCTGTAATGTATACCGAGTCTCTGGTTCTGCCTTCGGAGCACGTTTATTTTTTGGTTTTGCTGTACTGTATTAATACACGGTATTTACACACTCCACTGATTATAAAGCACTGCGGGAGATGATATAAAGATGATCTAAGGTTCCGATGTGGCCTTCGAGGTTTTCTTGGTGTTCCTCCTGACCAGACTTAACGTCTCGGCCCTCGTTACACTTCGACTCTACGCACATGGTTATAGTATGTGTTATTTTTAATGTTAAATAATATCTACCAGTGTCACCAACTCCGGGTGAGGGCGGGGTATTCCCTGAACAGCTCGCGGGTCCATCGCAGGGCAACCCACACACAACTATTTACACTCATACGCACACTGAGGAGCAATTTGAAACAGCCAGTTGGCATAAAGTGCATGTATTTGGACTGGTGGAGGAAACCAGAGTGCCCGGAGGAAACCCATATAAGGAGAACATGCAAACTTCATGTTTATATGGATAATATGTTATATAATGAGTGAGGAATGAATATATATATAAATGGTAGGATTGTGGATATTTCATAAAAGCTATAAATGTGATGCACAAAACAAACGAATGATGCAGTGCAGAGGATCAACATATAAACATTACAGGGGAAAAATACAACAGTTTAATGTCATATTATCATCTGAGCATAAACACACACACACACACACACACACACACACACAGTGAAACTAACAGGTCAGGCAGGCCTTTACGTGGTTGTGTAAGTGCAGGAATGCAACGCTTGAAGGGTCTGAGCTTTCACTTTTGAGGTCAAAATGGCTATTTTAGCACATCCATCACTCTTCATGCTTATCTGTATATATCACACACACACACACTGTAAGAGGTCTGAGGTGTGGTAACATATGACCAATGTTTTCATGTCATATTCTGTGACTCTTAATCCTCCGATGATTTGAGGGGATTGAGGGGAAAAATTCTAAATCTGAATCTAAAATCTGGTAACGACGTTGTAGGAATGTTTATAAATGAAGGTTCTGGAACCGTGATGTTTAAGAAAGCAAAATGTTCTCATTCTGTGCAGCGATAACAATGTAAGAAACAGGAAGACCTTGGGATCAGTAGCCCACTGAGCCACCACTGCCCCGGAATATGAGTTCATTAGATTTACAAATCATTGCATTCTGCTTTTACGGTGGCGCAGAGGTTAGCACGTCTTCCTCACAGCAAGAAGGTCCTGGGTTCGATTCCCGGGCTCGGGGCGTTTCTGTGTGCATGTTCTCCCCGTGCTTACATTGGTTTCCTCCGCGTACTCTGGTTTCCTCCCACAGTCCAAAAACATGCACAGTAGGCTGATTGGTGGTTCCAAATCGCCCCTAGGTGTGAGTGTGAATGGCCTGCTCATGGCCCTGCTCTGGTGAGCTGTTCAGGGTGTACCCCGCCCTCGCCCAGAGTCGGCTGAGATGGGCACCAGCCTCCCCGCGACCCTAAATAGGATTAAGCTGCTTTGAAAATGAATGAATGAATGAATGAATTCTGGTTTTATTTATGTTTTATTAAGTAACGTAACATTTGGAGGTTTTAACAGACATACAAAAAGTTTTGTGCATAAATTGCTGCAGAAAATGTATTACTGTGTCACACCTCATGATAATTTCACTGCAGTAAACACACACACACACACACACACACACACACACCCATGGGGTGTGCCACATTTTTGTTAAACAGCTCCCTCCCTTTATTAAAAACCACAAACGTGCTTTCTCAACCTCTTTCCTCTGAAATGACCTGTGGCACTTATTAATACACTGACTTCATGCATCACACACGTCGTGATACGTTTCCCGTCAGTGTAACAGTTTGTCTAAAGGTTCTGCATCAGGGAACATGTTTAGACACGTCAACAGGACCAAGTGCAGCTTAAATAAACACAAGTATGTCAATAAAATATTTCTATAATTGCACAAAGAACACAAAGAAGGGATTTCTTTTATTTATTTGAACTTTTTGCTTTTTTTTTTTTTTTTTTATGCATTGCAGCGCTGGAACTAATGATGAGCCTGAAGAGTGTGAGAATGTGGACGAGTGCCGAGTTGAAATACCTGCTTTCATTGTTAACTACAACTTAAAGAGAACACGACACACCCACGTGAAGTATCCAAATGTCTTGAAGACAGGGGGAGAGAGAGAGAGATAAAGATAGATAGAGAGAGAGAGAAAGAGAAAAGAAGATGGTTGCACAATTCTCATTCATGTGGTTTCACTAACCTTCCTTAAGAATTCCTGCGAAGCCAGTTGTAAAAATAAAAGAAAAACGCTAAGAGTTAAGCAGATGCACAGAGAGAGAGAGAGAGAGAGAGAGAGAGAGAGAGAGAGAGAGAGCAATATGCAAATGTAGAAAGAAAGATTCAGGACATGAGAACGATATCGGAGCATTTCGTAGCTTTTCAGTAAATGAAATTCCTGCACCGTTCTAAAAATATCCACTGCAACTAACTAACACGGAAACGTTAAATAAACATTGTGGGAGTGTTGTGGCACGTTTCCACAGCAACAACCTTGAGAAGTAGGTGCAGCTGCACACAGAAGCTGCTCAAGCTGCTGAAGCATGAAAATGTTGATGGTCATAACGTTGTAGAAATGTTTATCAGTGAAGGTTCTGGAACCGTGATGTTTAAAAAAGCAAAAATGTTCTGATTCTGTGCAGCGCTAACAATGTAAGAAACAGGAAGACTTGAGTATTTTATGCAAAATATTCTCACTCGAACGCGTGCAATATAATTTTTATGCAAACTAGAAGACATAAAAGAGAGGAAGACGTCTCTGGGTGCAGGTGTAACTACAGTATTATTACCTGCACATGAGCCTGAAGCCACAAAACCGCCGGGGGCATCTACACTTATGTAAGCACACACACGGGCATGCACACACTCACACACACACACACACACACACACACACACACACACACACACACACACTATGATATCTATGTAGTAACTTACTGTATATGTGCACAGTGTGAGGTGCAGTAGTGTAATAATTAATAACCGATTAGTATTAAATAATTACCTCCACCAAGGAAAGGTTATGATTGTGTGTGTGTGTGTGTGTGTGTGTGTGTGTGTGTGTGGGTGTGGGTGTGTGTGTGTGTGTGTGTGTGTGTGACCACAATACTTCCAAAACTAATGAAGGGAATTCCATGCAATCTTAAAGCCTTCTGGAACTGGATCCAGGACGGCTTTAAAGGATTTTTTTTAACAGAGTGCAATCGGACAAGGAGGCAGAAATCACCCAGAATGCACCAGGGAAAAAAATACATAGTTCAAACCTAATTTCAGAACACACCAAAACTGGGCGCTGTCACCTGCCACTATAACCCATGTAAAGACAAGACTGCATTACCTTGGTGGAGGTCTGCGCTCTCCATTCCTAGTTATATTTTTTTAAGATTAAGGTTTTTGTGAGTTTCAGTGGAACTGCATGTCATGTGTGATTGTTATCCAGAAATATCACAGTATTAAGGTTTTATTGCTATAAATAAGTCAAGACAAACATTAATTCATTCATTTTCTAAGCCGTTTAATCCTAATTAGGGTTGCAGGGAGGCTGGCGCCCACCTCAGCCGACTCTAGGCGAGGGCGGGGTACATCCTGAACAGCTCGCCAAGCCATCACAGGGCAACACACACACAACCATTCACACTCACGCTCACACCTAGGGGCCGGAGTACCCGGAGGAAACCCAGGCAAGCACGTGGAGAACATGCAACTCCATGCAGAAACACCCTCACCGAGCTCGGGAATCGACCCCGGGACGTTCTAGCTGTGAGGTGAACATGCTAACCACAGCGCCACCGTGCCGCCTCTCAAGATAGGGGAGGCTGGAGCCTATCACAGCCAACTCTGTGTGAAGGAGGGGTACACCCATAAAAGCTCACCAGTCCATCACAGGGCCAAAACACACACATCAACATTCACACTCACACATAGGGGCAATTTGGAACAACCAGTTGGCCTGATGTGCATGTGATTCATGCCAGTGTAATAGCTAAAGCTACGAAGCATTTCGACCAATCATATTAATAGATTGAAACAAACTGTTCACTAAAATGTTCTAGGGAGCAGTTGCACCTCGCCGGAGAGCATAAACGGACGTCTGATGGACACTTTATGGAAGAAACTGATTCGGTGGTGAAAGTCGTTTCCGTTGCTGTTCTAGACTCTCGTGATACCCCGGAGGATGTACGTCTCTGTTTCGAACCCGGTGCCCGGTGAAGACCCGTTACATGTACGGTGGTTATACTCTACTTATCCTGAAATCATCAGTTTTGTCCCCGTTACACATCCGTTACACATCACTTCTCATGAGCTCCTCGTCAGTAATCATCCACCGAACATGCGTTCTGTCCGCCACACCCCCGGTTCACCCGATACATGTCAGGTAGTAGTCTGGCTGCGAGTCAGGACCACCGGACATCAGCGGATGCGAACCAAAAAAAACATGACGAGAAACGCACGAGTTCCAAGCAAGACATCAACCGTACAGCCAGCGGACACCTTTACCCGGTGGAGACTGTTCCGAGTTTTGTGCACGCACCAAACATTCCACTGTATTGAACAAACCTCACCTGAAAAGGAACACGTTCACCGAATGAGAACCGGACAAGGAACACATGAGAACGGAAACGAACCGATTGAAGATGTTTCTCTGCTTCTCTCCGGTGAGGCGGGGCCGCTGCTTTAGGAACCGATCCCGTACCTGAGTGTTGGGTTTAACGTGACTGATGTGCATTTTAAATGTTCTGCTGTTCGAATGTTGCAGACGTTTATTCGTGTGAATTTTTCTTTCTGCCTGAGAGAGAAAGAGAGAGAGAGAGAGAGAGAGAGAGAGAGAGAGAGAGAGAGAGAGAGAAAATGTATTTTATTTATTTATTTATTTATTTTTAATTTGTGTAATGATATAACATTTAAATCTCATCCAGGAAACTTGTTATGCAAGCTAACCTTTACTTTCTTTCATTGAAAAAAAAAAATCTAAATGTCACTTCGGAAAGTTTTCACAATTCCTGCACTGTGTGTCAAAACTGAAAAATTTACTGTGAACATTTTGGCAAGTAGAAAAGCAGAGCGACTAATCCCCGGAGTTTCTGTTAGTGCTGCTGGAGGATGGAGGATTAGACCTGTCGATGCCTGTTCACACAGAAGGGAGGGGGGGGGGGCAAATAGCAAGATAGCTCGGGTGGAGCTGGGTGAAATGCTCGAGGCAAATGTGTGTCACTCTTCAGTAAAATCACAGCAACTCGGCCCAGGGATAGAAATGTCAAGAATCTGGATAACATTATTAACTTTTATTCTTTTACACTCCACGTCCTACTACTACTACTACTACTACTACTACTACTACTACTAATAATAATAGCATGAGCAGTAAGCAGCAGTGAGCTTGCATACAGAGAAAGAAGAGATTATTATTTTGGTCTCCAGCGTGTCAGGACCTGCAGCTCCAGCTCTATCGCTCTGATTTTTCCCTGCAAGGAACTTCAGCCGACCGAATCTTCCTCAACATTTCAAATCATGCAGATGAGACAACATTAAATCTCTGAAACCTCGGCCAGGGCTGGAGTCTGATGAAACTTTACACTAAATGTCCAAGAATTCTATAAAGAGGTTCTGACTTTTTGCACAGTGAGCCCGGTTTCACAACGCGTCTTGAAACCTACTGCGGTGAAGCTGACGCTGACTCAACAGTGAACACTCGCTGTGTGGCTACAAGAGGAAAAAACAGAGAGAGAGAGTGTATAAAAATACAAACAACTCACAATGAAAAGTTTGCATGCTCTTCCCGTGCTTGTGTGGGTTTCCTCCGAGTACCCCGGTTTCCTCCCACACAAAAAACATGCACAGTAGGCTGCTCCGAATCGCCCCTACGTGTGAGTGTGAGTGAGAATGGTTGTATGAGTGTTGGCCCTGCGATGGTCTGGCGAGCTGTCCAGGGTGTACAACCCCCCCCTCGCCCAGAGTCGGCTGAGATGGGCACCAGCCTCCCTGCAACCCTAATTAGGATTAAGCGCTTTAGAAAATGAATGAATGAATGAATAAACTTCTACTCATGGCATTCATTTAAAAGAAATCATTGCGATATTTACTCCCTGATGGCTCTTTACATCTTGACAGACTTTGTTCGACTCAGGAAGAGAGCATGGAACCACAAGATGCTCACAGTGAAGACCAAAATCAGGATTATGAAGCATGCGTACTGAGCGCCCTCTGCTATGGATCAGAGACCTAGACACTATACACAGGACAGGACAAGAAGTTCTTTCATCTGAGATGCCTGTGCAAGATCCCTGGCATCACCGGGCACTAAAACATAAAATTATATATCAGGTAATAAAAGTTTCAGTTTCCGAACAGTTGGGTCCGAGCGCCCTCTTGTGGCAGTGAACGTGAATAGCAGTTTAACTGACAGCCATGATAAGAACCTGAATGAACAGCACAGGCCTAGAAATGATACACCATATTACAGTGTAAAATAATATCTTATCAAATAAATAAAAAGAGAATTTATCTAAAATAAATGCTATTTATGGTAAAGTTAAAAAAAAAAACCCTGATTATTAATTTAAATTCTGTGCTTCTTTCCCATTGTGCATTTTCTTATTAGATCACTGACCCTGTGATGGACTGGCAAACAGTTCAGGTTGCACCCCGCCTTCACCCACAGTCGGCTGAGATAGGCTTCAGCCTCCTCGCGACCCTGTTAGGATTAAGTGATTCAGAAAATTCATGCATGAAAAAATATTTTATTATCAAATCGCTTTAGAAATTAACTTCTGGAATCAGCAAATTTTATCATTTTTATCCACAAAAGAAGAAACTGTTAACGGAACAATTTAAATTCAAACTGGAAATAAATTTTTTATACCTAAAAAAACAGTCTAGGAATGATGCCTCATCATAATTTTTGTTTAATAATAACCTAAGAATTGTGCAATAAAATTAATAAATAAAAGATTATGAAAACAAATGCTCAAAGGCATGCACGGATGTTAATACTGTACTCTCAATATATAAAACATAAACCTAAATATCTAAAACATGATTATGCCTATTCTTTTATATTTTAAATCAAGTTATTTTGTATATATCCAGGGGTGGGGTTTGTGCAATAGGTGATACAGTTACGAAGGAAAGTTGATAAATATACCATCAACAGATGGCTGCTAGCGCCACCTTGAGGTTTGGGTGCGTGAGTGTGTTTTCGTCATACAGGGTGACCCATAAAACCTCATACATTTCAAAGGTAATTTAAAAAAAGGTTAAAGATAATCAAATTATTATTTGCACACATGAAAATTAGTGAGGCAGGAGAGGCGGTGCTGAGGTCTGTTGGTAGCCCAACCCCAACCGTCCTCAGACACCATCATGAAGTGGTAGGGAGCGCACCATGCGTTCGCCGTTGAAGTGTTCTTTGCAAACAACCGCCACCCAGAAGGCCTTTCAAAGACGTTTCAGCCACAGTTCCACCCGACACGACCGTCGAGCCGTGGCAGTCTTCAGAAATCACCTCCGAGTGTGTGCAGACAAGGACAGCCACCATGTGGAGGAGGATCTTCTTTAAATCAGGATGTATTTCAAGGTTACCTTTGAAATGTGGGAGGTTTCATGACTACATAATTATAACTATAATTTCTTTAATAGATTAAATATTAAACTATAAATTTGGTGTCATTCCATCTATACAGACTACATTTTATAGTTTATATAATAATACATAAACGAAATGCAACTGTTATAATATTATTATAATTCATTCTTTTGCCTTATACTCTATTAAACTTTATGTACAGATTGGTTTTATTTATTTATTTACTAAGAATAAGTGTTTTTACTAAAATTAAAGTATTAATGTTAATGTTCTTTAACTTGATTCTTATTGGATTATAAAAATGTAACTTTCAAAATCAGAAGTTAATTTAAAAAGAAAAATCTTCATCACTTTCCTGAATGTTAATGAAATCTCAGTCACCGAACCGACTCTTCGGATCACTGAATCGATTCCCAGTGTTGATTTTAAAGAGATGACCTAAGAACCGATTCAAAGGAGCAACTTGTTCCTGAACGACACATCACTCACTTCTTACCTGCTCAGAGAAAACAACGAATATTTGCAAGGTAACACCGAGGGGCAATTCGGAACAGTCAGTCCACATAATGTGCTTGTCTTTGGACTGTGGGAGGAAACCGGAGTACCTGGAGGGAACCCATGTAAGCATGGGGCGATATGCAAACTCTACACATCAAACACCCTTGCCGAGCCTGGGACTCGAACCCAGGACCTTCTTCCTGTCAGGCCATTTCCCACCATTTCATCCTACTAGGGTTACGTGGAGGCCTGATCATGTCTCATGGGTGGTGGCGGGGTACACCCTGAACAACTCACCAATCCATCACAGGGCCAACACACACAACCATTCACACTCACAGGGGCACGCTGGAACAACCAATTAACCTAAAGCCCTTGAAATGCCCTCGCCGAACCCGGGACTCAAACCTACAACCTTCTTGCTGTGAGATGGACGTACTAACCACTATGTCACCGTGCCGCCCACTGGACACAAGAGTGTTTACATTTTTGCCATATATTGATGTTCTGAGATATTATTGGGGACAAAATGTTTATTGTTGGTTAACAAAGCTGAAAACAAGAAGAAGAAACAATCCACGTGTTCCTCAACAGCTTTGTTACAAGAATCGAACTCTGAGACAGAATTGGAAACAGGAACATGTGTAATTCTATAATAAGTGGACAGTAAAAACTCCGGGTGGGAACGTATCACTTTTATTATCAGTAGATTGAGTGAGATCACTTCTTAGGGTCTTGGGTTCTTCTTCTCAGCATTGCGGAGACCCACACGGTTTAGGTGGCGCGCATGACTGTCGTCTCACGGCTTATACCCGAGGTACGGGTAACGGGGGATGTAATGATGCTGCTTTCCAGCGAATGAGGCTGATAACCTACAGCTGAGAGACAGAGTGAAATTATTTTTACATCACAATAATATACAGATTAAAGGGCAGGTGGGATTAGAGAGAAATGAACAAAAGAACTCACAGGTGTGTCGGGAGATACTGACGGCCTGGACTCCACGCACCAGTCTGGGTGTGTGTGTGGAGTGGGGGGGAGAGTCACTTTTTAATAACACAGTACAAGATTCACCATTTTATATGAATAATGATCAACCTGACATCCACTTTTACCTACCTGCTTTCCTCTCCCTCCAACAGTTTCCTGTAGGTAGCGATCTCAATGTCCAAGGCCAGTTTGATGTTCATGAGTGACTGATACTCGCGTACTTGGCGGGCCATGTCGTGTTTAGCTCTCTGAAGAGCCTCCTCGAGCTCCTGTACACGGAGTCTCGCCTCCTTTACAGCTGCTTCACCCCGTTCCTCAGCCTCTTTGACTTGAAGCTGATGATTCGTGCGCTGAAATCATGGGGAAAGAAAAATATTCCATATTATAGGAAAAAATCCCACATTTTACATTGAAGCTTTGCATTTACTATCACAGTGCTGCTATAAATTCATTCAATCATTTCCTGAACCCCTCAATACCACTAGAGTGGCGGGGAGGCCGGAGCCTACTGGGTGAAGTGGCTGGGTTATGCAAACTCCACACACCACGCCGAGCCCGGGACTCGAACCCAGGACCTCGCTGTGAGGAGAATGTGCTCACCACTATTATCACTAATAATATGTCCAAAAATTAGTGCTGTTTTCTCCTGATAAAATCAGTCTCTGAGCCGATCATGTACTGGTTGTAGTGGTTAATCTACCTGCCTGCCCTCGTGTATGGCCCCATGCTGTGGGTAGTGACCAAAAGAACAAGATAACAGGTTCTTCCACCAAGCAGTGGAAGGGAGCTTCCTCCAAAGCCTGTCTGTGCTCCTTCTTAGAGATAGTTTGAGGAGCTTGGGGGAACCTGAGCTCAGAGTAGAGCTGCTGATCCTGCGCTTCAAAACAAGCCAGTCAAAAGGGTTCTGGCATCAGTCAAGGATGCCTCTGGCATGCCTCACAGGTGAAGTGCTGTTCAGCCAGGACGAGACCCCAGGACATCCTGCAGAGATTATATCTCTCGGCTGGACTGCGGCCCTATATAAGCAAACTGGTTCTAATTGCTTGATGATGAGGTAACACCTAAAACTACTTTTTAAAGCTGTGCCAGAACCCAGAGTTACAGAGGTTTACAGTGGAAATGCGGCTCTTACCTGCCCTTTTACAGCATCGATCTCAGACTGCAGGCGCACGATTGTACGGTTATATTCAGCAATTTCAGCTTTGGTGGCTCTCAGGTTTTCTCCACGTTGTGTAACCGTTACTTGCAGCTCTTCATACTGACACACACACACACACACACACACACACACACACACACACACACACACACACACATACAAGTACAGTTTGTACAAATGAATGAATAAAGGTGATTTGTATTGTTATACTATATCTGTTTTGTACACGTAACCTTTTTCATGCAAGTTGAGTCAGTGGAATTGTTAGTGTGCAAGAATCTGTCTTCAGTTTCATTCTGTGTGATATCTGTTTATACTTTTAAATCTTTTTGAGTGTGGACATCACTCATCGCTCACTCAAGTCTAAGATTTTTTTCCCCTGCTGATGTTTTTTGCACCAGTGTAACTCCAAAATAGAATCTCAGGAAAAACATGACTTGACGGATTCTTTCAAGGGTTCTGAGTTTACTGGAAGCCTCTCTAATGCTCAGATATGACACTGAAATACCTTCAGTGCTTCCAGATTTAACTTCCTGTCTAATAGTGTACCACAGTTTCAGCTATGGAAGTAAGACATAAACAAAAAGCAGACCAGCGCCCCCACCTTCTGTTTGTACCAGCTCTCGGCCTCAGCGCGGTTGCGGTTGGCGATTTCCTCGTACTGCGCTCGCACTTCAGCCACAATAGCATCCATATCCAGGTTCCGTCTGTTGTCCATCTCCACAATCACTGATGTTTCTCCGGTCAGAGATTTCAGCTCCTTTAGCTCCTGTTAACAGAAATATAGCTCTAGATTTTAGTGATAACAAACGCTGCGAGATTCAAAAGCTTATATTTACTATTAGTAGCACTATTGAGTTCTGGATTGTGATTGGTCAGAAGAGATGTTGATTAGTTTTCTATACCAGCGGTTTTAGAGGTAGTGCAGCTGATGTATGGTGTGTTTATATGTTCTCAGACTAATATGTTATCGTTTCTATAGCAACAGGCACTCTTACAACAAATGCTTTGTGTGAAGAGTTTTTAAAAACGTCTCCACTTTCTTTTGTGTAGAACTGGAACCTATGCATTCATGACAACGTGATGTCAACCCTTTAGAACTCTGTTAGAGAATGGAGAGGAAATGACTGATTATAGCTGCTATAGTACAAGTGAAAACAGGAACTAACTGGTTTTGAAGATATCCAACAATGTTAAATGTGACTATAATCAGATTCAATAAGGAGGACACGTCATCCTTATAAATAATATAAAGATTACCGCACTGCCTAGAGGCGGAGCTCCCGATAGATATCTCGATTAATAAGTGTCCGAGTCTGGTGTTATAAGAGTAAGGCTGCGTCTTTAAGGGATTCCTTTAAGTTTGCTGTCTGGAGCGAAAGCAGGAAAGATTAACATTAATGCATTTGTATCCTGTCTTGTTAATTTAATTGTCCATTTAACAAGTTTATGTTCCGTGCTCCCATTCATATTTAGTGTTGTTTTGCTCGGCAAAATTTGTCTGCTTGCCTGAGTCAGATTGTGTGTTGTTTATTCTGTGTGAGTCTGAGCGGTGGTGTATGAGCCTCTATTTTTTGGGTTTCAGTTTTTAATAATAATAATAATAATAATAATAATAATACATTTTGTAATTTTTTTATTGCTGCACGTTGTTATAGTAGCGATACATAACAGCCAATCAACATCAACTCAGTGACACAGCAGCCTTATTGGATTTCCAGTGGGGGGGGCACACGCGGACATGGGACAACCATCCAAGTTAAGTTTCATGCCTATGGTGTTCTGCTCAGGAGCTCTGCTAAACATGTGTAAATCTGGTCAATTATATAAGATCTTAAAGGGATGTAACATTGGTGGGTGTGCTGTTATAGGCAAATAATCAACAACAACTCACTACTTTATGACTTATTTGATATTTTTATGTACTGAATTCTTTATTATAGTAAGAAAGAGCCAGGCACCTGCTCGTAGATGAGCGTCAGGAACTGAATCTCATCTTTAAGGCTGTTCAGTGATGTCTCCAGCTCGACCGTGTTCATGTAAGCCTGATCAGAGTCCTGAAAAAACGCACCATAAAGAACCACACCCTCAGTTCAGGTTTCTGATCTTCTCATTCCTTTACAAGCAGACATTGTTTGCAATACACTGTAGAAGATCACTGGAGTGGTTAACCTTTTTTAAGAGCACAAAGCTGTTCTCAGCGTCGGTACGTTTGTTGATCTCATCTTCATATCTGTGAAAATAAAACTCATAGTTTATATATCCAGTGCACATTATATGGGTATAAACTCTTTCAAACAGAGTTCCCTCCTAATGTAACAAGGACAAATTCCCAGGTATAAAATACGGTGTAGATTTGTAGGTTTGTAAAGGTTCTAAGAAATATATCACTCCAATAAACCTCTGAGGAAACACAATTCATGCATACACTCTTGAGGTAAATGAGTTCCTCAAAGGTTGTTTTCAGACAGTTGGGATTAGTTTATCTGAAAGTATTCGCTTTCGAGAAGAGAATCGCATTTTTCTTTGTGTTGATGGCAGTACTTCCTCCCATCTACCACGAAAACCAGGGAAAGCCCACGAAATTACCTAATGACCCAAAGGGACTCCTGCTTGACACTGAATGTGTTTAAAACGCAAGTTGCACCTGGAACAGGATGTTCTGGAACAACTTACACCACCTGAAAAAGTGGAGCATGTTGCGCCCACATCACGTTATTCCCGGAACAAATAGTTTTTACACGGGCAGCTACACAGGGTCAACATGCCCATGTAAAAGTAGCTTAAGTGAATTCATGATCGGGCGTGGGGCATCACGCTGGTGTAGTGGTTAGCACGTCCGCCTCACAGCAAGAAGGTCCTGGGCTCGAGTCCCAGGCTCAGCG
The DNA here is from genome assembly GCA_039654325.1 of Tandanus tandanus. Taxonomy (NCBI): domain Eukaryota; kingdom Metazoa; phylum Chordata; class Actinopteri; order Siluriformes; family Plotosidae; genus Tandanus; species Tandanus tandanus. The sequence goes on along the minus strand of JBCNYH010000006.1, from coordinate 770,073 downwards.
AGGGTGGAGTCTGCATGTTCTCCCTGTGCTTGCGTGGGTTTCCTCCAGGTATTCTGGTTTCCTCCCACGGTTCAAAGACATGCACAGTAGGCTAATTGGCTGTTCCACATTACCCCTATAGGTGTGAGTGTGAATGGTTGTGTGTGTGTTGCCCTGCGACGAACTGGTGAGCTGTTCAGGGTGTACCCCACCTTTACCCAGTGTTGGCTGAGATAGGCTCCAGGCTCCCAGCAACCCCAGTATGATTAGGTGATTTGGCGAATGAATGAATAAATGAACTCATGATTGTGTGTTTGTCGCCGTTTTCCTACTTTTTTTTGAAGTCCTCCACTACACTCTTCATGTTATTCAGTTCGGATTCCAGGTAGCGTTTTTCATTTCCCAGACCATCCAGGTGTCTGCGCAGATTAGCAATGTGGTTCTCGAACAGGCCGTTGATTTTGGACTGGGAGGTGGTCTGTTCTTGCAGAACGCTCCACTTGGTCTCCAACCTTTTGTTCTCCTGCTCCAGGAAGCGCACCTACGGTGGAGCATGGAACATTTACCATTTAAAGACCCTATGATCCCTGTCACGTGAGTCTCTCTAGTTATTTAATATGTAGTGCACACTGTGAGATTTCTCAACCTTTGCATTCGCAGTTCATTTATTAACACTGAGACAATTATCGTCATGCTTAAACCTGTCATGCTTTATTTTATTAGATGGATGGATTGTGAGGATGGGAGCGGCTTTATAGATTACAGATACAGGAGGAAAGGTGTGTCGCTGTTGTGGAAGGTGATAACTCATGTGGTGAAGGACATACTGTAGGGCGTTTATGACGGAAAGTAAACATTAGCCTGATAAGAAAGCAATAAGAGGATAAACGTTAACCTGTTAACAAACAGCAAACCTGTCAGGTGATATATGGTAAAATCAGATCATGCACAATTCCCACAGTTGTATTCATTAATTTTCTAAGCCACTTAATCCTAATTAGGGTCGCGGGGAGGCTGGAGCCCATCTCAGCCGACTCTGGGCGAGGGCGGGGTACACCCTGAACAGCTCGCCAGGCCATCGCAGGGCAACACACGCACAACCATTCACACTCACACCCAGGAATGATTTAAAACAGCCTACTGTGAATGCTTTTGGACTGTGGGAGGATACCGGAGTACCCGGAGGAAACCCACACAAGCACAGAAAGAACATGCAAACTCCACACTGAAACGCCCCGAGCCCGGGAATCGAACCCAGGATCTTCTTGCTGTGAGGTGGACGTGTTAACCGCTGCACCACCGTGCCACCACTATTATTATTATTATTATTATTATTATTATTATTATTATTATTATTATTATTATTATTATTATTATTATTATTATTATAGAACGCGGTAGTACAAATAGACGCCAGCGTCTTTATTTCATTCATACACGGTATGAGCGCCACCGTGTGGTAATATCAGGTACAACAAAACACATGATTTATTTTAATTCAGTGCGTAAAAAAGTAAAGCAAAAGACTGTACATCTTTTAGAAAATATAAAAGCCACTAAATCATTATATCAACATACTTAATGTGTTGGGTTTCAGAGTTGTTATATGCTTAAAAAGTGTATAATTTAATTCAAACAACCTTTTACTTTTACACCGGGGGTTGAATTAAAGCACTTTTTTATTTTACAAAGATAAGAAACACACAGGGATGGTTAGCTGTTGGTGAAGATCTGTTCATGAAACATTTAATGCACTTTTATATGAATATCTTATAATAATTTAGTAATAGTGAACAAATGAAAATATATTAACTCAAAAATTTCATCCAAAAATTATAAAAATCATTTCCATCGGCATCTCTCTCATTTCCTGAACCGGTATAAAGAGGAGGAGTGCAAGGGAAAAATCTCTCTCTCTCTCTCTCTCTCTCTCTCTCTCTCTCTCTCTCTCTCTGACTCTCTGCCTGCCTGTCTTTTTCTGTTACTTAGCTTCTTTATTTATTCATTTATATTATTTATTAATAATTCAGAACCTAAAGAAAGTTGTGTCAGCATTCAGCTGTAAATAAAGAAGGTTAATAACAGGCTACATAAACAAAGAAAGAGTAAAGTAAAAAGATTAATAAACCACCTGCCATAACTCAGAGAAATGCAAATATTCGCAAATACTTTTAGTGACCCCAAACATTCATCTACATGGTATAAACAATCTGAACAAGAAACAGCAGTCTGGAAAAGTGAAAGTACCGGTCTGGACTTCTACTAGAAAGAGTCTGGGACTAGATACAACCATTTATAGGAGAACAGTGCTACAGAAATGATGGAAACAGAAAAACAATGGCAACAGGAATGCTTGCTGTTATAAAGGACAAATGAAGCCTTAATACTAGATACTACATTTTCTGTTTTTTTTTTTTGTTTTTTTTTGCACTTTACATTCAGGTTGTTTATTTAATTTTCTTACCCCTTCTTTCTTTATTCTATTCCATATTTTAAAGGATGATAGCAAGTTTGAGATGTGGATAATAAGCAATTATTAAATAAGGCGGAGTATAATTCTGAAAATCATTCGATCAAGAGGTTGCTATAACACTGAAGCGAATAACACCCTCCCAAACTGAACAGTTAGTTCTTTATCATATCAAACCTGAATTCTATAATAATTGTTTAATCATTCATTCAAAATATTTTCAAA
>JBCNYH010000006.1:746650-762657 GCA_039654325.1 Tandanus tandanus | reverse complement strand
ATTAAAGGAACATCCATAAGTTTGCGTGGAACATTTTTTAAAATATTTGCATTTTTTATTCTAAGGGCGTGAAAACATTTGCAGTCGATTTTAGACGGATGCACTTATAGAAAGACGGTTTATGATGATAGTGCAAAGCTATATGGGATTTTAAGGAAAATTAAGTTGTGTGTGTGTGTGAGAGAGAGAGAGAAAGAGAGAGAGAGAGAGAGAGAGAGAGAGAGAGAGAGACACTCACCACTCTCTGTTTCTTCTGTGTCCACAGGCTCTCCAGGCCGCACGCCAGTTCCTTCTTCAACAGGCCACAGGACTCAGCTCGCCCAGCAGTAACGAGGTCAAACAGAGCCCAGTACAGGTGTGGCACACACACACACACACACACACACTGTAGAAATGGCCATCACAAAGCCCAATGATTTCCTCCCGTACTCTTCCACCTTACCGTTCAATACAGTAACTAACTGTAACCTAATTTACATCTATTTCCACTTTGTTTTTCTTTTTCCTCCTTTACTCTCTCTCAGTCTGTCTCTTTCTCTCTTTCCGAGCTGTATTAAAAAGCAGTCAAATGAATGTGTGTCTTTGTACTGAAGAGCCAGCCACACAATAGGCAGTGCTCGGAGACCAAACACAATTCCCTCTGTGAGCAGGAGGTTAGCTGTAGTGCAGGACCCCCCCTCCCCTCCTTTCCACCTGACCTTGTGCATGCACACACAGAACGTATGTGTGTGTTTGTTGAAGTGGGACAGAACAGTCCAGGAGCAGTAAAACTGGGTTCTCTGGAACCAAGGCGTGGAGCAGCAGTCTTCCACTCACTTCCTTCTTCTCTTCCCCGTCTCCTATAAATCTCATCCAACTCCCTGCCTCTCCTAAACCTCACTTAGAAGTGTCAAGTGTCTCTGTTAGCTTGCGTGTGAGTTGAGTGGACTGTAATGTTAGTCATAGGGAGAAAAATGGATTTATACAGGGTATACCTCTGCTCTGATTTGTGTGTCGGTGAGTTTTAGTAAGTGAATAGTGCATGACGTACTATGTTTAGTTAGAAGAGATAACTATAGAGCCGAGCTGCTAATATAAACTGTTAAACGACATTCAGGTAATAGGGGCGGATGGGTCTCTGTGATAAAACTGAGAGAAACAGCTAATGAGAGAGAGAGAGAGAGAGAGAGAGAGAGAGAGAGAGAGAGAGAAAGAGAGGGGGAGAGAGAGAGAGAGTGACCACCGTCAAACTAGGAGTAGGAAACGAGAGGGTGAAAATTGGTCGAACAAGGTGAAAAATGAATGGGCGGCGTTCGAACCAGCGAGCAACGTATTGCTCAAGAGCAGCTTTCAGTATTTCAAATCATCAATAATCCTGCAGGGAATGTGGACTGACAGTTTAAATGGCCGTGTTGAGAGGTTTTCCCTTCAGGGTAATTAACATTATCAAGGAACAGCAGGTTACCTCGTTAGTGGCTTGCTCATTTAATTAACAAACCACACTAATTAGATTGAACTCCGGGCCGGAGTTTGCTACAGCAGGCATGTCGAGTTAAGGCAAAGTGAAGAAGGGGTTGAGGGGAATAAAGAGACAGTTTTACAAGACCTCTGTGTTACAGTCGCTCTGTGTGTGTGCGTGTGCATGTGTGTGTGTGTGTGTGTGTGCAGAAGCACAAAGAGTTCACGTATGTCAGGAAGATAGATCTGGAGTCGGTGGTGGTGGATTGTTAATGATTAATCCCTCGTTAGATTCATTAGTTTCAAAGCTCTAGACGGTAGAACAGGCAGGTCTCGGCTCGATACCACACACAGCAGTACTGTATATACGGTCTGTACATCACACTGGGCTCCATGTTCTCCTATTACATACAGTATATCTCCCTCTTTCCTTTACACTTATCCACTCACTCACTCACTCACTCGTTTGCTTAATCCTGTTAGGGTCACAGGGAGGCTGGAGTCTATCTCAGCCAACACTGGGCGAAGGCGGGGTACACCCTGAACAGCTCGCAAGACCATCGCAGGGTAACACACACACCCACACACAACCATTCATACTCACAATCACACCCAGGAGCAATTTGGTACAGCCAGTTAGCCTAATGTGCATGTCTTTGGACTGTGGGAGGAAACCGGAGTACCCGGAGGAATCCCATGCAAGCATGAGAAGAACATGCAATCTCCACACAGGAACGCCCTCGCCAAGCCCGGGACTCGAACCCAGGAGCTTCTTACTGTGAGCCCTGCACTCATCCAAATCTTTTTATTGAAGATAGATTAGTGTCTCGCTTTTAAACGGCATCATTATATCATTGGCTTTATAGCTTATGTGTAAATGCACTGCTTATTAACCTAAAAGAGCAGTTTGTAATTTGAAATTCCTCGCTGCCTCCAAGGCAAATCCCAATTGCACCGACAAGTCTTGTCTCCTTCCCCCAACTAGCCCACTCGGATAAAATTACAAAATCATAAGGATGCCGTAAAATAAAATATCCGAACATGATTATGATGTTGATGCAGGTATAAAGCCGTGGCTTTTGTTTTATATGTGTTTTGTTGCTAAGAGTTCGTTTTCAGCCTGTTTAAAAACATGAGGATTTTTACAGCAGGGTAAATTCAGTGAGCTGCAGCACTCCGGCTGGGAGATATCACATTAGGTACATTAATATCATCACTCTCGCACACTCATTTGCCAAACCGCTTAATCCTACTAGGGTCTCAGCTGACACTGGGCAAAGTTGGGGTACACCCTGAACAGCTCAACAGACCATCGCAGGGCAACACACACACAGCCATTCACACTCACACTCACACCGAGGGGCAATTTGGAACAATGTTTTTGAACTGTGCATGTTTTTGAACTGTTGGAGGAAACCTGAGTACCCAGAAGAAACCCATGCAAGCATGGGAAAACTCCACACTATAACACCCTCGCCGAGCCCCGGGACTCAAACCCAGGACCTTCTTACTGTGAGGCGGACTTAAGATCTAAATAAATCAAAGGAATTTCACAATAGCAGCTTAATGTGCATGTAGCATTTTACTTTTATGAATCGCTAACTCCTATTATGGTCGCAGGAAGGCTGGAGCCTATCCCAGCCGACGATATGGGAATGTAAACCCTAAACAGCTCGCGAGTCCATCGCAGGGCTAACAACCTGGGCTATAAACCTCAAAGTATTGATACAGTGAGACAGTATTTACTCAATCACTCATTTGATGACCCGCTTAATCCTACTCGGGTTGTGGAGAGTCTCAGCCGACTCTGGGTGAAGGTGGAGTACACCCTGAACAGCTTGCCAGACCACCGCAGGGCAGCACACACACAACCATTCACACCCACACCTAGGGGCAATTTGGAACAGCCAGTTAGCCTAATGCGCATGTGTTTGGACTGTGGGAGGAAACCAGAGTACCTGGAGGAAACCCATGCAATCACAGGGAGAACATTCAACTCCTCACAGAAACGCCCTCGCCAAGCCCGGGACTCGTACAAAGGACCTTCTTGCTGTGAGGCAGATGTGCTAACCATTTATTTGTAAAGACAACATGCTCTTTAAAAGGATGTTTTGCTTTTTGCCGAGTTGAACAGCTTTCCAAACAAGCACGTTGATCTGTGTCTGTGAGTCCTTCATCGTTCACCATGCTCGCTGCAGTGGGAGGTGTGTTTGAGCAGTCTGGATGCTGGAGTGACTTAAATCATTCAGTCACAGATACGTAGTTTAGAATGTATAAGCTGGGTGACCTGGGCATTTGAGAGAAGTGCAGAAAAAAAAAAAGCACACATGACAGACAAATCCGAAAACGGCTGCCACTCGGGTTAACTCCTTGTGGAGGTTTTACATTGATTCAAATGGAGCTGAATGAATAATAATCTTTTTGCTGGCTGATAATTAGATCTTTCCCCCCTTTTCCTTCTTTTTTTTCCAGAGGAGACTAAAGTTACATTCGACAGCCTTTTGTCTGAATGCTCCACATGATTTTGGCAAAGTAGGCTGTCGACGTTTCATTTTTTTTGGTAGCAGGAGCAGCTTTGTCCTTAATAGTTATCTTTGATACACTAAGAACACAGTTTTCACACTGCTACTGAGTCATACAAGATCAAATTCAATTGTTTGTCCAATATAAACTCACTCGGTCACTACGGCTAATGGATAGAGAAGCGGCTTTGGGAACGAAAGGTCGCTGGTTCGATTCCTGAACCAGCAGGAAAAATGTGTGGTGGTGGGGGGGGTGAGCTGCTCCTTCCCTTCCTCCACCGTCATGGCTGAAGTGCCCTTGAGCAAGGCACCGAACCCTCAACTGCTCTCCGGGCACTACAATGTGTGTGGCAGCCCACTGCTCCGAGTGTGTGTGTGTGCTCACTGTTTACGTGTGTATGCCCACTTTGGATGGGTTAAATGCAGAGGTAATGATTTCCCCTGTGGGATTAACACAGTATAGCACAATCAAAAAAAAAAAAATCCCAAATTTGCAGAACCGCATACTAGGGTCATGGGGAGGCTGGTGCCTATTTGAGCCGACACTGGGTGAAGGCGGGGTGAACAGCTCAACAGACCATCCATCCACACTCACACTCACATGTGAGGCAATTTGGAACCCCCAGTTAGCCTAATGTCCATGTGTACCGACTGTGGAAGGAAACCAGAGTACCCAGAGGAAACCCACACGAGCACAAGGAGAACATATAAACTCCACACAGAAACGCCCTCTCTGACCCCGGGACTCGAACTCGGGACCTTTTTGCTGTGAGGCGGACGTGCTAACCACTACGCCAGCGTGCTGCCCGATATAAACTAGAAATAAATTAAATATTGTGTGTGCCAGTATGTGTTTTTATGGCAGGGAGTGTGTACAATGTACGTCGGGGTTGTACAAACTCACTCACACACACACACACACACACACACACACACACACACACACACACACACACACACGCACACACACTTACAGATAGACATATACAGTACAAAACGCGCACGTGGCAGCAGCCACATATCAGTTGGTAATTGAAAAGGGAAAAAAGTCCTCGTTTCATGTATTATTGAGGCCCTTATTTAATTAAAAAAATGAAAAGACTCATTAGAGACATGCTAATTAGTTTCCTTCTTGTGCGTGTTAACAGAAGAGCTGCGTTGCCATCGCGCCATTGTGCTCACAGAGTGCCACATTTAAATGAGCTGATGGAGAGATGTGTGTCACCAGCTGGCGCGCCTCGCCCATCTTCTGAATCCCCCTCTCCTTTCTCTTCATGCTTTTTTTTTCACGTGCTGGTTCACTTCTTTAGCGACGGCCGAGCACGCCGTGTTTTCTTCTTACAGCCTTGCTAATGCACACTTTGAAAAGTTCTTCAACCCTGCTAAGTATCTTGGTTCCTTGGTTCTGGGTGGTGATCCAAACCCTTTCTGGCGAAGTTTTGTTTCGGAGATGGTCCCTGCTTCAGAATTCTTCACTAGTGTTTTAAAGCCATATCAGGAAAAGCTATCCGCTGTTGATATGCTCACATTCCTTTTGAACTTTTGATTCCTGAAACGTAATTTTTTTATCCATTAAGTGGAAGTGCTTACTTGGAACTTTTCTCCTTTTTTTTTCCACTTGTGTGAAGAGAGAATGCTTGAAAAAAAAAAAAAAAAAAGAGTCCGACGGAATGAGAAAAAAGTGGGGAGGGTGACGGACGACACAAGCCGCAGAGGCAGAACAGTGCAGGGCAGCAGTGCCCGTTTCACAGTTTGGGTTCCGGCGCAGCCGAGTGTGAAAGTCCATTTTTTTAAAGCTGAAACATGAGTGAAATGTGCAATGAAGGCCAGTCGATAATGGGGCTTTTATGCTTCCCCCCACCAGCGTCAGCCGCTTCTCTTGTGTTCTACTGGAAATTTTTTGTCATTTTTATTCTGGGGCAGTGGGGCGTTAGATAGAGGCACAAGGGGGTGTGTGTGTGTGTGTGTGTGTGTGTGTGTGTGACGAACAAGAGACTAATGGAAGAAGGAGGGGGGGGAGACTTTGTGGAGGAGGTGGAACACAAAGTGATGACTTTAATAAAGAATGAATTAAAAAGGCAGAAGGAATTATTGAGTTCAGATTACCCAGCATGCACTGAGAGGGGAGTGGAGGATGATGTCACTGTCAGAGAGGCGTCACTGAAGATCACAATATATGTTCTAAACAACATGGACCAGACAGACCTCGTTAACAAGCTGCAGACGGGTAAGATGTTCCTGTACAGAGACCCAGTGTTGGTCCCGAGTGTTCACACTCATGTGTTGAAGCTGAAATTCTGTCACCATCCCTGAGTTGATTATTTTCCTCAAACAGCATCTCTCCAAGTGTTTTATTACACTGAACTCACTGCAGTGTGCTAACAAATACAATGTTATATTTATTATAAGTGGTGTACTTTTATCCCTTTATAGTTACACTGAACTGTACATTATTGTACATGAAAAGTGTGGAGTCGGTGCACCATCCAGAGACGGACAGCAGGGACAAGGACACTTCTGCTCATCTAAGGTCAGGACAGTCCTGTGTTTTTCACCACATAGTGTAGAATATATATGTTTTATGGGCAAAAATTTGAGCACCCTTACTATCACACCTGTATGAGTCTGTTGAATTGAACAGGGCGACCCAATAAAACCTCCAACATTTCAAAGATATTTGAATAAAATTATTAAAGAGACTCAAATTATTATTTTTTGATAATGAAACTTCATTCAGCAGAGTTTTTATTCATCATGATTTAAAGATGATCCTCCACATGGTGGCGTCATCGTCTGTACACTCTCGGAGGTGATTTCTGAAGGCTGCCGTGGCTCGATGGGTCGTATCGGGTGGAACAGCGGCGATCTCCTGCTGAATAACAACCTTAAGGGCTTCAAGAGTTTGGGGTGGATGAGGGTGCACTCGTGATTTAAGATAGCATACAGAAAAAATCACAAGCGGCGGAGTCAGGGGAACGGGCCGCCACCCGACATCACCACGCGAAGAGATCACCCGGAACCATTTCCCTCAGCGCTTCCAATGATCTTCCAGCTGTGTGTACCGTAGCTCCATCTTACTGAAACCACACATCCACCTCTTCAACATCAAGGGGTTCAAGATGGGGTCGGACCTCCAACAGACCTCAGCACCGCCTCTCCTGCATCACTGAGGTTCATGTGTGTGAATAATAATATGATTCTCTTTAACTTTTGAACCATGGGAGGATTTTCTGGGTCACCCTATAGATGCTCTGTTATAATAATCTCCACTTTTCTGGAAAATTACACATTTTATCTTTTATTTTTACAGGTCAGAGAAGAGTTCCAACAAAAATAAGCTAGAATCTGTTTTCAAGGTTTGTCCATATTTGTTATCAGTAATTTGATCACTAGAGCACTTATCTGAGATTTGTTCCTTTTTATCTGTTATTTTATAGTCAATTCCCTCCTGTTAATTATTGCATCCCTATCTTGCAAGCACCACCAATCAGGGAGGGGCGGGAGCAAGCATGTGCCCCCTCCGTGACACGTGGTGCTGCCACCCACATCTTTTCAAGCTGCTTGTGTATTCAGGTGCAGCATAACACACGCAGAGGGATCCGCCCCCACACAACCACTCACAATCACACTCACACCTAGGGGCAATTTGAAACAACTAAATAGACTAATGTACATGTCTTTGGACTGTGGGAGGAAACCAGAGTACCCAGAGGAAATCCACACAAGCAGGAGAACATGCAAACTCCACACAGAAATGCCCCGAGCCTGGGAATCGAACCCTGGACCTTCTTGCTGTGAGGCGGATGTGCTAACCACTGTGCCTGAGCTCTCACAGGAGGGACATCTTCATGTCACTCATAGCGATCCGCAGCCAATCAGGGGCATCTGTGAACTTATGGGTACAAGGGAGCAGATAGCGATTTCCCTCTGAGCGTGTTAGGTCCCTGCGAATACGCATGTGCAGCAGTTCATAAAGAGGTGGCTGGCAGCATCACGTATCTCGGAGGTGGCACATGCTTGCTTACATCCCTCTGTGGTTGATGGTGGTTGCATGATAGGGAAGCAATACTTAACACGTGGGAAGTGTTTGCAACTAAATTACACGAGAAAAATCATAGAAAAAGCTGATGTTTTAGTGTGAAACATCTTTCATTCATAATCTCTGATTTTATTACCCTTTTAACTGTGCGAAATGTAGACAGACTCTGCATTCTGTGGTTTATGTATCATCACTCATTGTTGTAGCATTGTGTGTGTGTGTGTGTGTGTGTGTGTGTGTGTGTGTGTGTGTGTGTGTGTGTGTGTGTTTGTGTGTGTGTGTGTGATTATTCCTGAGCAGGAGGTGGAACACAAAGTGATGACTTTAATAAAGAATGAATTAAAAAGGCAGAAGGAATTATTGTGTTCAGATTACCCAGCATGCACTGAGAGGGGAGTGGAGGATGATGTCACTGTCAGAGAGGCGTCACTGAAGATCACAATATATGTTCTAAACAACATGGACCAGACAGACCTCGTTAACAAGCTGCAGACGGGTAAGATGTTCCTGTACAGAGACCCAGTGTTGGTCCCGAGTGTTCACACTTTCATAAGGAATAAAAGAATCTGAGGTGATGTGACGAAGCTGAATTACCGTCACCGTCCCAGAGTTGATTATTTACCCCAACAGCATGTTTTCAACCTTTTCATCAACACAAAGCATGAACTCCTCTGTCCTGAAAGTGTTCATTCATTCATTTTCAAAGCTGCTTAATCCTAATTAGGGTTGCGGGGGGCTGGTGCCCATCTCAGCCGACTCTGGGCGAGGGCGGGGTACATCCTGAAAAACTCACCAGGCCATCGCAGGGCAACACTCACACACTACCATTTACTCTCACTCTCACACCTAGGGGCGATTTGGAACAGCCAATTAACCTACTGTGCATGTGTTTGGACTGTGGGAGGAAACCGGAGTACCTGGAGGAAACTCTAACAAGCACGGGGAGAACATGCAAACTCCACACCGAAACGAGCCTAGGAATCGAACCCAGGACCTTCTTGCTGTTCGGCCAACATGCTAACCACTGCGTCACCGTGCCGGCCGCCCTATCGTGAAAACGTGAGAACATTTGAAGTTACAGCGTTACTTCTGAGTGTCCGGCAAATCACTGACACCGGAGACTCCTTCCAAAAATACTGTGTGAACAACTCCTTACAGAAAACTTCACTGTATCATTGATTACATGTTTATACATGCTTCTGCTAGTGAGTGGTTATTATACAAAAAACGTTTGATCAGAAGGAGCATGTCCGCCTCACAGCAAAAAGGTCCCGGGTTTGAGTTCCTGGTTCAGTGAGGGCGTTTCTGTGTAGAGTTTGCATGTTCTCCTTCTGCCTGTGTGATTTTCCTTTTGGCACTCCGGTTGCCTCCCAAATTCCAAGAGCTGGAAATTCCTTGAAGGAGCCCAGCGTTGGGCTGGTCCAGAAGAACAGTGATCTGGTCAAGCTGCCTCTGGTGCTTTTGTATTTGCTCATTCTGGGCCAACATATCTATAACCAAAGCATGTCTGCTACATCCAGAGCAGGTGTTCTTGTACAAATGCAGATATGGTTTGACCTGTGCAACATAAACAAACACTGGGAAAATGAACTAGAACAATAAGAACTGGGGAAATATGGAAGCAGAAGAACATGAAGTGAAAATGACAACCGCAAGACAAAGAGTACTGCTAACATAGGACATGAATACTAGAACTCATCAGACCTTGAATCCGGTACACATGATCATGTCATGTACAGCGGTCGATGTAGTCCTGACATCAGTATAAAGACCTCCACAATAAAGGCGTGTCCATCGCTCTGATTTAGACTATAGGTGGGTTTTCATTCATCTGTACGATTTAGGAAACAAGAAATACAAATATTAAAAAAACTTTAAAACTTCTAAAAACATCTTCAAATAGCACAAAAAAAAGTTTATGCTTGCATGAAATGTTTTTCAGAGAATTAGACGAAGCAATATTTTGCTTAATTTAAATGGAAACATTCAGTCATTCATTCACAAAACTGATTTTTCCTTAATTAGGATGGCAGGGAGGCTGGAGCCTATCTCAGCCGACTGTGGATGAAAGCACGGTACACCATGAACAGCTTGCCAGTCTATCTCAGGGCCAACACACATAACCTTTCACACTCACACCTCAGGGCACTTTGGAACAGCCAGTTAGCCCAATGTGGATGTCTTTGGACTGTGGGTGGAAACCAGAGTACCCAGTGGAAACGCATGCAAGCACATGGCACGCAGGACCTTCTTGCTGTGAGGCAGATGTGGTAACCACTATGCCACTGTGCTGCCCTTAAATGAAAGCATGTTTTTCTTATTCGATTAAGCACTGCCACGCCTGTGCCAAATATCAGAGCTCGGAGACCCGACGGGTTTTCATGGAAGCAGAAAACCCAGGCTTGATTGCAATACATCACTCAGTGGGAACACAGACTATTTAACTGTGATTCTTTGATTTTTCTTAACACTGCAGTACAAAAACCTGACTAGAGATCACCTGTCTCAAGGCCCTTTTTGTCTTTGTTCCCGATCACACAGTGCGGATACTGGTTCATCAGCACATAGTGCATGTTTCCACTGTGGGATGGTCCCGGACTCCTCTGAGCCCAGAGAAGTTGGTAGCACTTCTGGACACAGTTAACATAATGCTTCCTTTACTCCATAGTAAAGTTTTAAATGGTGTTTGTGGATGTAACTGTATATTGTAGAGATTGATAAAGGTTTATTAAAGTCATCCGGTGCCCATGTGGTTCTGTCAGCTATAGATGAATGATGGTTCTTGATGCAGTTCCATCTGAGGGATTGTAGATGGCAGGGGTTCAGTTTAGGCTTGTGCCCTTACCCTTTAAACACCCAAATCCCTCCAGATTCCTCAATTAGTTGAATAATATTACACACTGTAGAGGGAGAAATATCATAATCCCTTCCTATCATTCTCTCAGGAAAGTTATCTTTAAAACTCCAAGCACTAGATCCTTCCTGGACACATCTTTTGTACCAAATTATGATGATGATCACCTGATAACATCATTATTAAATTGTTCTATCTTGTTAATAGTCAAAAATTGCCCCCATCCCAATTTTTTGGAATGTATTGGATGCCTACAATAAATATCTATAACAAGAAATATCTGGGGTTCTTTATGTCTGTAATGAAATACAAACCAATTTGGACCAAGTACAATTTGGAACATCCAATTAGCCTAATGTGCATGTCTTACACAATAAGAACATGCAAACTCTACACAGAAATGCCCTCACCGAGCTCGGGACTACAATCTTGTGACCTTTTATTTATACTGTAAATATTTACTCTTGTGTTCTTCTTTTTATCAGAACTGGTCTCTGTATATCAACAACACTATAAATCCAAAATGCGACACAAATATAAAAGAATCTGTGACACCTCACAGCATGGAACCCCAGCACTTCTAAATGAGATCTACACAGAACTCCACATCACCGAAGGTTCCGGAGGAGACATTAATAATGAACATGAGGTGAGGCAGATTGAGATGCCATCAAAAAGACCAACATCAACAAGGAAGCCCATCAAATGTAATGATCTCTTCAAACATACGTCCATCAGAAGTGTGCTGACTACAGGGATTGCTGGAATTGGAAAAACAGTCTCTGTGCAGAAGTTCATTGTGGACTGGACTGAAGGAAAAGCGAATCAGGACGTCACCTTCATGTTTCCACTTCCCTTTAGAGAGCTGAATCTGATGAAGGAGAAACATCTCAGTCTGATGAACCTTCTTCATCACTTTTTCCCAGAAATAAAAGAAGTACAGTCGGTAACCTGTGATACCAGTAAAGTGGTGTTGATCTTTGATGGTCTGGATGAGTGTCGACTTTCTCTAAATTTCCAGAAGAATGAAAAATTGGATGATGTGACAGAATCAGCCTCACTGGGCGTTCTTCTGACGAACCTCATCAAGGGGAATCTTCTTCCCTCTGCTTTCATCTGGATCACCTCTCGACCAGCAGCAACCAATCAGATCCCTCCTGAGTGTGTAGACCAGGTAACAGAGGTACGAGGGTTCAACGACTCTCAGAAAGAGGAATACTTCAGGAAGAGGATCAGTGATCAGAGCCTGGCCAACAAAATCATCTCACACATGAAGTCTTTAAGAAGCCTCTACATCATGTGCCACATCCCAGTCTTCTGCTGGATTTCAGCCGCTGTACTGGAGAGAATGTTGGGTGAAGCAGAGAGTGGAGAGATCCCCAAGACTCTGACTCAATTGTTCACACACTTCCTGATCTTTCAGATCAAACACAAGGACCAAAAGTACCATCAGAAACTGGACCATGATCTTCAGAAGACCAGAGAGATTATCCTAGCACTGGGAAAACTGGCTTTCCAACAGCTGGAGAAAGGAAACCTGATCTTCTATGAGGACGACCTGAGAGAGTGTGGCATTGATGTCAAGCAAACAGTGTGCTCTGGCATATGCACCCAAATCTTCAGAGAGGTGCTTGGGCTTCACCTGGGGAAGGTGTTCAGCTTTGTACATCTGAATGTTCAGGAGTTTTTGGCTGCTTTATATGCATTTCTCCACTTTATCAACAAAACTCTAACAGAACAACCAACCAGTGATCTCTCTGGTCTTTTCCACAACTCAAGCATGTCTGATTTCCTGAAGAGTGCAGTGGACAAGGCCTTGCAGAGTGAGAACGGACACCTGGACCTGTTCCTCCGCTTCCTTCTGGGCCTCTCACTGAAGACCAATCAAACTCTTTTACGAAGTTTTCTGCCAGAGACAGGAAGCAGCTCTTACAACAAAGAGGAAACAGTCAAGTACATCAAGCAGAAGATCAGGGAGAATCCATCTGTAGAAAAATCCATTAATCTGTTCCACTGTCTGAATGAACTGAACGATCGTTCTCTCGAGCAGGAGGTCCAGACTTACCTAAAACCAGGAGGTTACCACTGTCTCAATGGAATCAGATTATCTTCTATTCAGTGGTCGGCTCTGGTGTTTATACTGCTGATGTCAACACAGGAGCATGAGGAGTTTGATTTGAGGATGTATGACCCATCAGAGAGATGTTTTTTAAGGCTGCTGCCAGTGATCAAAGAATTCAGAAGAGTCGTGTGAGTATTTTCAGATGAGAATAAGTTTTATTGGACAAGTTTGTGCAAACAAACAAGGAATTTGACTCTGGTTTAACTTCACTCACTGTACAGGAAACATTTAAGTTAAACTCATACAAAAATTAAGGTTCAATAAAGTGAAGAAATACAATGTAAGGAGTATGTGCAAAAATTCAAAAGGTGACAATATAATATAAAATTTACAGTATAGTGCAAAAATTGTCATTGACTTTGGGTGCAAACCAGTGTTCATGAGGTACCGCTAGCTGGTTAACACAGACTCTTAGACAGGAGGGGGACACAGGCAGGTCCCAGAACCTAGTGTTTCTGAAAGAGCTGTCACACATCTCGTTCGCGGGGGGTCTGAGGGCAGGGGAGTGGGGGTCGTAGATAGTCCTTTTGTGTGGGTGGAAGTTGTGAAGGGGGTAAAGTTCAAATCTGTTCAGTCGAAACTGTTCAGTTCATCTTCCAGTCTGGTGTTTTCCACAGGTGTGGGGGGATAGGTTCCTGTAGTTGGTGATGTAGTATGGCCAGGCATACTGACGCAGGATCTTTGCCTGAGACGCTTTAGCTTCTCACTGTAGCTGCTCTTTGGTACTATGATCTCCTTTGTCTGCTTGTTTCTGGCCTGCTTGTACAGGGCCCGGTCTTCACTACTGTAGGCCTCTTCTTTGGCCTGGTGCAGCTTCTTGAGTTTAGCTGTGAACCATGTTTTATTGGTGTTGTATGTGCAGAAGGCCTTGGTCTGTACACACATGTCCTCACAAAAACTGATGCATGACGTGACTGTGTCAGGGAGTTCATTAATGTCTGTGGTTGCAGCTTCAAAAACTCTCCAATCAGTGCAGTCAAGGCAGCCCTGTAACAGAAACTTTGACTCCTTTGTACATTTCCTCATGGTCCTCACAACACTTTTTAACTTCTGCTTGTATGTAGGGATGAGATGGAGCAGAGAGTGATCAGAGAGGGGGACAGCACGCTAAGCATCCTTTACAACTGGGTAGCAGCAGTCCAGTATGTTTGTGTCCAATGTTTGTGTTTGATTCCAGAGTTGTTTACTGTCATTCCGTCCATAAACAAGCATTCATTCATTCATTCATTCATTCCTACATTCATTTGCCAAACTGCTTAACCCTACTATGGTCACAGGGAGGCTGGAGCCTATCTCACCCTGAACAGCTTGCCAGTCTAGCACAGTGAGAACAAACACACAGCCATTCATACTCACGCTCGCACCTAGGAGCAATTTGGAACTAATATGGAAGGATAATTTTCATGTCTTTGGATTGTGGGAGGAAAATACCCGGAGAAAACCCACGTTACCACAAGGAGAACATGCAAACTCCACACAGAAACGCCTTTGCTGAGGGGACCTTCTTGCTGTAAGGCAGACATGCTAACTCTGAAGTTACACTAGGGCACAAAGACTGCAATCGCCATGATTTGAGAAAATCATGATGAGCGTGAGGGTTCATGGCATCGAATTGTGAAGATCATGATGGAAGTTGGTGGATTTGTAACGACCGCGCCGATTGTGGCCAAAAAATTTTAACTGTCAAAAATTTTGCTGCAGTTATTACAATGTATTACGATTCAACAACAATCATGATAGAACATGGGAATCGTAGTAGAGCACAGTAGAGATTAACAGACCTTAACAGACCTTGATGATAGGGGATCTTGATGAACTTGGAAACACGATTCCTTAAAGATTGATCTCTTGGATTCACCCTGCCTCCTTTTTATACCCCAATCGTGCTCCAGGCGTGCTCATAAATCATGGAGATCACAGACACTGTGGCCCTGTGTAAACCCAGGGTAACCACTACGCCACTGTGCTGCCACAAGTACACAATAAAACTGAAAAAACATCTCTCTATAACGACATAAAAACAAACAGGTAGTAGAAAATGAGGATTCTGTGCGATGTAAACAGTTGAGAAGTGATTTTGCATTTTTTTAGCTCTTAGTGCAGTAAGAAGCACTGAGGTATTGAGGAGTTTGAGTGCCTGGGGGAAGAAGCTGTAGTGGTACTTGGTCGTGGTGGTTCCAGTGCTTTGAAACCCTTTCCAGACAACAGAGGGGTGAACACTCCCTGGGATGGGTGTTCCTCAGTGTGAGCTGCATGATGAATACAGAGTTCTGTAGGTGCACAGTTCTGTAAGTGATGGGAGGGGGGACCGTGATGATCCTCTTAGCAGTTCGCACAATCCGCTGTAGTCCAGACAGTGATGCATGTGAAGAGGAAGCTCTTGATAGAAGGTGTAGCAGGTGATAAAGATAAGAGGAAAGCTAGAATTATTTTAGCCTCCACAGGAAGTAGAGTAGAAGCTACTGACCATTCAAAAGAACCTGCGTTTCCCAACTACTGGACTGAAAGCAGGGAGGGTTAACACTGAGTTTTCTTTTCTCCGCCTTTTACTCGCTGATTTCTGACTTAATTTGAATCACCTGTCTTGTTAGTTCAGA
This sequence comes from Tandanus tandanus, assembly GCA_039654325.1. NCBI lineage: Eukaryota > Metazoa > Chordata > Actinopteri > Siluriformes > Plotosidae > Tandanus > Tandanus tandanus. The sequence goes on along the minus strand of JBCNYH010000006.1, from coordinate 747,086 downwards.
TTAGTTGTTCCATTTAACAAATACATCATCTTCCCATTCATTTTTGGTGTTGTTTTGCTCAGTGAAAGTTAGATTGTGTTTTTTATTCTGTGTGAGTGGTGGTGTATGGGCCCCTATTTTTTGGGTGTCAGTTTCATTATTACTAATAAATCTAATAAACTGTTTATTATTATTATTGTTATTATTATTATTGTTGTTGTTGTTATTATTAATATTATTATTATTGTTGTTGTTGTTGTTGTTTTGTTGTTGTTATTGTTGTTGTTGTTATTATTATCATTGTTATTATTATTAATATTCATATTATTATTATTATTATTATTATTATTAATATTAATATTATTGGTGACATGTCAGCCTTGTGTTGGTGTAGATTCTCAATCATCCAGGTCATAATAATCCTAAAAAGCTTGAGTCGAGGCAACTGGACTTCTTT
>JBCNYH010000006.1:718967-729324 GCA_039654325.1 Tandanus tandanus | reverse complement strand
GCTTTGAATGAAGACCTTCTCCTTTTGTGCTGTGAAAAAGGAGGTGGTGGTGAGATTGATGAGGAGCTTCCTTTCAAATTTGTTGTGGTTTTTTTTTTTTTTTTTTGGATTTTTTTTTTTTTTTTTTTTGGATTTTTGTGTGATAAAGGTGCTATATTGTGTTTTCTTGTGGGTTTTTTTTTTTAGTTGCTTGCATGTGGGGGTTTTTTTGTTCGCAAAGTGACCTTGAGTGTGAGGAAGGTGCTATGTAACTAAACCTAGTTTATTATGGAGTGCCTTGCGTAAGAGCCCCAACCCTTGAGTGTTAGTCCTTTCTAGAAACCACCCCCCTCCCAGAATCAGTACTGGCTAGAACCACATTTGGCTGCTACTGGATTTGTCTGTTCTCAGTAAAATTGCCCTCTCGAATGAGTCCTTGGGTGGTAAACCTTTGCCACAGAGTCTCATTCAGATTGAGGTCTGGGGTTTTACTGGACTGCTGTAAAACATTTGTGGTTCATAACGGCTCCAGTGTAGCTCTAGCAGTAGAGTCGTTGTCCTGATGGTAGGTGAACCTCCAACCCAGTCTCAAGTCTTCTACAGACTGGAACAGTCTTTTCTAGGAGGTTCCTGTGCTGTCATGGATTGGGAACATCCCCACAACATACTGCTACCACCTCCATTTTGTTCCGGGTGCAGAGCAGTGTTCGGTTTCTGCAAGTTGTTGGACCTTAATATCTGCTGAGCATGCTTTCAGCATCACAGCCCACCTTCCCTGGAGATCTGCGAGATGTCTGTCCTGTGAACAGCGCACCCCGTCTCAGCTCCGGATCTCTTCAGAATTATTACTCTTGTTCTCTTAAGTGGCTGAGTTTTGGTAGATTGCCTCAAGCTGTGGTTGTACCACATTTATTTCCAGCTTTGAATAATGGATTTGTTTAATAATGTCGCTCTGCAGGATATTCAAAGTTTGTTTTTGTTTTTTTAACTAACTAAACCCTTAGTTCAGGACAGAACTTAGTCCTTGACTTGTTTTTTATAGTTTAAAGATAGTTTTCATTATATTGTAAACTTTGTGTTTTTACAGGAACACATGTATTTATATTAAGATCATATAACACTTGGATTGCACAGTGGTGCACTCAGAACGTAATTATTAGCCCAAGGCTCAGTGGATATTCTGAATAGCTGACTAGCGTGTGAGACGGGGTGTATACTACATAGAAACATAAGGAAAGTAAGCTAAAACAGGATTTATTTATTTTTTACGTTAAATGATTCAAGCATTATCACAAGTTTGCGAGGTTGATAAATGTTATTCATTCAAGATTCATTCAAGAGATTTTCTGAGTGGTGAAAAGCCACCAAAGAACTCTTGATACTGCATCATCACTATCGGTTAGTTGGCACGATTATCGCAGAAAACTTTGTTCTGTTTTCTGTTGTAAACACAGATTGAGGTAGTGGACTACAACAGCATAAATATTGAAAAAAATAAATGAAGTTTACAACTCAGGGCCGCAGTGCTTCAGACGTTATGTAGCCGTCTGTCGCGGGACGTATCTCTCGATTTTATATCTACACCCCCCTCCCTTTCGTCCCAGACACAATGGCTAATCGCTCTTAAGACTTTGCGATCATCGCGAAAAGCCAGTAAAGTCATCTTCATAAAAATAAGTTCGTACTATCAAATACTTTAACTCCCTTTTTTTTTTTGTTTGTTTGTTTTTTTTGTCTACGATGAATCGAAAACGGCGCTAGCTGTATAGCATGCTAACCATATAGCTCAGTGCAACAGAGAGAGGAAGCAACATAGTTACATGACGGTCTGTTGTATTGTAAAGAAAAGGCCACGATCATACACTTTATCTCCCTTTATTCACTAACTGTGAGTACACACAGCTCTTTAAAAATAGATCATCTGAACAAAAACATACATGCACCTTACATTTACTATTCTTCCTCTCTGCTCCCTCACAAACCTTTGGAGTAATAAGCTCCACCGAGTGGCACAGATCATTATCACACACCCAGCGCTGCCTGCTTATATTATTTTTGATGAATAATAAAACAGTTATAGAATTCGGCTTCCGGATGATGTGGAGAATTATTCGTTCTCGGAAGTCCTTTGCTCTCAGTGCAAAACAACCCCCTCGAAGGAATAATTCTCCATATCATACTTTACCTCATTCAGTAATCGCTCATTAAACACTGAGCCGGAGATGATAAATAAACGGAGAGCGAGTGGAATAACTGTTTCATTCTATCCAAACCCAGCGGAGCAGGAGCTGTAGAAATGACTGGTCCATATGACTTGTTAGTGTGATACTTTGGAAGGAAATGACATAGGAGCACCATATTTGGTGTATTGCTCCCCCTTGGGCAAATAGGGGTGGGTGATATTTAGGTCTTGACCTTGTTTCAAGGTTACTTTTTAAATATCGGACTTGTTTAATACTCCTGCCGGTGGGGGCGTCTGAACTCCTGTGGTCTATTTTTATTATTTTATCCAAATTCTTCAAAATGGAAAAAAAAAAGTATGTTCTTTCGATTAAATACTTGACCAAAGTGGCGATTTGATTTAAGCCTAGCATGGAGCGGAGTCCTGCTGCACGCTGGTTATAATGGCCTCGGTCCTCGTTACCAGCATCAGGCAAATAAAGTTGGATTTAGGATCTTGGCAGGGTGGTAATTTTCATTTTCTAATTCTTGGAAATTGAAAAATATGCATCTTCTTGCCAGCAAATACTTACATTCCAAATGTTGTTGTTTTTTTATGTAAGTGTAGAATTACAGGAAGAGCTAGCAGGCTAGTGTTGGCAGTTGAATTGACACAAGGTCAACATCCAAGCCTCCTTTTTTTTTTTTATCTGTAGCTACTGATAGTATATGTGGTGATGTCCGAGTGGTGGATCAGAGCCAATCAGAGTGCGATTGCTCATGTCCAGCAGGTACGGTTAGAATAATATTTTATTATCCTGAGTTATCAAACCAATCAGATTGCGGCATTCCGTTGTAGGCTGAGCTAAAATTATTATCGGGTTCCTGCTGATAATTAGTTAAAGAGCTAATTGAGTTTCTTGGGTTTCACAACAAGAGGTTATAAATTCCCAAAATATTTAGGGGTTTTTTTTCTTCTTTTTTTTCCCTTTGGGGAAAAGACTGTTCCAGGTTTTTATAAAGACGGTTAAAAATATGGAAATGTTCAAGGGGCTGTAGGTCGTGTTTTAATGTTAACTAGCGGCAGAAATGCCGAATCTGCCCGAGGTGCATCAACCTTCTCTTTTCTTTGTACTGACAATCTCAGGAGTTTTCTCCTCCTCCCCCTGCCGTTGATTCATCGGAGTCTTTGGTGTGTAATTCCTATTTATAATATAACTCCTTTAATTTTAAATGTTTATTTTGAGGTGTGTTAACTTTTTACCGAATACATTTCACTCGATGACTGTTGGAGAGTTCTGTATATTTGTGAAAAAAAAACTTTTCCAGCAGCAGAGTTTGATATCTAGCGTACAGAGATCCCGAAGAAACCTTTGTACAGCCTGGAAGGATAAACTTCTCGCATATGTTTGTTTGGAGTTTTTTTTTTTTGCATGTTAGTACTTCTGTGGCTAATGAATAAAACTTATGAAGGTCAGCCATGAGAGGTATCGACAGTAGAGATCTCTTAGGTTTTAGATGGATAGTTCTTTAAAATTACAGGTCATTCACAGTAACTGTAAATGTACAGTAAAATAAAAAGAATAACCCTGCAGCCATGTAGATACACGAATAATCAACATCGGACAGAAAAGAATCTACGGTTGTGTAAGAGTTCTGCTGATGCCAGCATTTGAAATAGGAAGTAATATTTAAGTCACATGCTGCTTTTCTCAGTACTACTGATGTCGGGTGGAGCCTGGACGTAGAACTATAATATAATACCCTTGATCGGTTGCAGGACATAAACAGAAATAAGTTTAACCATTTTATTAACTGTACCATCAACATTTCTGTAAACTCACACATTTTGTTTGTTTGGGTTAAATTTTGTGGCATTTAATATCAAGAAAGTGATCCTTATATGAATTTTTTACTACTCTACAGAGGTTGGCCTGAACCGTAACCTCACCACCACAGCGACAGATTAAGCGATCCTAAAGACAAATCTGTTGTGTTCCTGCTCCAGTGAGGACTGCGTCTGTTGGATAAAGGGGTCTCATTTGACTAACGCTTCTTATTTAAGTATTTAATTCAATCGTTGTTGGTATTGTCCCCCCCCCCCCGGATGTCATCACATACAGATTGATCTATGCTATCTTGCAGTGTGTAATCATGTATGAATCAGTATAATGTGTGATTAATCCTCACTCTTACTGTTGTTTTACTCGTCACATCCTCTCTGTATGTGGTTTTGATCTTATATACTCTGTATTAATGCTGTAGCTGTTGACATTTACTCTTAAACATGTATCCTATTCTAATCTGGTCCCATGTGTCTCTCTTATTTTCATGTGAAAGCTCCCAGCAGAGAGCAGTTCTACTTACGAGTTCCTTCATAATCATTTGTATAAGAAGTACGTCCAAATTTCCTGATTAAACCACACACTTGCACTTAACGACGTGTTGGATATAAAGAATTTGGCTACAGTGTAAAATTTACCAGCGTCTAGTGGTGAGGTTCCAGCTTGCAACCAGCTGAAATTTCTGTACTGTAGGAACACGGTGCAGCAAAATGGTGGGCCCCCCTTTGGCTGGGGCGGGGGGTGTGGGGGGACCCTGAGGTCTATATAGAACTGGAGTGCTGATTTGTTAACCAAAGCCATAGACATAAACACAAGACAAGACCCCCGCATGACGTGCCTTTGGTGGCTGATATATTACCCAGGACTAAAATCCTCCATTCCAATAAGATGAGCGTTAAATGTTGTCCAAAGGTCCAAATATTTGTTTAATTTAATTGTAACATGGTGTTTTACCAGCACGTATAACAATACGACTCAAAGCGCAAAACGAAGCAGAACGTCTCAATCCTGCAGCTTGTTTACATAAAGCCTAGTTTTCAAGTGTAACCAGTCTCTGGTAAGATGGCAGCAACATCGGCACGTTCCAAATACACAGGATATACCAAGTAGCGCTGGTCTTATGTTTATGTCTATGATCAAAGCGCCAATGCTACTGAAGCCATGTGCCCACTGTATTTGTCCTCCCTACTCATGTACTTGGCACACAAACCAAGCTTTCAAAATCCCAATGTAAGATGAGCCATTATTTGTCAGTGTTACACGACTGCGGTGTGCACATGAAACTTACAGTCCCTTTTTGCTGAGGACAGAAATAATAAATAATACCTTTATTTGAATAGATTACATTTTTCATATCACAGGAGTAAGTACCAGGCAGTGAACGAGTACCGATTGTGTCATGCATTTCAGACTCATAAAAACCCCGAATCAGAAGTCATCAGGTTTTTATTTGTTGCCGTGTTTTCTGTATTTACGATTGCAGCTGACGCTGATAAGGAGGAGCAATATGGTTCTGTATAGAGCTCAGTGGGGGGTAACCAGTTCCCCGTGTAGGTATAAGGATCTTATTCTAAGGTTATAGATTAATGAAAACTTGTATATTTGTGATGTACTTAATTTCTGATAATAGAACCTCCGAAATGTTACACACTGCACCTATAGGAGAGCACCCCCATCACCCAAAAATTATAATAAAATATCAGTCATACCCATTTTGAACAGATCATGTCACAATTCTAAAAAAAAAAAACGTTTATGTAAGGGGTGCCCTGTTAGAAAAGTGCACATCTTGTGCACGACACCAAAATTTCCTACAGACTTCAGATGTTCCTCTCAGTAAGTTCACTTCCTTCACACCTTTGTCCCATGTGGGCATCGCTCTTTATTGACTTATTCCAATGTTTTGTATATTTAAGACAGGGCTGTCCAACATACCCATGTTATTATCTTGATAGATAGATGCTCGCAGCACTCACAGATAACATTAGCATTGACACCCTGCACTCCTGGCTCCGTATTGAAGACCTCGAGACCGCTTTCCTGCGGTGCAGTACCTGCGGTGGTTCGGTCACGTCCAACCGAATGATTCCTGGATCAACTGCACTGGAAGTCTGAAAGTGGATGGACAGGTCAGGAGGGGCAGCTACAGAAACCTTGGAAACATCTGAGAGGGGAGGATCTTCAGATGACCAGCCTATCCACGTAAGATGCCAAGTATCATGTGAAGTGGAAGATAAAAGTAAAAACCATGCACCGTCATATCCGTGACCCGTGGAACTGACAAACAGATACGGTACAACAGATCTTTAAAGTGAGTGGTCATCACCATCACCTCACAGTGACAGAGTTCCAGGTTTGATGCGAGCTGTGCATGTTCTCCCTGTGTTTCTAAGGGTTTTATCAGGGTGCTCTGGTTTTCTCCAACAGCCCAAAGACCTGTACATTAGGTCAGCTGGTTCTCCTAATTCTCTTTAGGTGTGAATATGAGGGTGAATAGGTGTCTGTGTTAGTGCTGCAATAGACTGGTAACCTGTGCAGGAGGTAACCCCGCCCCCTCTCACCCAAAGCCAGCTGGGATTGGCTCCAGCTTCCCCACAATCATAACAGGTAACAGTATCAATGATGGATTCCTTTGCTATTAGAAGAAAAAATGCCTGAGGTGTTTTGAGGCAGAACGCTGTACGGGATTTAATTCTTTAATAACCCTGCTGACTTCTTCAAGCTGGTTTTGAAGAACATTACAGCCGATGGGGGCAAATAACAAAGTAGAGCTGAAAGAAACATCTGGAGTGAGTCTTAGGGAATGACGCTCTCCACCTCTGGATCTGTTCTCAGTCTCTGTTGCATGTTTGCTGTTCAGTAAACTTCAACTTTATTTATTCAGGTAATCCTCCTTATTGGGCTTTTTATCCTGGTCAGGGTGGTGGTGGATGTGGAACCTGCTCCAGAACGCTCGGGGTGAAACGGTTTTCAGTGGACTCCGCATAATGAATTACTTCAGTTTAATTCTTTAGTCAACAGGTAGAAAGATTTCATCTCATTTTCTGAACTACTTTATCCATTATTAAGGTTGTAGTGAGGTTGGAGCCCATCCAGCCAACCCTGGCCAAAGGCGGAGTACACCCTGAACAACCTGCCAACATCACAAGGCCAAAATAAGGTGAGGCCAGTCTCAGCCGACTCTGGGTGAAGGCACGGTACATTCTGAACTACTCACCAGTCCATCACAGGGCCAACACACACAACCATTCACATTCACACCCGGAGCCATTTGGAACAACCAATTAGTGTAATGCATGTGCATGTCTTTGGAGTGTGGGAGAAAACTGGAGTACCCGGAGGAAACCCACACAAGCACAGAGAGAACATGCAAACCCCACACGGAAATGCCCTCACCGAGCCCGAGACTCAAACCCAGGACCTTCGGACTGTAAGGCGGACGTGCTAATCACTACACCACGCCGCCCTAAATACAGCGAGGAAGGATTTTAATTCAGTTCATGAGAAGAGTCTCCCACTGACTGCATAAAGAGGTTGTGATGTCATGACAGCTAAATTCTCAGTTTTACACGAACCACTGAATGCATCACTTTGGTTCATGTTTGTGGTTTCTATCATTTTCCTTTTTTTGGGGGGGTGCAAAAATACTGATTGCTGTGAAATCTGATCGTGTACAAAGTTTGATCTATTCTTCAGGGATCGTACAGGTCAGGTTTGTTCCAGGGTGAAAAATAAAACCTAAAATTCAAACAATGTGGATTTATTTATTTATTTATTAAATCTTACGTGTGTTCTTGAGAAAATTCTATAATTATGATTTATACTCATAAAATGCATCGATGACAAAAACGACACACCACTGACGCCATCTTTCTTTTGTTTAGAAATGGAACTGTTTGAGTCACGACGATGTGACGTCAACACTAGGACTCAATGCAGTCACTGATTGGTGTTTCCACGTCGACAGTCCACTCTCCAGTCCAGCTGGTGGGGCTAATGCACCGTAGTGCAGAGGATCAACCGCCATTAAGCCTCAGAAGAAGACGTGCTGCAGTTTTGCTGATTGATGATCTGAGCTCTCCGACTCTACTAATCCTCTTTCCGTTCCAATACTTCTGACAGGGTTTGAGCCCCACAGGTCCATCTGATCCGTTGTGGGTGGATCTGAGGTGGTTCTGCTGGAAACATCAAGGTGAGTTCTACTCGGATATCAGTGGCTGGATCCTAAATGGGTTTCTGGTTCCTATACTAGTGCAGTACACAGGATAGAGAATAGGGATGTGAACCCTCTCCCTACTGCACTGGGGCTACAGCCAGGAACTAGTTATTATGCAGTGTGTTCAGTTAATTGCCAATCTGTTGGTTCATTATTAAGTGGATGCTAATAATCATTGATTTTCTGCTTTATTTTAAAGTTTACACTTCACTGGGATGTTTCTAACAGTTGATCTGGATCGCACTCATCACTAATAAATAAATAAATAATTCTAATTTATCTTTATTCACAGACTCAAAGTCCAGATATAAACAACACACACACACACACACACACACACACTGAGATAAAATCACAGAAATACAATGCCCGTCCGTGGTCAGCAATTAAAATGCATACGGTTGTTTGTGCCAATATTTCCAGAAAGTGGAGGTGTATCTTAAGTCACTCAAACTAGGCGGGTTATAATAAAATTACATTTGTTTCCTGATAAGAAAGAGTTTGAAAAGTCATGAAAAATTGTACCTCTTCTGTTAAAACTGGATGAATATGAGTGGAGAAATCTGACTTCATTACAATGCAAATGAGGGACATGTTGGCGTTACTGCAAAAAAAGGTAGAATCAGTAGGTTTGGAGCATCTACAAAAATTCAGTCGCCGTGGGGGGGAGGGGGGGTGTATCTGGAAATCTGGATGGGAGCTAGTAGATGTATTAAGCTCCATCCAGTCATGTGTGCTATCACTGTTATCAGGACGTATCACTAATAATGAATCCAGCGGGTGATGTGTGTGAAATTGGATGAATGTGTTAATCTTGTGTGGCTTCATGACTTCAATGACGTTGATCAGTGATCAGTGTAAATTAGAGAGCACAGTTCGAACTTGGTGTGAAGTGCTTAATGTTAAAGTGTGAGAAAGAACCAACCTCTCAACATCCTTAACCTTCATGGCAGCAGCCACCACAGCCCTTATGCAGGCTGTTTTAGACAAATTCGCTTCAGGCCGGTATCCGCCCCCGCCAAAATACAGTCAAAATAACAAGAGTCAGGGATCCACTGATGGCAAGAGTTCAGAAGTCCCAGAAATTAAAGTGGCTCCTTCGATGTAAAATTTGTATGTGTTGGATCAGTGGTTGTGATCATCACATGAGGCGCTATCTGTGCAACTGCTTCTACAATGTTCTTAAATCTTGTGTAACGCGCCATGAGCCATTAGGCTTCTTTACAGGAATAATTAGCATGTTGTACAGTGAAGTACATGGAAAAATAACCTTTTGCTCCGGAAGTGATTAAATTCCTGGCCGAACCCTGCTCTCTTTCTTATTTGAGAGACGGTACTGTTTAATTTAAATAGGTGTCATGTGTTTCAGTCGTGCTCTGAAGGCAGCCATGACACTCGGGCCGAACCACAGGTGTGTAGGTGAACCACAAATTGTAAGATTGTAAGAAATGTAGATTTTTCTATTCTTTTCTTTTCTTTTTTTTCAAATTCCTGAAAATTAAAAACTTTTATCATACAAAAAACAGAAGTGCTGGTTAGTTAGGAGAGTTAGTGGCACTTCTGGTTGTTGCATACCGTTTACGATGGCGTCTCCCACTGGTCACCGGCATCAAAAGTTGTCAAGGACTGGAGCCCTCTCATTAGGGTGATGAATTTGCATTTAATGAAAGGAAACAAAAATTCTTCAAAATAAACAGAATATGTACTTACCATCGGATACCTTCATTCCAAGTTTTATTGCTTTTCATGGATTAGTGGCGTACCTACTCACGGTATATGAGGTGATATCCTAGTAGTAGATTAACCAATCAGATCCAGTCAGACTTCATGTCCAGTGGGTGGGGATATAATGATATCAGATATCCCTGAAATAAAACATCACAAGTTATGCATTTTTTTTCTGTGATCAAAGAAATCAAAATGCACAAATCCATCTTAGAATTTCAGTTTACAATCAAGCAAATAATGTTAACTGTAAACGATTAAACGACTGACCGATTCTCCCCCTGTTACTGCTCTAGATATAAATGGTGTCCGGTGTCCTGCCGTCCTTGTTTCTACACATCTTATATTTACGTCTACAATAACACCAAGAGGTTCACCTACGATGAAGTCAGAGGAGATTAAATGTGAGAACCCGGATCCCACAGAAAGTTCT
>JBCNYH010000006.1:640103-659348 GCA_039654325.1 Tandanus tandanus | reverse complement strand
CCTCTTTCCGTTCCAATACTTCTGACAGGGTTTGAGCCCCACAGGTCCATCTGATCCGTTGTGGGTGGATCTGAGGTAGAATTCCGGGAGTAACTGGCTGTGTGTGAGTTCGAGTCCGGTTCGAGTGGTGTTTCTGTGAGAACTGAAGGAAGTAAATCTTTAGTTTTATGAAGTATTAAGTGGTTGTTTTGGGTTTTCTGTGGAATTGTGTGGGTGCAGGTGGATGGAACTCAGCAGTTTTTAATTTTATTTTATTTATAAACTTCAGCTCACTTTTACAGCAAGTTTATAATCATTCAACTAAAATCCTGAAGTGAATCAGTGAGTCTTCAATGTTGGAATGATGTCACAGAATCACTGTGTATTTATTTGCAGAATACAATAGCAAGATGATGACGTCATGAGGTAGCTACCAATTAAATATTATCATTGTTATTATTGTTGTTATCTTTATTGTTGTTATTGTCATTGTTTTATTATTATTGTTGTTGTTGTTATAATCAAAAAAGAAAACAGCACTAGTTTATTCACACAGAGCCCGCAAAGTTCCCCAGATATTTCTATATGCGTAAGATTTTTTTCCTTCACTTTCTCCATAAATTCTAAAATTGCTTTTTAAAAGATTTGAAATCGTAAATCAGGAGTAGGTTTAAGAAAATGGATATTTGTTTTTTTTTAGTCTTTGTCACTGAATTTTGCTGTCATGGCACGACGTCACATTTCCAGCCTTTATTTACAACGAAAAGATGTAATAGGGTAGATTTCTCATAAAACTTAAAAACGAAGAAAATGTTGGAGGATGTTTAAGAGGAGGATATTTTGTTCATTAGAGTCTTAATGGCTTCAATTCAATTCAGTTTTATTTTTTCATTTCACTTTTTATAACTGACATTCACAAAGCAGCTTCACACAGCAAACACATTTAAACATTTCTCTACAAACTCTACACCTCCCCTCCGAGCAAACCCGCGGCGACGCTGGAAGGAAAAGGGGGTTTCACCAGTGAATGTGCACACAGTTCTGTGCTTAACTTACACCCTTACAGTACGCCAGTAACACCTTCAGTTGTAGATTTTAATGAAAATCACGCCCCTGCTGGAGGTGTATCAGAAACGATTGAGTTGACCTGTAGAGTTTAGTGTTTTCCCTGTTTATGAATTGAAGAGGGGATCGGGATCCTCCAGGATCAGGGCTGGGAACCTCTTCCCTAAGGTCCACAGGGATATTATATTGTAGATCTGAGAGTTATAATGACCTATTACATCCTTCAGGACTCACATCCTGATTTACATTTATATTTACATTTATGGCATTTGGCAGACGCCCTTATCCAGATCGAGTTTCATAACATTTACATTTATGGAATTTTCTAGAAGCTTTGGCAGGAACACAGAGTGACATATCCAAGTGGAGGAAGAGGCTCACAGGGGGACAATGTCCTCTGTAGGAGAAACAACTTTAAGGAGATTAGTGACTGTAAGGTGGTGGGAGGGACAGTGTTGCTAGGCAGCATCGGAGGGTGATCTGTAGGATGATATTAGAGGTGAAGAAGAGGAGGAGAGTGAGAAAGGAACCAAAGAGCAGATGGTGGAAGCTAAAAGAGGAAGACTGCTGTGTGAAATTAAGAGAGGAGGTAAAACAGGGTAGTTGGGCAGCAGTGAGGGGACGCTGGAGGACTGGACAGAAAGTCAGGAAGGTACTTGGGGTGATATCTGGAGAGAGGATGAAGGACAAAGAGACTTGGTGGTGGAATGAGGAAGTTCAGGAAAGAAACAAGGGGAAGAGATCAGAGAAAAAGAAGTGGAGAAGTGTTCATGTACCAATGTTCACGAATAAGGGAGACGTGCAGAGCTGCAGCAACTACAGAGGGATAAAGTTGATGATGATTCACACCATGAGGTTTGGGGAAAGAGGAGTGGAATCCAGGCTGTGAGAGGAGAGGTGGTGATCTGTGAACAGCAGGATGGTGTTGTGCCGTGGAGGAGCACCACAGATGCCATGTTTATTTGAGAATGTTGATGGAGAAGTACAGGGAGGATCAGCAGGAGTTGCACTGCGTGTTTGTGGAGAAAGTGAATGGCCGAGCGCCAAGAGAGTTCAAGTTCAGAGACATGGACCCAAGCAGTGCGATGACCTCGGAAGGAAATGACATAGAATCACCAAATTTGGAGTATGGGTCCCCCTCAGGGGGTGAATAGGGAATGATTTTACAGGATATGGGTCACCTTGACCGATATGTTAGGAAATGTTTAATTCAGTGACGTCCACCGAGCCATTGAAATAATTTCTGGTAGGTGTGTATGATTGCCCCCACTGTCTCTCACATCGACTTACTGAAATTTAAGATGAGATTGAACTTTATTAATCCTGAAGGAATTCTTATGCCTGAGTATGTGTAAGAACAGGTTACAGTACAATATTTACAGACAAATCAGATCACGACCAGTCTTACCAAAGCACCAGTGCATTCCTGGCTCAGGGCAGCACACTGAGCCTGGTACATATTTCACCAGCTGTAAAATATCTGAAGGGTTTTGTTTCATGTTCTGCTCTTTTTAAATCCCCACAACATTTCAATGAGGTTTAAACCTGGACTTTTACTAGAGCAGTCCAGAATGGGGGCGGGGGCAGCTATGACCTAATGGTTAGAAAAGCGGCTTTGGGACCGAAAGGTCGCTGGTTCGATTCCCAAACCCGCAGGAAAAATGTGTGGCGGTGGGGGAGTGAGCTGCACCTTCCCTTCCTCCACATTCATGGCTGAAGTGCCCTTGAGCAACGCACCGAACCCCCAACTGCTCTCCGGGCGCCCCGATGTGTGTGTCAGCCCACTGCTCCGAGTGTGTGTGCTCACTGTTTACGTGTGTGTGTGTGTGTGTGTGTGTTCACTTTGGATGGGTTAAATGCAGAGTTAATCATTTCCCTTACGGGATTAACAAACAGTATAGCAAAAAAAAGTTTCTGCTTTTTGAGACGTTCCTTGGTGGAACTGCGAGAGTGTTTAGGATCATTATCCTGTTCACATCCACCTTAACTTCAACTTTCAGACAGATGGTCTCACGTCATCTTCAAGCAGTCTTTGATATGAATCAATGACTGAAAGTTGTCCCGCCCTTGAGGCAGTGAAACAAGCCCAAACCTTTACATTTTCATCACAATGCTTCACAGTTGGTATGAGTTTCTTCTTCTGTTCACATGGGTTCTGTGACTGTAAATAAACAACTCTATCTTTGATTCGTCTCTCCAGAGCACATTATTGCAACAGTCCTAATCTTGGTCTATATGTTCGTTGGTAACCTGTAATCTCGCTCTAATGTTCTCTTTGGACAGTAAAGGTTTTTTCCTGACACGCCACCCTTACATTTACATTTTATCTCCTTTACACAACTGAGCAGTTCAGGGTTAAGAACTTTGCTCAAGGGCCCAACACTAGAAGTGGTGGTACTGGGGCTTGATCCCCCCACCATCAGATCAGCAACCCAGAACCTAAACCACTGAGCCACCACTTTCGTGTCTGACAGCTCTCCCAGAATACACCACAGCTGCTCAAGTTCAAGTTATAAAATTAATTATTTGTCAAAATATTCAATTATTGACCTTTGTGCTTTTTTCTGATTCAGAGTTCTGATGCATCGGGTCCTGGTGCAAGTCGTCTCCAGATGTAATCGAACCAATTTCCAAATTTACTCCTAAAGAACATTAAGGGATGCAGGCGTGATGAGGTCGGACAAGATTAAACATCAGAATCCAGTCTGCACCCGACATCATAGACACAACATATCATCCGGTTCTTTGAGCTCATCGCTCCGTAAAAAGAGAGAAGTTCCGCGGTGCTCCGAGTGTGGGAGGAGTTTCAATAAGAAGAGCAAACTTATAAAGCACCAGGTTCTGCACGCAGAACAGAACCCACATCGCTGCTCACAGTGTGGGAGGAGTTTCAAAGACGAGCGTAATCTCAAACGGCATCAGTGCATTCACTCACCGACGAATCTGCATCACTGTTCACAGTGCGGTAAGAATTTTACCGTACACAGTCGTTTCCAGCAACACCTGCGCGTTCACGCCGGGGAGAACCCGTTTCAGTGCTCAGACTGCGGGAAGAGTTTTAATCAGAAGAATAAGTACCAAGTACACCGGCGCATTCACACCGGAGAGAAACCGTATTGCTGCCTGGAGTGCGGCAAGAGCTTTTCACAGCGGAGTAATCTCCAAATGCACCGGCGCGTTCACACGGGGGAAAAACCGTATCACTGCTCCGACTGCGGGAGGAGATTTAAACAGAAAGTTAATCTCCAAATCCACCGCCGTATTCACACCGGCGAGAAACCCTACCGCTGTCCAGACTGTGGAAACGCTTTTACAAACAGCACGAGTCTCCAACTCCACCGACGCATCCACACCGGAGAGAAACCGTATCCCTGCCTGCAGTGCAACAAGAGCTTTTCACAGCGGAGTAATCTCCAAATACACCAACGCATCCACACCGGAGAGAAACCCTTTCAGTGCTCAGACTGCGGCAGGAGTTTTACACAGAAGATTAATCTTCAAATACACCAGCGCATTCACACCGGAGAGAAACCGTATTACTGCTCGGGGTGTGAGATGAGTTTTAGGACACACAGAATCTTTAAGACACACAAGCACACCGAAACAGCCGGTAACGAGAACCTGCCGGTACTGTCGTCTGAGTCAAACAACACCTATTAGTATAAACTACTCGGGGACGCCGCCATCTGATTGGTTCCGTATCTTGTGAGGATGAGCAGTTACCGAATGAGGTGAAGTAGGATGGGGCGTGTTATTCAGAGCGAGAGGGTTTTATCTACCGACGCTGAAGTGGATAACAAAAGCTTAAACGTTCCTCTCCTTTCTCAGACACCACATTTCATAAGTCTGTATAGCTTTCAGTGTACACCTCTGTACAGAGTCTGTTTATAAAAATATATATGAGAAGTGCGAACTGTACCATGAAGGTGTTCTTGCACAAACATGGCGGTGTGTGAAGGTTTATTTATCAGAAAGAATCTCGTAACACTTTTTGATGCTTTAAGAAAAACGAAGGTTTAAGTCTTTCTTTATAACGAATCTCAACCTGCTGAGTGATGAAGAAAAGAAGCTTCAGGTAGAAACGTCATGCTGTAATTTTATACCAATCAAACTGAAGTGATTTTGCTTTACAGTAAAAAAAAATAAAAAGGTTTCTGAGTGAAGCCACACCAGCTCACGGGCTCTACATCTTGTTTTGGTTCTGTATCTCGTGTACAGGAGGAAACTAATATTTTCACAAAGACATCGTGGATCCGATTCCATTTTATTTCCAAGAGACTCCACTGTACTTCATCTTTATTTAATCTACCTGGAACTGAAGGGGAAACTTTAAATTCTACATTTACTGAGTTCACCTTCAGCTCAACTGACTAATACGTTTGCCCGTCTTTTACCCTTTACTATTCTGATATAGAATTAATATTTAATAACTTGAATAAATAAAGATAATTTTACTTATGCTCTGAAAGGACTTTGGAATAGATGTTGTTTTATAATGATATGAATTATTTATAAACTAAGAACAAAGTATGAAATATATGATTGGTTTTAGATTTCCATAGTTTTATTCCTGCATTCATGAGTTACTCAAAGTCATCTTGATATCAGCATCCCATCATAGATTATTTTACTAAAACCTAGTAAGGAGACACACACACACACATCTCAGTAATGTTCTACATGTTAAACATGTACTAATCTAATTCTTATGAGTTCTAGCAGATTTAAAATGTACATGTTTCTCACTTGACAGCAAAATTAAAAAATAAGTTACTGTGATATTTATTATTCTCATGAAAACTCCTGGATGATTTTGTTTTTGTAAGCAGAAATACAGAAGACATGAATCATGTTTGAATTTGAAAGGGGATTAAAGTCCCTGTAAAAATAACAATAACAAAACTTTTTGGGGGGGAAGAATATTTATTTTAGTGGTGGGTGACATGTTTATTAAGACTCTTATAAAAGTTCTACTCCAAATGGTGTATATCACAATTTATGTAGGTTTGCTAACAAATCAATTACAATGCATTTAAAATTTGAAAAAATACATTTACCCATTTAGTGTAATGTCTAAAAAAAATTATGGGTTTGGGTGATTTTTATAAACATAATTTTTTGTTTCTAAAACTTTTACAAAAAAGGAGAGCAAAAATTAATGTTAATGTTAATCTGTACAGATGTTGAACATGTTAAAAGTTTTAATTTTAATATAAAATCAAACACTGTTAAGTGTAATAACTCTGGATGTGAGTTTCTTTTACAGATTCGTTCAGTGTTCGTGAAAAATATTAAACCACTTGGATTACCTACTGGATGCAACACTGCACCTGATACTTGATAGTCTGAGTGCACAAGTGACACTACAATACCCAGAATGCCCTGTTTACTGTTTCCCGACAGGCCGCGCGGTAATTTGAATAAGTGCGCGAGGCCGCGTCGCTTCAGAACACCACAGCAGCACTGAATGCTGACGCTAACTTACAGAAAGCAGTTTCTGATAAACGGAAGTTGTGTTTTCGGTAAGTGAGCTGTTAGAGAAGGTTTTTTTTTTTTAACGTCAGTTAAAGTTGAGTTTGTTTAGTTATTCAGTTTTACTAAGCTGCGCACGAGCCGGTGTTTGCTAGCTGACTAGCCCAAAATCGGGTTTAGCTACACTGAACTAGCACGAGACCAACAAGAATAAGTGTAATAAGTTTAATACAACTCTCTAAAGGCTTTAAATAACGTCATGTGGTGATAATGTGATTTTTATTCTTAAAAGTGTAACAGAGGGTTTGTTTGCTTGTAATCTGTAAGATAGACATGTTAAAGATGCAGTAGTGAATATGATTTAATATTTTTAGTAGCATTAAGGATGTGGAATATTTATATAAAAAGTTAAGAGTTGAGTCCGTGTCTCAGGATAAAGTGTGTTACAGTCAGAAAAACAACGGTTTAGAAACTTCCGGAGTTCATGTTTGTGTTTGGATTGGCTTCCTGTCAGTCATTTGTAGACCCGCCCTCAACACCTCGTCGCATCCTCATATCATTATTTATTTCATGGTAACGATGTGTATATACCGATTTAGTTGTTTCCCTATTAATTTAATTAATGACTTAAAATGACAATAGTGTGGTTTTGTCATATTTCATGATTTTCTTCTTATATTTGGAATAAGTAAATAAATTCTCCATATAAATGTGGCAGCTCAACCTCGGTGATGTTTGTTTGTGCTGATTAACTCTCTGAAGCCTGGCTTTTCAGTGGTGTGCATGGGGACCTTGTCCTTGCATACGTGTGTCATTACAGCGTTTGTCATTTCCTTCCTTGTCAAGATTCCTCCTTATGTTTGTTTTAATAAGTCTCAAAATTCACAAGAGCATATTTTTGCCCCATGTTTACAAATCGTCACTCGAGAGCACATTTTTTTAATACTTACACGCAAGCACCTTTTTGCTCCATGCACGCACAGGACAGGATCTGTACGCCCTCGACTCTTCATACTGCTTACACAAACACGCTCGCTCGCCATCTTGACAGTTTCATCTTGAAACTTGACTGTAATGTCAGCGAACGTCCACCTTTTTGCTAAGGTTATGTGTGTATAAAAGTAGTAAAATTAAGACTAATGATGTTTCACACTCGTTCTACATGGCTTTTAATGTCATCAACTTGAACGAATATGCATATTTGTGGGGGGGTTTTAATTTATTTATTTAACCTCTGCTAAAGAGGTCTGATTAGCGTCAAACACAGCATAACTAAAGTTAGCATGCTCAATCACAGTGCATTACATAGAGTTTTTTTTTCTGTGTGTAAACACTGTAGCAACATGTTCACAGAAAAGTTGGATAATACTTTAATCTTCGGTTGATTTAATAATAAAATAAGGGCTTATAAACAATGTACTGCTATAGATTTCACTCTGCTATTGTGGGTAGCAGCCATGTTGGATGTCAAGGTTGGTGAGGGTGATCTGACTTCAGGTTAAGGTCCAAGGGATATTTCTGACCAGGGACTTGGAGCACAGAGTGCACCAATAACCCATCATATGTTTTGGGGTGGAGTTGTGTGTGTATATGGCTGGGGTCAGAGAGATAATATTGCCTGATTCACATTTAGAGAAATGTCACTGAGAACGTCATGTTTATGTTTGGTTCCACCTCCCATCCACAAGCTGCTGTAAATTCTGGAGGTGGAGTTTTATGAAAGTGAACATGAATCAGTCCGATGTCAAACCCGCCAGCTATTAGAGACACAAAAGTAGTTTAATCTTCTCTATCACCTTTTATAAAAAGTTTGTATCTCTGATGTCACGGGTTCTCGTAAGGGGCGGGGCCTCCTAACATTACCGCCAATGTTATTTTAATTACTGATGGGGGGAAAACATTAGTTTTAACCAATATCCAATCTCAGTACCTATTAACAGCAAGTAGAGAAGATTTTTAAATAATAAAATTAAATGAATGAATGAAAAAATGGCTAAGTTTAAATGTGTAATTAATAGATTATTATTATCTATTAATAGATAGATTAATTATTTTTGGAATTTTTCTTTTGAGTGATTTTAAGTAGAATTTCAATAAACAAGCAAACAACAAATAAAACTAAAACCTGCTAGGGTTTTGATTCGATTTTTTATTTATTTATTTTTATTATTATTTTTTTTAAATTAAATTTTTTTTTAATTCCCAGAAGCTGACAAAAGGTTAACCAGTTTTGCAGGTGTGTGTGATGACAGGACAGATTTGCTGTGAGTGTAGACTGACCGTATGAGTGGTTTCTGATTGTTTTTACAGAAGAAGAATGAAATGTTTAAAAACGGATGAGTATGTGCAGCGGATATCGTGTGTAAACGACGTGGTTCTTCTTTACGATGAACTGAAGGTAAGAAAATAAGGAGTTTAAATAAAAATTAAATATGTTGTGTGATTTTAAACCTGCAGGTCTGTAGTGTATAATGTACAGCACACTGCTGAAATCCCACAATGCACTGCACCTGCTAATTGTCTTATGTGTTTCTGAAACCTGCAGAAACATGTAAATATCGGACTCGGAGCATTCGGCCGAACGGCTTGTGATCGGATCATTCGGGCCTGTAACCAGCGTCTGGGCGGGGAGGGGGCTGTAGAGCCGGAGTTCGCGGAGCGTCTGGTGGATTTGGTGGAGGTGGCGGCGTGGGGATATGGCTCCGTCACAGAGCCTGCAGTACAGGGTTCCTCGCTTTATCTGGAGAAGATCATCTTCCACATCCTCCAGAAACTGATGACACGGGGGGCTCGTGCTCCTGCGGGACGACTTGCAGACCTCGTGTATCTCCGACTGCAGGGCGCGTCCTCAGAGGTATGGTCACGGACACACGTTCAGTGAGTGGTGTGTCTGTACATGAAATTGAAGTGCTGTACAATGATATAGTTAATCATGGCGGCGCTGACGTGTTCCTGCTGTTTGTGATGACAGGTGGAAGACCTCAGTGTGGTGGCGCGGAACTGTTTCGCCATCCTGTGGAATGGTTCGAGTGGCGCTCAGGGCTGCGGGCTGTCTCCCAGAGAGCGACTCGGCGGGCAGCTGCAGGCGCTGCGATTCTGTCTGCTACAGGGGACGTCCTCCACCTCCTCTAAACTCCCGCAGTTTGTGGAGGAGGCGCTGAGCGAGTACGAGCGTGCACATGGGAACTTCTCTCAGAGCGATGCAGCGTTTTTGCTCTCGGCGTTCCGGACTCGTTTCCTCGGCGTGGAGAAGGATCTCGCACTGACTCCGCCCCTGCTGGCTGTGAGGTGTGAGGCAGTGGTGAAGGTGTGTAAGATGTTGTGTAAGAACAGGCTGTGGGATGAAGCAGCGCAGCTGGTAGATGGAGCTCTGGAGAGCGTGCGAAAGCTCAATGAGGGCCTGTGTCCGGTGCTGGGTGTGGCGAGTCGGGCGGTGAGTCTGCATCAGGACCTCGGCGCCGGCAGGGAATGCAGCACACCGTTTACAGATTGTGCTCGCATCCTCAGAAGCCTGCCTTCTGCGCTCGGTGAAGCAGAAAGCCACGCCCTCTTAGAGGCATGCCAACTGGTTGTCTGGGCAATGGAGGCGGGGCAAACAAAAGGGATGGGTGGAGCTACACTGTTGTCCAGTTTTTCCTTCTGGGAGGAATATCAGGAGTTTCTCATCAAACAGCAGGAGGTGAGACTTTCTCTCCTTCCTGTCATTCTTTTTCCCTTATCTTTGTTTCTCCGTTATTTTTTTTTCTTCTTTTGGTTTTTATCTTTTCTTTCTTCCATTTTTTTTTTTTTTTTTTTTCCCCCTTACTATTTTCTGTAATTTGCAAACTGTTTAATATATGAATCTTTTTTCTTTTATCCTGTCAGGTCTCTCTTCCCTCTCCAAACCTATCTCCCCAAGCCCTTTTATTTATATTTTTAAATTTTATTTATTTATTTATTTATTTATTTATTTTAAATAGCAAACCCCATGATGCGTGGGTGGTGCCTCCGAGGCCACTGATACACAGAGGATGGTAAACGAGTATACTTGACCAACTTTTTTTGTTTTTATTTATATATTGTAACCTGGCAAGATAACTAAGAGCTGTCGTGCTAAGACAAAGAGAAGCGTCTAAAAGCAGACGCTTTTTGAACAGCGGATCCGTGTCATTAAACTTTAGCCATTTACCACCGACTCCTAGCACTCCTTTTTGCAACAGCCAGCTATAATACGGCTGACAGCTGAAAACCTACCTTTTTCGGCAGTGCTTAGATGAGCACTGTTACACACACACACACACACACATACAAAATACCCCACACAACACCTACCCACTGAGTTTGTGACTGATGGTATACTTAGCCTGTGTCCTGATGAACCAGTATAAGAAAATATTCACTGGTTGTGACTTTAAAGCACTTCTGTAAGTCACTCTGGATAAGAGCATCTGCTAAATGCTGTAAATGTAAATAATACTTCAAAAAAACAATTATTACTTAACTTTTACCTCCAGACTTTATAAATGGCTCTAGAGAGGACATGATTGATAGACGGTACTGTCACAGAAACGTTGGTTACAAAAACGTGTCCTTTACACAGATAACGCGTTTTATTTTAGTTAAAAATACGTTGAATTGAAACCCAGTACGTTACAGAATGTAATATAACTTCTTTAATTGAATCCAGCACAAGGTCAAAATTTGAATAGCATTTGACCCTGAGAAGAATAAAAATTTCAAGAAATTTGAATAGAAATAATGTTTTTGGGACGGATGTGTCATTAAAAACTAATGTTCCAAACACACAAGCAATACAGTCCCAGAAACTAATTACAGCGACCGGTTTATATATGAAAAAAACAATCCTGATTATGAAATGACCCCACTCTCTCCTCCCCCCGTCTGTCTGTCTGTATCTCTCTCTGTCTCTGTCTCTGTGTGTCTGTCTCTCTTTCTCTAACTCTCCCGGTCTCTCTTTCTCTGTGCCTCTGTGTTTGCCTGTGTCTCTCACTGTACTCGTGTGCCTCCGTCTCGATCTCTGCGTCTGTTACTCTCTCTCTCTCTCTCTCAGGTATACTCAGCGTGTATTTGTGTGTGTGTGTGTTTCAGAACTCATTCTCACAGCAGCTGCAGTATGCGCTGTGTTTCAGTCTGTATCAGGGCTTCATCAGCACCTACGACAGTTTACATACCTCACAGGTAACTCTCTCTCTCTCTCTCTCACTCTCTCACACACACGTGCATGTGTAACACCACTGAGCAGACAGGAAGTAATGAGGTTTTTGTGGAAAGTCTGCTCTGTTATATGAAAAATCTGAGAAACAGAGTGACACATCAACCTGTATAATATTGTGTGTGTGTGTGTGTGTGTGTATAGGCCTCAGTTGTTGATTTTATGGACAGAATTGTGTTGTACTGCCAGGCGGCAGCAGGACGCATGATGACTGAGCTACGCAAATTCTCCAACGACGGGTTCTTCCTGAAATCAGGTGTGAAGGAGGTTAACAGTAAAGTAAGACTGGGCGAAACTTATATTGTGACATTTATCATGGAACTTCATGCTCTGAAAATAATGTCCGAGACATAAGACATGATCTCACACACAAACTCTTTGTAGGTATACAGACACCTGAGATACAGGTGCACTCCTGTACTCTTCCTGTACTCGTGTAATCATGGTGTGTTGCCATATTCAGTCAGCTAGTGATGTGAATGGAAATATCGCGATACAACAGTATGTCGATGTATCGCCCAGTCGTACTGTGAAAACTGAATATTTATTACTTTTATGTTTTTAATGTTTATCTTTCCTGATGTCATATAATTTCACAACCTTGTGTAAAGTAGTAAGAGTGTAGACCTGTAAAATTGTACTATAATTAATTCTCTGTGTGTGTAGTGTGTGTTGTGAACAATGTGGTGTATGAGTTATTTAACAGGAAGCTGTATGAAGAGGCGTATAGACTGGTGGAGATTATTTGCCAGGATCTGAGTAAACACTGTTCGTCGTCTTTCCCTGTGGACAGAGTGAGTCCTGCTCCTGTGGCTCTGTACACACCTACTTTCTTGTTTTTGCTGGATTCCCAGCTAGGTGTCTGTTTGTCTGAGTGTGTCTTTGTTTCGGGCTGGGTGTCAGTCTGTGTCTGTCTGTGGGGATGTGTGTCTAGGTGTGTGTCTCGGTCCGGTTTGTGTCCTGGTTCAGGTTTGTGTCTGGGTGAGCGTGTCTCTGTCTGGGTCTTGGTGAGCGTGTCTCTGTCTGGGTGAGCGTGTCTGGGTCGGTGTGAGTCCCTTTCTGGGTCTGTGTGCGTGTCTGGGAGTGTGTGTGTGTGTGTGTGTTTGCTTATCTGGGTGTGTGTATATGTGCAGGTGAACCGCTGTTTCATGTTAGCAGTACAGTGTAGTCGGCGAGCGTCTCAGTTGGACAGAGCTCTGGACTGGGTGGTGCGCTGGATTCAGGTTTTAGGTCCTCGAGTTCTGGATCATCTTACCGAACCGGTGTCACTATGGGTGAAAACCAAGTGCGATGCTGTGCGGGCCGGCGAGGATGACACGCGCCTTAGGTAATGCTAGCACGTTATTAGTCCCAATGTGTGGTGAGGATTAGAGTAGGATGCTGTTATACCCTGGACTGCTGTCTGTCTCTGTGTCAGGACACTGAGGGATGGTCTGGGAGCGGCAACACTGGAAGAGGAGGTGTGTCTACGTCTCCTGGAGGAGGAGCTGCGGGTGTATAAGGAGCAGAGTGGGGACTCGGCGCAAGAGCGCTATAACATACTCTGCGATCTCCTCGATATCTGTCACGAGGAAACCACTTACACTCTCCGCCGTGCCTCTTACCTGTGTGAAATGGCTCAGGTGGTCTGTTACCATGACTTCAGCCAACAGACTGACTGGTGTGTATACACACAAACACACACAGAGACAGGGGTGTGTAATAGACCTGTCCATCACTTTGTTGTAGTTATAGAAGTACTTAAATAAAACAAAAATTAATAAAACAGTGCATCATCTTAATTTGCATATACTAATCTGATTGGCTTGTCCACTTTGTGATGTACATTGGCTTGCTGAAGTATTCATACCCCTTGAACTCTACCACATTTTGTTAATTGGTTTTCTCTGGAAGCTGATTTGAAGAAAATAAGTTGTTTTAACATATTTGGAGTTATATTATACTTTAGATTTTAGGCAAACTGTGAGTTCACTTCAGGGCTCAGGAGTTAGAAAAGTTGTTTTTCCCAATTTTGAATATTTTGCAGTTACTGCAGTCTGGCTTGGCAGGGCATCGTTACCCTGCTGGAAGGTGAACCTCCACCCCAGACTCAAGTCTTTTGCAAGTTTTCTTCCAAGACTGCCTGCATTTGGCACCATCCATCTTCCCATCAACTCTGATCTGCTTCCCTGTCCCTGCTGGAGAAAAGCATCCCCACAGCATGATGCTGCCACCACCATGTTTCACAGTGGGGATGGCGTGTTCAGGGTGCCGTGTTCGTTTTCCGTCACACCGTGTTTTGGGTTTGGCCAAAAAGCTTCATCTTAGTCTTATCTGACCAGGACATCTTCTTCCACATGTTTGCTGTGTCCTCCACATGACTTGTGGCCAACTGTAAACGGGACTCAGGGATTTCTTTTAACAATAACTTTCTTCTTGCCACTCTTCCATAAAGTCCACATTTGTGGAGTGCAGGACTAAGAGTTGTCCTGTGGACAGATTCTCCCCCCTGAGCTGTGGCTCTCTACATCTCCTCCAGAGATACCATGGGCCTCTTGGCTGCCTCTCTGATCGATGCTCTCCTCGGAACGTTTGCGGTTGTGCCGTACTCCTTCCATTTTTGGATGATGGATTGAACAGTGCTCTGTAAGATGCTCAAAGCTTGGGATATTTTTTTATTTTTTTTTTATAAGAACATAACCCTGCTTGAAACTTCTCCACAACTTTATACCTGACCTGTCTGGTGTGTATTTTTTAGGGAAGTGTGTATAACTGATATTGGACTAAGTGAATAACTTTGTGGGTTGTTTTTGGTTTTGGGTTTTTTTTATGTTAATTTTTTACTTTTCATGTTTGTAATTACTTGTAACTTGCATGTTTTTTTGTTCCCTCCAACCCCCAGCTCAGCAGTGGATTTTGCCCATGAAGCTTTGCGCTTGCTGGAGGAGGAGCCAGAGACAGTAGAGAACTCTGATAGGCTGAAGGATGAAAAGGCACACGCCTCTCTCTGGCTTTACATCTGCACACTTGAGGCCAATCTACAGGAGGTCAGATAGTAGGGGACACACTTTCACATACATCATGGGACAGTCATGGCCTAAATGGTTAGAGGGGCAGGTTTGGGACCTAAAGGTCACTGGTTTGATCCCCAATCATGGCTGAAGTGCCCTTAAGCAAGACACCTAACCCCCAACAAGCTCCATGTAGGTGTTCGCGCTCACTGTTTGATTAATACATTATAGCCAAATCAAAAATAAAATAAAATCAAACAGATGATTGACTTTTAGAAAAGTTTTGATTGAGTTGTAGAAAAAATACATTTTGTGTATATGTACATTCAATACAACAAGCCCCTCCCCTTTTCCTTGGGGTTGTATGGTTTATATTTGCATATGCTAATGTGATGTACAAGTATATGGTGCAACAGCACTCCGATGTTAAATATTTAACACTGACAGATTTTAAAAAGATTCGATTCCTTCTATGGGCATGTGATACATTTTTTGTGGGTGTGGCCTGTCAGCATTTTCTCATATTTTATTCTTTGAAGACAAATGAACTAACAGGGCATTTACTGTAAAATCAGGTTAACTACTGAGGTGTGATACACTTGTGTTTGTTTTTAGATTAGATCAAATAGATCGTATTAGATTGGGTCGATTTAAATGGGAGTAGATCAGATTATATTGATTAGATCAAATGAGATTACATCAGGTTAGATTAAATCATATTAGGGTGGGTTAGATTAGATTGGACTGGATTAGATTCGATTAGATTGTATCTGATTGCGTTAGATTTGATAGTAGATGTCACCCTCGAGCTATTTTTCTTCGTGATGTTTCTGTACAGTGTTTGATGAGACATTGTGATTGACAAGATGTGATGAAAGTTTGTGTATAAAGCCACAATTTTCTTCTCTGCTGAAGCCCCACCCATATTTACTCCATATTCCAGTTGTACTGCCGCACCGGTTTGGGTTCATGGTTGAAGTGTGTTCAACGTGTGTTTGTGTCAGGCAGTGGACATGGAGAAGCGTCTGCGTGCAGTGCAGGAGGGCAGTAAGACCGCTGCTGATCTCGATCCGGTTCCAACTAACGATCTGGAGTATGAAGACAAGCAGAAGTTCCAGGAGAGCCAACTTGTGTACGACGGACTGCGCTTCAATCTGACGGAGCACAACAGTGAGGGGGCTAGAACTTATTAAACACATCCTTTCTGTTTTTTAGTAAATCCCATATAGAGTTGTGTGTGTCTGTGTTTAGAGCGTATTGAGCCGTTAAAGAAGTGTTTATCACTCTGGGTGGCTCTGCTGAAGGACGACGTTGTGCCTGCAGTGAGGGACCCCAAACACACCGCCTCCTCCATCCTGCTGATGGCTGCACTGTATACACTCATCGGGAAGGTACCCACATCTCGCTCACACGCTCTCTCTCTTCTCTGTCTTTCTCTCTCTCTCTCTCTCTCTCTCTCTCTCTCACACACAACAATACACATAGAAACACACCGTTTGTTGACACGTGAGTGTTGTTGTATTGTAGACCCTGCAGGCTCTGGAATGTTATCAGTTGGCATCACGTCTCTTCCGCCTCCTCGGTGATGTCCAGAACCGCGCCGGTGCTTCTTTACATGCCGCCAAACTCCTCCTGGACCTTGGATCTCCACAACTAGCACAGGTCAGGATTATTCTGGGATTATTCTCTATCTCTCTCTTTCTGTCCCCCTCTGTGTCTCTATATCTCTCTCTCTCTTGTGCACACATGCTCTTTCTGTCTCGTTATCACTCTTTTGCTCTATCTCTGACTCCCTCTATTGCACACACTTTTCCTCTCTCTCTCTCTCTTTCTCTCTGAATGGCTCTCTCTCACTTCCTGTCTCTTTAGGGCCTTGCATGTTAATGCGGACGCCTTATTTTATTTAATCTGCCATTGCATTCAATTCAGTGTTATTTGTATAGCACTTTTTACAGTTGACATTTTCGCAAAGCAGCTTTACATAGTAAAAGTGATTTAAAAAAGAATTTCCATCCATACGTCCCCACCCTTGTCCGGACTGTAACTTTCGATTCATCAGCGACACCTGAGTCAAATTTAGTGGATATGCATAGGGTGCTATGATAGTGTTCCATGCCAACATCAAGTCCCTGACCTTGACCTCTGACCTCACTTAAAAGAAAAATCTTCTATGAGCCATGTCTCCTATATGCTTAATCTCACACGAATAGTTCTACGTCATGGGAAGGGAGAGTGTCACATACTAACATTAGGTCACGTTGACCTTGACCCCACTTAAAAGGGGAAAAAAGCTTGCCCAGGCCAAATTTCCAATATGGTTGACCTTATGCATACAACATTAGGTATGGCCGGGTTGCTCGTTTCGAGGTCACGGCTCACAGTCTAATGTTAAATTCCCTTTGGTGAGTTGAAAGATACAGCCCGACAAGGGTACATTTCATCTTTCACCTTTCCCCTCACCTTGACCTTGAAGCAAATGACCAGACAGAGAGAATTACAGAGTGTCTAGTTCATGCAGTGACAGTCGTGTGTGTTCAGGTGCAGTTGGATCAGGCCCGGCAGTGTTTAACTGCAGAAACCATTACTGAGGGAACAAGCATCCTGTCTGTCAATAACACACTGCTCAGGGCCCAACTCTGCTACGCAACAGGAGAGGTGAGAGACAGACATACACACACTGTTAGTTATTTATACGAAACATGCTCTGACACTATCTCTGTCAAACGAACTGAATGTACTCACATGGGCTGTGTGTGTGCCAGGTGGAAGCAGGTGTACATGATCTGTGTGAGGTGTTGAAGGAGACTGTGCTGCATCACTCTAAAAGCTGGTACATGCTGAAAGCTCGAGCTCTGCAGACCGCCAGCTCCTACCTCAGTCTGGACACAGGGTCACTACACACACATCTGCGCCACATCATCATCAAGCAAGGTGTGTGCACACACACACACACATACACACACTGAAACTCTGGAATAAACTCTAATTGTACACAATATTATTATTGTGTGTGTGTAGGTTTAAAGACTCCAGACACGACTCAGTATGAAGCACTGAAGTTGTTGTGCAGTCTGGTGATGATGTTGCTGGGTAATGGCTTTTACGGTGCTCCTGCTCTCAACTCGGACACTCGGTTTGTAGACCAAGGTACAAACACACACACACACACACACACACACACTTCTCCTCCAGAGAATAACGGACCAGTCCTGGGGTAAATGTGGTAACCAACACACAGGACTTTTCACAAGTTCAGAGCATGCTGCTGAGCTGTATGTGTAAATCCCATCCACAAATAATTACTGGTTACTGAGGCCCCATCCATGACCAATCGCTGATCACCGTGGCCTCGGCCATGACCAGAGACTGATTGCCATGACCCCGCCCACAGCCAATCACTGATCACCGTGGCCTCGGCCATGACCAGAGACTGATCGCCATTACCCCGCCCACAGTCAATGACTGATCACCGTGGCCTCGGCCATGACCAGAGACTGTCACCTTTTTTGGTCCCAACCTCTTGTCTCTTTTCTTCCTTTAAACATTTGTTTGTAGATATTGAAGATGTGCTTCAGGCCCAGAAACAGGGGTGTTTTTTTTTTAAATCTTAACCTTAACATGCAGGCACCCATTCTGGTATTTATGCCATGGAAAACGTTGACGTTGTGGGGTGTCTGGAAATCTGCATTGTTGAAAAATTTAGAGGAAAGGTAGATGATGTCTCTGTGGTGTTGTGTTGCAGTTCCTGATGCTGGTGCTGGAGCACCTGAGGGACATTTAGCCAATAGAGGTGTGTGTGTGTGTTTGTGTGTAGGGGACAGTGTGGTGTTTAAATGGCTGTTACTCAGTGAGGTGTTGCTCTGCTCGGAGAGGATGGTGCGTTTGAGGAGCAGTGGAGGAACAGCTCATGAAGCCAAAGCTCAGTGTCTTGAGGCCCTCAAGCTTGCCACCAAACTGCACACGCTCAGCCAGTGAGTCCTGATTTTATACAATAACATCCATGACACACACAAACACACACTCTCTCTCACTCTACCAGCTTCCTGAATAATTCCAAAGCCTTATCGTTCACTCAGATCTAAAAACACCCCCCGTGTGTGTGTGGTAGTTGTGCTGAACTCTTGGTGTTGAAGGCAGAGCTGGAGTTGATGAAGGGTGCAGGTGAAGCCGGTGTTTTGGATCTGGAGCAGGTCAGACACCTACTAGACCTTTGCACAGGTAAACAAATCCTTTATTCAACGTCAGTTCTGATTGTTTGATTGAACTTCCTGAGACTAGTGAACCTGCAAATCACAGTTTTATAAGAATGTATGCTTAATATGTAATCGTTTCTATAGCAACAGCTGAAGGTTTTTTTCCGTAAAGAGATGTTTATGTATAACAGGGGTCTCAAACTCGCGCCCCGCGGGCCAATTGCGGCCCACAGGACGATAGTTTGTGGCCTTAATAGGAAAGTTTAATGTTACTGCGGCCCGCGAGTTTGATATGTTTGGCACTTTACAGTGTTGTGGGCGGAGCTGAACGAAC
>JBCNYH010000006.1:498043-502544 GCA_039654325.1 Tandanus tandanus | reverse complement strand
TTATTATCATTATTATTATTATTATCATTATTATTATTATTATTATTATTATTATTATTATTATTATTATTATTATTTATAATGATTATCTGTCAGGACCATTGATTTTATATATATATATTTATTTTCAGCATAATGTTGAAATCTGAATTTGATGTTTTTAGTTTTATTCGTACTGTGAGCTCCTACATGATAATCATCTGGGAATACAATCTGTTTTCTTTTTTCGGTGGTGACCAGCCAAGGTTTTTTCATTAAACAGGTCTCGGCTTGTTGCCCACATTCTTACCGGAGAGAAAATGTACTTTCGTTTTTAATCTGAGATGAAATGGATCAGAACAGTGAAACACTGATCATCCACATAGCAGCAAAGTTTCACCTGCAGGATAACCAGGAAACAAACAGAACTCAGATCTGTTTTTATAAAATAATCTTTTTTTTATCACTGTAGATGAAGGATGTGCACAAGTTCAGGCTAATATTTCCCAAGAAACAGTCCATGTGCTCTTTAG
The DNA here is from genome assembly GCA_039654325.1 of Tandanus tandanus. Lineage (NCBI taxonomy): Eukaryota > Metazoa > Chordata > Actinopteri > Siluriformes > Plotosidae > Tandanus > Tandanus tandanus. The sequence continues at coordinate 502,032 of JBCNYH010000006.1, read as the reverse complement.
GCTGAACTGTCCCTCTGGAATTTTTATTATTTTTTTTTTTTTTGTAGCTGTATGAATTTGAGTAGAGTTCTTACAGAGAATCATACTGAAGTAACCATTGATGTGATTTTGCACAGCTTACCTGTCCCTCCATCTGTCCGGTGTCCATATGCATCATGATACTGACTGGCTGTTACACATCATGATACTGATTGGTTGTTGTGTTCCATTTTAAGCCTGTATATTATATAATGTTTACGCCTAATGAAGAAGAACAAGAAAGTTTGGATAATTAACAGTGCAGAACACACTATGAGACACAACTTTCAAACTTTTATTATTATTAAACTCCAAATATTCGTCATTTGAAGGAATAACCTTGGATCTCTTTAGTTTATTATTAGCTGCTTTTACATTAAAGATTGTAAATATATAATGATTAAAAGTGCTGCAGTAGTTTCGTGGTACAGTGTGATGGCAGGATCTGTGCCGAGTTGGGTACAGATACATATTTATTATCATCAACCGAAGCAAAACTAGAAACCAGAAGGAGTGAAAATCCAAAGCATAAAAAGTATCAGGCACCAGTGAGTGAAGTTCTAAATAAGAAAAAGATTGTTGTAATCAAACTGGAAGCAACGCGGAGAAGCTGTGATTGAGTTTAAGGAAGTGCTGTACAGAGTTCCTGAGAACGGTGCAGTGGTTATGGGTCATGTGACCGATCATGTGGTAATGTTTGTGTTTGAGTGTGAAGTGGTTAGAAGAGGTTTGTGTTGAGAGTGAAGACGTTATGCAGCTGTGAATTTTATAGAACTCGATAGATTACGAACGAATGATGCTTAGATGTGTTCTTTATGGTAATGAGTATCATATTCAGATCATTGACATTTGACATTTCTTATCCAGAGCGACTTACAGTTTTCATTTTTATACAACTGAGCAACTGAGGGTTAAGGGCCTTGCTCAAGGGCCCAACAGTGGTGATAGCGGGGATTGAACCACTGACCTTCAGATCAGTAACCCATCACCTTAACCACTAGGCCACCACTGCCCCCCACATGATCACATGATGTTTTATATTTCCTCCTGGCCATTTTAAATTTATTTTACTCCTTGTATAAAATAAAATGAAACAAATTATATGGTACTGTCAGATTTTTTAGCTTCCATCGTCACTGAAGGTGAAGCGGAGCAGGAACTATAGAAATGGGTTCCGTCTGTTCATCTGTCCATCCGTATGATTGTTAGTGCAATAACTTTGGAAGGGAATGACACAGCATCACCAAATTCAGTGTACGGCTCCCCAGAGGGGTGAATAGGGTGGGATTGTACATGGGTCGTTTTCACCTTTTTCAAGGTCACAGCAGTCAATTTGGATATGTACGTACAGACTTTCCATTTTTGACAAATGTCATCAACCTTCCAGCTGTGATGAAGACTACGCCACCAAGCCGCACTATGTCTAACATGTTCCTACTGATTTTTTAGCACACGCATGATCACACACCACATACGATACATTCTTACTATGTTCTTACTACAACCAATCAGAACACACCAGGGGCTTACCACGTTCTTCCTGCTTCTGTCTGGTCCTTATAAATACTGCCCAATGCGCTGCACGTTTTCATTCATTTATTGTGTTCAACAAGTCCATTGCACGCTGTTACTTCACCACTGAAGTCCCTACTCGATTTTGGTTACGTCATTATTACCTCAACACTGTCGCTACTACATTCTTAAGTTCTTACTGCGTCCGTATGGTTTTTGAGGACGTAGTGGGAACATGGTGGAGTGTGACAGGGTTTAGAGAAAGAAGTGAAGCAGATTGTTACTTTTTATTTTCGTAATGTAAAATCAGACAGGCGATAAAAAATGAACCAGAAAGGAAACGCCAGATGAGGACTGAGTACAAGTCACATGTGGTTCAGTCTGGAGGAGTCAGGGTTCATTTGCTAAAACATTGGCCTTAAATCAGACCCCTGTAGGACACCAAAACTGACTATAATGATCTAAATCCACTGTTTCTGTATCAAATACAACTGAAAATTACATCATAGTAAAAATCACGGTTAAAATGTTTTGCTCTCTTTATTTTACTTTTATATCATGTTAAATGTAAACAATTTATTGCTCTATATAGCATCCTGTTTATATTAGCATCAACCTCCCACATTTGAAACTGTTAAACTTCACTTTTCCCTGTTGGATCTTACACCGTCTGTGTTACAGTGTGATGGAGGATCAGAGAGACGATTCGCTCGAACCCATGAAACGTGTCGAGTCAGTGGTGCTTCTACAGACAGACTTCAGAGACAAAGTCAGTTTGACTGATCTGAGGTCAGATCATGTTTCAGATATTCTCATAGCACAATGACAGAATGTACACTTTCTGGCCAAAACTATGTGCACAACTGACCATCACATCCATATGTGCATGTTAGTCCAGATTTATTTTCCTGTGTTTCTGCTGTAATAAACTTCACTCTTTTGGGAAGACTTTCTGCTTGATTTTGGGGTGTAACTATGGGTATTCTGGGGTGTGGCTGTGGGGTTTTGGGTCATGGTCGAGGGTTTGGGGGTGTGACTATAGGAATTAGGCAGCTTGGTTGTGAGGATTTTGGGGTAAAGCTGTGGGGAGGTTGTGAGAATTAGGGATGTGGTTGTGGGAATTTTGGGTGCGTGGCTGTTTGGATTTTGGGATGTGGTTGTGGGGATTTTGGGGTGTGGCTGTGGGGATTTTGGGGTGTGGTTGTGGTTGTGGGGATTTTGGGGTGTGGTTGTGGGGATTTTGGGGGCGTGGCTGTTTGGATTTTGGGATGTGGTTGTTGGGATTTTTGGGTGTGGTTGTGGGGATTTTGGGGGCGTGGCTGTTTGGATTTTAGGATGTGGTTGTTGGGATTTTTGGGTGTGGTTGTGGGGATTTTGGGGCGTGGCTGTTTGGATTTTGGGGTGTGGTTGTGGGGATTTTGGGGGTGTGGCTGTTTGGATTTTGGGGTGTGGTTGTTGGGATTTTTGGGTGTGGTTGTGGGGATATTGGGGGCGTGGATTTTTGGATATTGGGGTGTGGTTGTTGGGATTTTGGGTGTGGTTGTGGGGATTTTGGGGGCGTGGCTGTTTGTATTTTGGGGTGTGGTTGTTGGGATTTTTGGGCGTGGTTGTGGGGATTTTGGGGGCGTGGCTGTTAGGATTTTGGGGTGTGGTTGTTGGGATTTTTGGGCGTGGTTGTGGGGATTTTGTGTGCGTGGCTGTTTGGATTTTGGGGTGTGGTTGTTGGGATTTTGGGGGCGTGGCTGTTTGGATTTTGGGGTGTGGTTGTTGGGATTTTTGGGCGTGGTTGTGGGTATTTTGGGGTGTGGTTGTTGGGATTTTTGGGCGTGGTTGTGGGGATTTTGGGGGCGTGGCTGTTTGGATTTTGGGGTGAGGCTGTTTGGATTTTGGGGGCGTGGCTGTTTGGATTTTGGGGGCGTGGTTGTTGGGATATTGGGACGTGGTTTGGGGTTTTCTGTGCTGGACACTTCACTTCTTCCACTTTCTTCCAAGCTTAACACACCATATCTTATTGGCACTCTGTGCTTTTTACACACATTTTTCTCAATTACTAATAAACAATTTTTATCTATTTAAATTTGTGCAAACAGGGCTAGGTGGTGTAGTGTTTAACACAACTGCCTCACAGCAAGAAGGTCTTGGGTTCGAGGCTCGTGCCAGGCTCGGTGAGGGTGTTTCTGTATGGAGTTCTCCCACTCTTTCCCTCTTTTTTCTCCTCTTTAACTTTTCCATTCCCGTCCACCCGCTCCTCTTCCTGTCGTCATTCTTCTTTCTTTCCCTCCCATTTTACTTTCATTCTTTCCTTCATCATTTTTAGCTCCTTATAAGGATCACTCACTCACTCACTCACTCAATCACTCACTCACTCACTCACTCTCTCACTCACTCACTCACTCTCTCACTCACTCAATCACTCACTCACTCACTCACTCTCTCACTCACTCACTCACTCTCTCACT
>JBCNYH010000006.1:490543-495543 GCA_039654325.1 Tandanus tandanus | reverse complement strand
CACTCAATCATTTACTCACTCACTCAATCATTTACTCACTCACTCACTCTCTCACTCAATCACTCACTCACTCACTCACTCACTCACTCACTCAATCATTTACTCACTCACTCACTCACTCTCTCACTCAATCATTTACTCTCTCACTCACTCTCTCACTCAATCATTTACTCACTCACTCACTCATCTAATGTCTCACTCACTCAATGACTCACTCAATTGCTGAACCACTTAATCCTCCTACTAGGTTCGCGGGGAGGCTGGAGCCTATCTCAGCCGACTCTGGGCGAAGGCGGGGTACATCCTGAACAGCTCACCAGACCATCGCAGGGCAACAAACACACAACCATTTACACTCACACTCACACCTAGGGGTGATTTGGAACAGCCAATTAGCCTCCTGTGCATGTCTTTGAACTGTGGGAGGAAACCGGAGTACCTGGAGGAAACATGAAGAACATGCAAGCTCCACACAGAAACTCCTGATCCCAGGAACCGAACCCAGGACCACTACGCCACCGTACCGCCCTCTTGTGAGGATTATGAATGATAAATTTATTTGTCGTTTAAATGATATGGTTTGGGTTTTTTACAGGTCAAAAAAGAGGAGCAACAAAAATAAGCAAGAATCCATTTTCAAGGTTTGTTTATTCACTTATTCTTTATCTATAAATGGATCACTTAGCTCTTGCATTAGTTTTTCTTCTTCAAGTCATGTTTTGAATAATGAACTTTTATAACAATACACTTTTCTATTCTGTCTCTGATATTCACTCATTCCTGTGATTCAGGCCTGGAACATGATCTAAAACGCGTTGGGATGTCATGAGATAAAACAATTACATAATGATGTGAAACTGGTGATGTAATTATTCTTCAGTACAAATCAGTATCCAGGAAAGACCTCGTGTTTGAGGAGAAATGGGTCTCGGGTTTATTAACAAATCCATGAGAAAATGATTCAGATGTTTGAGAATAATGTTCCTGAAAGAAAGATAGGAAGGGATTTGGGTATTTCTCCCTCTACAGTGTATAATATCATACACTATTCGAGGAATCTGGAGGAATGTGGGTGTGTAAAGGGTAAGGGCACAAGCCTAAGCTGAACCCTTGTGATCTCCGATCCCTCAGACGGAACTGCAGCAAGAACCGTCGTTCATGCACAGCTGATGGAACCCCATGGGCTCGGGATGACTTTAATAAACCTTTATCGATCTCTACAATACAGAGTTACATCCACAAACACCAGTTAAAACCTTACTGTGGAAAAGGAAGCTCTACGTTAACCAAGTCCAGAAGCGCCGTCAACTTCCCTGAGCGCCCAGGATCCGGGGCCATCACCCAGTGGAAACTTGTGATGCGTTCAGATGAACCCATATCCAGATGTTTTTGGATGTTTGTGAGGAAATGGTGCAGTGCGCGGCCCTTTACACCTTTCTTATGCTGTGTAAGATCAGAGACAAAGGGAGTAAACACTGACATTACCTGGAACTGAACAGGAAGTGACTTCTCTCAGTTCAACTATTTCACTTTTACGGATTAAAAAAATGTGACATCATTGTTTATGAATAAAATCAGAATTATTTGAAGTTCCTGTGGAGTGTAAGAGGGATGAAACCCCAGCGGAAGTGCTGTGGAGGAAAATAAACAGCTTTTTGTTTACACACTCTTTATCATTACTGTAAAATACTATGCAGCTCGACCAATTAGAACACACTGGGTGCAATGACGTCATACACTATTTTAGTGGGCGGGGCTTTAAGACAACCTTCTGGAAAAAACAAGCCAGCTAGTTAGTTAGCTATTTTTATACACACAGTTTGATAACATTATAATTAAGTTGTTACGTCACGTTTTGATAACAGACCGCTGTGTAACGTCCACGGTGGATTAAAGGGGCTGTGAAAGGTACGTGTGCGCGCGCTCGCGCTCGGTTCTCTCGGTGGAAGCTAACGCGCTCGCGCGGCGCTGCTCAGGCGGGACGGCGGTGTGTAATGGCGGCGGTTCCGGGCTGCTGCTACTCGGAGATGGCGGAGTTTTAATGGCTCCCCGGGTCGCTGACGTGTGTTGACGCGGTTCTTGCGTGCCAGTGACTCGGTCTGAAAGTTTTTCAGCGTCGAGCGACGCGTTCAGTCTCCCGCATTAGTTTAAAACACACGCGCGCGCGCGCACACAAACACCGCGAGCTGAGATGAAGCGAAGCCGTTTAGTAAACTGACTAAAACTAACATGTTAGCATTAGCATTAGCATACAGCGCTCATGTCGCGGTTTCTCCATTTAACATTCAACACGATCACTTTATGGAAAGTTGGTTAGCTTGTTCTGAGGTAATGTTATATTTGATGTCGGTGTGTATTATGAATTATTCGAGTCACACAGCTGACAGGATAAACACCACCAGGGTTTGGTAGCTAGCTGAATTAGCTTTGATTTAACGGACTTAATAAGCGGATGTGTTCCGATTCACTCATTACTTCCTTCAAACTCCTGAGGGCGTTCACGCGGATTAATTCACTCCCTGCCGGTGTAGCTCTTCTCAAACCCGCAGGCGTTCAGGACTGAACCCTTCTCAGGATTTAACTTCTCTATTTATTACCGTCTGTTTAAGATTAATCATCCTTTTTAAATTTGATTACCACTTTTATTATGCATTTAATACATAATTTATATATAAATATATATTTACATTCAATATCTTGACAGGCTGTTTCATTATTGCAGAGTGTTTATTTATTTATTTATTTATTACTTCCCCCCAAAACTATTGATTTGAAAATGTTTATCATATTATTAATTGTACTTTAATCCATCTGATGACTTTTTAACAGTTTTAATTAAATTGAACATTATTAATAATTAATTAAACCGTTAGTTGTCAGGTGCAGTGATGTGAATGGTCCATGTGTGTAGAGAACATGTTCGGAACAGAGGGTATGGATAAACTGGGTTCTCTGTTCTAACTCCGTGTGGAATAAGAGAAACTTGAATAATGAATAAGTAGGTGGTATTTAAATTCATTCATTCATTCATTTTCTAAGCTGCGTAATCCTAATTATGGTGGGCGCGGGGTACACCCTGAACAGCTCGCCAGGCCATGGCAGGGCAACACACAGCCATTTACACACCCACCTAGGAGTGAGTGGGAGGAAACCCACGCAAGCATGGGGAGAACCTGCAAACTCCACACAAACACCCCGAGCCCGCGAATCAAGCCCAGGACCTTCTTGCTGTGAGGCGGCCGTGCTAGTTAATGTCTCTGAATAATCCCGAGACAGAAGCTCAGGGGAACTCCTCAATTCAGCAACATCCACCGAGTCTGAGGCCAATGATGTTTTAGTATATATTATGAATATCAATTTATGGCTATATATATATATATATATATATATACACACACACACACACACACAACACGAAGGTCCTAGGTTCAAGTCCCGGCTTGGCAAGGGCTTTTCTGTGTGGAGTCTGCATGCTCTCTCTGTGTTTTCACGGGCTTCCTTCCACAAGTCCAAAGACCTGCACATTAGCCTAATTTGGCTATTCCAAATTGGTGTGTGTGTGTGTGTGTATTCCGCCTTCTCCCAGATATGGCTGAGGTAGGCTCCACCCTCCCCGCGACCCTCGTAGAATTAAGCTGTTTGGCGAATGAGTGAGTGTGAATATCTTCTGTAAATAAATCCTGCGTTGGTGGTTTTATCCTGGTTGTACTCTGACCAGGACACATTTCAATACACGTGAGTACGTGTCTGTACACAACGTCCACTCCGACGTTTCTGTCCCTTGCTCTTACAGGATGTACATGTTTTTAAATCAGATATTACACTATTAAACTACATGAGTGTGTGTCACTTTAGAGCAAAACAAATCCAGCTTCTCAAACACCGGAAGAGGTGTGTGTGTGTGTGTGTGTGTGTGTGTGTGTGTGTGTGTGTGTGTTGGAGGTGTACTCGGCATGGATCTTCACTTCCTCAGTGGTTTGGCGTGCTGGATTAATTATTAATATTATGATTAATTTTCTGAGCTTAAGAAAGACTTAAACAGCTGAAAGATCTCTGTGTGACTGAAGGGTTAACTCTCTAAAACATCACCCCAAATACTGACGTACTGAACGTGTTCAGAGAAGAAATGACTGTGTGTGCAGTGTAGGGTTTTCTCTTTCTCCTTCAGTCCTGATGTTTGATGTGATGAATCAGTAAAGTGCAGTTGTGTTTGAGGCTCTGCAAAATGTGAATTTATGGCTGTTTCATGTTAAAAAGGAGGAAATTAATATTAAATTGAAGGCCATGTTATAAGAAACCCACACGTGAGCTCTGTTCTGGTAAACTGGTCATTTATTCCTTTTTGGGAAGAGAAGATTTTCATAGAAATTAACCCTGTATTACTTTGTTTGTAGGTTTTATTTAATATTTCTTGGAGATTTGAAGCTAAAGAGCTGAAACTTCACAGAGAGGAAGTAAATCTTATGAGAACAGTGTGTATATTTTCTGGATTGAAATTTGTTCTTTGGAAGGTTATGATTTTAGGATTGTTGTTTTAATGATATATATAATATAATGAAATTGTTTTCGAAATGCTTGGAGTAAAATATTGGGTTGAATTTGTGATTTAGGGCCTAAATAATTTAATCAAGACTAAATTATTGGTTATTGGTTTCTTTTTTAATTTTTACAAAGCAAAAACCGGTCACATCACTGATTCTGTGTTATGCGTTACATAGAAACTTGGGCAGATTTTACAAAGTCAAATGTAGCTTAAAAATCCACCAATATTTAATTGAGGTGCTATTTAATACAAAGTTAAGTCCAATATACAGTAACTACTATAGCAAGTTTTAAGGTGTTAGCTGTTTTGGTTATTTTAGTTTTTAAACTTTTTTCACAGTGAATCCTGATTGTACCCTTGGAATATGCTTTGGCCCTTACAGAATAATTCAATTCAATTCAGTTTTATTTGTATAGCGCTTTTTACAATTGACATTGTCACAAAGCAGCTTTACATA
>JBCNYH010000006.1:439278-449567 GCA_039654325.1 Tandanus tandanus | reverse complement strand
AGAGAGAGAGAGAGAGATACTTGAATGAGGGATGGAATGTGTGTGTGTGTGTGTGTGTGTGTGTGTGTGTGTGTGTGTGTGTGTGTGAGAAAGAGAGAGAGAGAGAGAGATGGGCTAGAATGAGAGATGGGCAGAAAGAGAGGGAACGGAATGAGAGATGGACTGAGAGAGAGAGAGAGAGAGAGAGAGACACTGAGGGATAGCGTGAGACAATAATTTTTCTTTATGATATTTTACGTTATATTTTTTTCCTTTTCAGTCTTAGAATAGAAAAAAATAAAATAAATAAAATAAATGTTGTGGTCCTTGAATGAAGTAAGAGTTTTTCTTCCTGAGTTGTTTTATGAACCTGTTCGATGTTTTGTATTATTCTGTAGAAAGTTCTTGAAGGATGGAGATGCTGGAGTATTACTGCAGTCTGTGAAAGTCCATTCCTTCACATTCAGATGTGTATTTAAAGAACTTTGTGAGAAAGAAGACGGATGTCTGTCAGGAGAAGGACTTTTATTTTTCAGGGTGGAGTTGGAGGTGAGATGGTGCTCAGTATGTAGGTTAGAGGATGGATCGCTCTGCAGCGTTCTCCTCGATGAGTAGAGCAATATTTAGAGGGCGGGAAGCTAACAGTCTGTCGCAGTGTGTGTGTGTGTGTGTGTGTGTGTGTGTGTGTGTGTGTGTGAGACACACATACTATGGGGAAGCCTGTACTCAGTATTCAGTAACACACAGAGCCTGTTGGTATATTCACAGCTTCAGGATTCAGTGTGTTAGTGACAGATGTCTGAAACCAGGCGACATGTTGCCTCGTGTCTGATATACAAGTCTCATCATCTAACATTTTATACTGGAACAGGTTATATTCACTGAGAGAGAGAGAGAGAGAGAGAGAGAGAGGAACTGAACATTACTGCATCTATTTTTAATCTAATTAGTTTTCAGGAAGATTCTCACTCACACATCCCAAGTGTCTCTGGTGTTTCCCTGTGTGTGTGTGTGTGTGTGTGTGTGTGTGTGTGTGTGTGTGTGTGTGTGTGGGTGCATGTGCTGCTGCAGAGGGATGATGTAAGGGGAAAGCCTATGGTCTATGGTGAAAAAAACACACTGTGATTCTTTCTTTTTTCCACCTTTTCTAAAGCCATACCACAAGAAAAAGAACCTCCTTGAATCGCCACCTTATCGTGGTGGAAGGGTTTGCGTGTCCTAATGATCCTAGGAGCTGTGTTGTCAGAGGCATTATACCCCTGTAGGGTCAATCCAAGGCAAACAGGTCCTAGGTGACAGTCCAGATTAAGTGCGGTTCAGAAGACCCTATGAACAGATCAATTGCATGAACTCAGTTTTCCTTGCACAGATGTGGGTTACCGGGGTCCCCCTGGAGCAAGGTCTGGGGGAGGAGCTCAAAGACAAGCACTTGGTGATCAGGCTTCTGCCCGAAAATGAGACATGGGTCCGCCCTCCCATGGACCCACGGGAGGGGATATAGGGATCGGGTACGATGTAAGCTGGGTGGCAGCTGAAGGCGTGGGTTCTGTCAGACTGATCCTCGGCTACTGGCTCTTGGGACATGGAATGATATCTTTCTGGAGTGAATGGAGTCTTAGCTGTGCGCGAGGTTGAGAGATACCGATTAGACATCACCTCAAAACACTGCTTGGGCTTTGGAACCACCCTTCTCGAGAGCGGCTGGACCTTATTCCATTCTGGAGTTGCCCATGGGGAGAGGCAACAAGCCGGTGCCATCCTTATTGCCCAAGTCTTGGTGCTCACATGTTGGTTTTCTCCCCAGTTGACCACGGGTAGCCTCCCTCCACCTTCTTGGGGGTGTGTACAGGTCTTGACTGTTGTTTGTGCTTATGCACTAAATGACAGTCCAGAGTACTCACCTTTTTGGAGTCCTTAGGGGGTGTGCTAGAGAAACCCTCCCCTTCCCCCGGGGACTCCCTCATCATCCTGGGAGACTTCAGTGCTCTTGTGGGCAATAACAGCCTCCATTATCTGAACCCGATCAGGTGTTTCATTGCTGGACTTCTGTGCTCATCATGGTTTGTCCATCACGAACACCATGTTTTAACCTAAGGGTGTTCATAAGTGCACTTGGCACCAGGACACCCTAGGCTGCAGTTCAATGATCAACTTTGTAGTCATGTCATTGGACCTGTGGCCCCATGTTCTGGACACTTGGGAGAAGAGAGGAGCTGAGCTGTCAACCGATCACCACCTGGTGGTGAGCTGGCTCCGATGGCGGGGAAGTCCGCCCTCCTGGGACCTGGGAGACTCAAACGTGTAGTTAGCGTCTCCTGGAAATGTTTGGCAGAGTCTCCAGTCAGAAGGGCCTTCAACTCCCACCTCTGGCAGCCCAGGCTGTCGCTGATGCAAAAAATCGGGTGTGGGACTAGTTTGGTGAGAGCCTGGAAGGTGGTTGGTCTTGAAAAGTTTCTGGACTACTATCCAACACATCAAAAGAAGGAGGCAGCACTCTGCAAACACTTTACACTGGAAGTGGGGAACTGCTCACCTTGACTGGGTATATTGTCGGGAGGTGGAAGGAATACTTTGAGGACCCCTTCAATCCCACTAACATGCCTTCCATGGAGGAGGAAGACCCTGGGGGTTCGGGAGGGGGTCCGCCCATCACTGGGGCTGAGATTGCTGAAGTAGTCAAAAAGCTCCTTGGTGGCCCGGCTTCGGGTGTGGACCAGATCTGCCTTGAATACCTCAGGGCTCTGGATGTTGTAGGACCGTCTTGGTTGACACGTCTTTGCAACATCGCATGGTCATTGGGTGCCGTACCTCTGGATTGGCAGACCGGGGTGGTAGTTCCCCTTTATAAAAAGGGGCAGAGGGTGTGTTCCAACTATCGTGGAATCACACTCCTCAGCCTACCCAGGAAAGGTCTATTCAGGAGTATCACCAGAGCCAGAGCTTGGTTAGCATTGGTAACAACAGGTCGAATTCATTTCCAGTGAGGGTTGGACAAGGACAAGGCTGTCCTTTGTCACTGGTTCTGTTCATAATTTTTCTGGTTAGGTGGCCATAGGATCGCGTCGCTGCTTTTTGCGGATTGACAGATGTGAGATGTGCTGTGTAGTAATATGTGTGTGAGTAATATGATGGCACTGGAGGTGTTTGAACTGTTTATGATTTCTGTAGTCAAGAAGTCCAGGGCTGGTGTCAGAGAGGACATAAAGAACATCAGGTTCAGCTTTGTGACCTGTTTTTGGTGGGGTTGTTGCACTGAACTCTGAGATTATGTTTATGAAGTTAAAGGAACTGTTCCAAGATTTTTACTCCGATTATTTTGCCTAAAAGTCATGTAATTAGCAACGAATGTCTAAAATACTAGTCTGTATGGCTGGGCACTATGACCTAAAAATGATGTGATATTTTTTGACATTTTCTTGATTACAATATTTATCACTATTTATATTATTCTAAGAAAATAATGTTGAGTGAAAAAAGAACATGCCCGCACATGCAGATTGTTTGAAGAATAGAGATATACAGATGCCGAGGAGCCAGAGGGCGCTCATGCACGCTTGTGCACACTTCCAGCTTATTTTCTCAGGCTAGTTTAATGTGTAATGCTACATCATGCAGACTCTTGAAAGTTCTGTAAAATTGCAATACTCATGATATTCATTCTGCGATGGTCTGGCGAGCTGTCCAGGGTGTACTCTGCCCATGGGCACCAGCCTCCCCGTGACCTTAATTGGGATTAAGTGGTTCAGAAAATGAATGGTTTTGGATAAATGGAAGATATTCACTTGGTTGAAGATATGAATGCTCATATTGCAATATGAGAGTTTATGGATATGTTGCTCAGCCCTGTTAGTCTATATTTGTTACATTTTTAAAACTTGCAAATCAAAAGGAGTTTAAAATTGAAGTGGATGGAAATGGATTACAACGAGGACTTTTTGAAGTCTTGTTGGGCTGAACAGTTTTCAGAGATTGATATTTGCTTGCAAACTATAACAAATTTGTTGTACGAACCGAATTCATGTCCAGTTTCATTTATAATCCAAATTTGAATCCATATAAATAATTATTCTCCTTTTGATAAACCCACTGATGTTATTTAGGCTATTATCTTCAAACAGCCATGACACTGTCTCTTTAATGAAGGTTGAACCAGTATTTGAGAGTATGTTAACTTCTTGTCATGAGGGCAAGTGAATGGCTGTGGGTATAGGGGTTGCCACTGAGCGGTTTGAGTCATATGTAATGTAATAAGGGTAAATTAAGTTGGAAGTGAGTTGATTTGTTCCATTATCATCTTCTCAATGCCTCATGATATCTGATGGAAGTTCTATGGCACAGGAGTCATTGGAACACACAATGGTAGATGTCTTTGGCATTGGTATGAAGGTTAGTGATTTGAATCGGTTGGCCATGACAGCTTGCACCTACAGACAGATGTTGACAGATGTTGAAGTTGTCTGTGAGGACATCAGTCAGCTCAGCGCATTCTCTGAGGCAGGACCAGTCTGAGGTTTACCTGATTAAAGTCAGCAGTGATGCTGAAGAAGACACCGAGTTGAACAGTCTGTCATTTCCTCACAGACTCGTCTACTTTCCCGACTGCATCCTTTGTATTAGCAGCCAGACGGTGTACAGAGGTTTATCGTTAACGAGCAAGCCAGTGATGATGGTGACAGAAAAACTTCATGAGAAGATATGAGGAAGAATCTGTGACAGGAATGAGAATAAAAAAGGAATCTGTCCACATCTGGGTGACACCCCATGTTGAGATTATGAGTTTTCCCACAACGATCCTGGGTTCGAGTCCGGGGCTCAGTGAAGGCCTTTCAGTGTGGAAGACGGGGTACACCCTGAACAGCTCACCAGTCCATTGCAGTACAACATACGCAAACATTCACTCTCGCACTCACACATAGAGGAAACTGCCAGTTAGCCTGTGCATTAGAATAAGCTGTGGTCTGTGGAACTGAGATGGACTGGTGAGCTGTTCAGGGTGTACCCCGTCTTTACTCAGAGTTGGCTGAGATATGCTCCAGCCTCCTTGTGTTCCTAGTAGGATTAAGTGGTTCAGAAATAAATGGCTGAATAAATTAATGATATCAGTGATGTACACGTACTTTATTGTAGCGATATATACTGAAGTTAGCATCTAAACCAGTTAGCCCTTGTCTCTTAATTCCACTTTGTACCTTGAGTCCACCTAGGGCAGTGGAGGCTTAGTGGTTAAGGTGATGGGTTACTGATCCGAAGGCCAGCGGTTCAATCCCCACTATCACCACTGTTGGGCCCTTGAGCGAGGCCCTTAACCCTCAATTGCTCCGTTGTATAAAAATGATAATTGTAAGTCGCTCTGGATAAGAGCTTCTGCCAAATGCTGTAAATGAAAATGAAATGAATGAATGAATGAGTTGTTTAAAGCGATGGTGAGTCACTATAATATTCAATTTCAATACATGTCACACCCCGAAAAGAAATTACAAAGCTACTGCGCTGGTGCCATCGTTGTGGCCAAGCTGAGGCAGTGTACGCGAGAGGATAAGAAATATAAAGTAAATGTGCTGCAGTTGCTTGTTCTAATCACGCGGAGAGGGAAAAAGATAAGAAGTTTTATCGAGTTCTGGTAATTATTAAAACCCAGGGCGCATGCAGAAGAACTGTCCAGGAAAGGGTGAGCTAAATGTTTCAGTAATAGATCCAAAGCGGATATGGATTTGCAGGGATAATTTTATTACCGGTGAATGTGCATGTAAAACTCTTTAGGTTGTGTGTTGTTTTGTTTATAATCATAAGAAAGACACTTATTATAAATAATTATAGCGCAAGAAAATCACAGACTGAGAGGAAATACGTCTTGTTAGCTTTTTTGCCTGGCTAGCAGCAACGAGTCGAGGCCATGCTGGGTGAAGGGTAACTGTTAGCATCTGCTTGTTTTGTTGAAGCCGTTTTATTTATTTATATTTTTTCAAAAAAACTTGATATGTACAGATACGGTCATGTTTAAGACCTGCGGCCTCCCTGCTACCTCCTACAATAATTTTAGCTGCAGATGAAAAAAATCACACACATGGTGTGTCACGCTGTTTGTTACTAGTTGGATTGTTTTCTATAACGGATGACTGTAAATATCAAAAATCAAATCAATAATATTTTTACTGTACACTATACTGAAAGCGATAATTCATTGAGAGTGGTGGTGGCGTGCTTGGGGTGGACACCCTACCTTTTCGGTGATACACTGCCCCTGTTTGTTTGGAGTTTGAATTTGACATGCGGTCAATTCTTACACACTGCACCTTTAAGAGACTGTTTAAAGGCCAAAAATATTTAAATCACACCACATCACACCACATCACATTTTTCAAAAAGTTCTCCATTTACTAAATAATAACTAAAACAAAAGTTTTTTTTGTTAACATGGGATAACATTTCACAGGTAATATTTCAGACTTTGCTATAATTTTGGGCGATTGATAATTTGAAAGTAGATCATTTATCCACTAATCCAAGCCGGGAATCGGACAACCGGAGCTGTATTTATCATCGGTTTAATGATTTCTGGTCCGTGTTCATAACCGATGTGTGTCTGGACTAATAATAATATATCAGAAGTCCCAAAGCGAAGTGAGAGCAGGTACCCTCTCCTGGTGCTCTGAAATAGGGGTGGTCTCCTCATCCCTTCTTCGGGCTCGTCGCTGTAGTTCTGGGCGCTGAAAGAGCCGTACGGCAGCTCACGGACCTGCGTTCTGTTCCTGCTGAAACAGATCATGTACAGGTTGAAGGCACAGTATGGTGCATGCGATCCCTTCGCTTTGGGACAGCACATTGTCAGAGTACCCACGATGGTACTGACAATCATTTCTTTCACTCACTGAACTGCTGGTAACGGTGTACTATAACCTTCGTCAGCACCGCATCGCTACGCAACATTCACAGCGACATCAGAGTCTATCAGTGCGCCGTAAATGAAATAAAACAATTCTGTTCAAAGCTCACTGATTACTGAATGTATGATCACTTACAGCTGTTCACAGATGTTTTTATTGTAATATTTACCTACTGTAAATTTTTACCTTATTGATGTTAATTTATCACGATATGTTCCAATTAATTACGTTAATTTTATGTTATTTTTGTTATTGTGTCCTTTGTTCTCAAAATAACACGGGAAAACGCTGCCAACATTTCCTTGATTTATTTAAATGATTAATTACAACTTTTTCTAACAAAACACAGCGACGCTTCCTCTTTGTTTACATGTTGCAACGGCTTCGGCGCCCCGAGCCAATATGGCGGCCGAATTTGCACACAGTGTTAAACATCAGAAACCGAATGTGCCCGTTCTCTGCAAGTCTATTTCTCGGGTAATTCTCCTGATCTTTTATTGTTTTGTGTATGAACAGTGTTCGTAGCGCTGTAAGACCTGGCTTTATCTGGTCGACAGTATAATCAGATAAATAAAGCTGCAGTGTAGAAATCTCTCCACTTTGCCTGTCGCTTATTTCCGATGCTCTGGAGCTCTGCTAACAGCCGCTATGGCTATTGCTCATCACCTGCACCCTCGTTACAGTATACTATTTAATATATACTCTATCATATATGCATTATCTATACATACCCGTCCACATGCTACTGTTGTTCCACCTTCAGCCCTGATTATAACATGGAATCACCATGGCATAGTTTCGGGAAACTTAAGCAACACCATAACATTGATTTCCATCCAGTGTCGGGTTCATTTCTCACCGACGTCTTGACCATAAAGTCGTCTCCAGCACATCCCGAAAACTGTCAGTAGGGTTAAGGTCAGGACTCTGGGGCGCCGATACATATGTGAAAATGATTCCTCGTGCTCCCTGAACCACTCGCTCATTATCTGAAGCTCGCCAGGCCATCGCAGGGCAGAAACACTCTTGACAAAAGTCAGCGATGGCTCTTTTACACGCCTCTCACCACAGACGCTCCCTGAACCGTTTTTTCACTATTTGAGCCCCCATTTCAGTGCCATCAGGAAAAGTAAATTGATGCGATAACCTGCTCATTCAGTACATTTAGTTGATCAGCTGACTTCATTTTATTCCAACATTAATGTTGCTGAGCCTCGACCGGACCAACTGGAGCAACAATGCCATGAAAATTATGTGCTGCAACTAATAATGAAAGTGCTTCAAAATATTAGATTGCATGACCTTGATTTTGGGTTAGCTGTGTATATTATATAGGGTATATAACATCTATGTGGTTTGCTGTAAGTTTTTGCACCACCATACAAACTCAAAACCAGCTGATTGACTTGATTTGTAACTGTTTCTTCTGCCTTGTGCTTCTCTATGACTCTCTTTCAGAGACCTTCTGGATTACTGAAGTGCTAATAGTGCCCTCTTGTGGGAAATATTCAGCCTGGTATTGTGATTGCTTCAGCAGCCGCTTCTCTGGTGCTTTCTCGTCTTTACAGCAGGCATCCGCTTCTCTTTTCCCTGCAGACCTTTTTTTAAAGAGTTGTAATGCTTTTATTATTATTATTTTATTTTTTATTATTCATTAATTTTTTTCCTATTAATGTCACTTCTGTCTCTCTGCCTGGCTGTATTTGCTTGTTTAGGAAAAAAACAGATGTTGATCTTTACTGTTTGTAACAGAAGCATGTAAAAACATTTTATTGTGGGTACAGTTTCATAATAATTAAAGTAGACACTGTACACTGGTACGATCCAATTGGTTCATTTTTACTAATATGATTCCTCTGATATGTGTCTCATTGAAAGAACAAACAGCAAAGTTTAACACTGAGACGTGAAAAAGAGGGAAAATCTCCTGACGTGAAACTCATGGTGTGAGGATGAAGGAAGGAAAATACTGAAGACTGTATAAAGATATTTAATCCGAACCTCAGGCTGCATCAGATACAGACAGACTCATCACAGCAATACATCACATAAAGAACTAAATACACACATACCATTCATTTCATCTTTAAATGGATGTGATACTCTTTATTTTTACAGGGAAGAATTTAAATGTATTATTATTATTCACACCTAGAGATTTGATTGATTGATTGATTAAATAACAGTTGGGAAATCGTTAAAATAATCCTGTTCTCCTTCCTGAATTGGAAATATTAGTGTTTATGTTGAAACTGGGGGCGGCACCATGGTGTAGTGACTAGCACATCCACCTCACAGCAAGAAGGTCCTAGGTTCTAGTCCTAGGCTTGGCGAGGGTGTTTCTGTATGGAGTTTGCATGCTCTCTCCAAATTGCCCCCAGGTGTGAGTGTGAATGTGAATGGTTTTGTGTGTGTGTGTGTGTGTGTGTGTATGTTGGTCCTGTGATGGTCTGGCGAGCTATTCAGGGTGTGCCCCGCCTTTGCCCAGTGTCGGCTGATCTAGGCTTCAGCCTCCCCGTGACCCTGGTAGGATTAAGTGGATTGTAAAATCAGTAAGCGAGTGAGTGTTAAAATTAGTCTAAGTGACCTTTGAATTAATTCATTTAAATGATTCACTCAGATTCTAAAGTCCATTCTGATCAAACTCAGAGCTCACGGCTGACAAAACCACAACCCACCTGCATAATAAAGAGGAAAACAGTGATTCACTTCCTTTAGCTGATAATTTGATTTGAATGTAAAGTTCAGTCTCTGACTTCTATCTTTATAGTTTACCGAGATAATCTTTAAATCTGTGAAGCCTCAAGGTGTCAGCCAATAGAAACCGGGTATGGGGCTGACGTCATGCCTTTCCGAATCATTCATAATTGGGATTGATTATTATTCTTAGTGTTTCACTGAGACCAGCGGGGATGAGGAGTGTACAGTGCAGTGCTCGGGTTCAGTGCTAATATTTAATATAAGGGTTTGGACTTGTTAAATAAAAGTTTGTGTTGGTGCTGAAATCAACCACAAAGAAAACACTTCTTATGAAACCAAATAAAAACTGCACACACAATAAACAGTAATGAGAAGAGTAAAGTGTGTGTTAAAGATCAGTGCAGGCCTGAAGCGGGTCGTGTTCCTCCAGGTTCTTGTTCAGGATGATTGTGGTTTATTAACACACTGCTGATCCACACAGGAGTCGATCTCAGGCATGGATGAAATGATCAGTAATTCATGACTCAAGTTCATCACACAAGAGCAAATAATACATTAATAAAGGAAAAAGAATCGTGTTTAATCATGAGTTAATCACCTAAATGACTCCCGTCAAAATAGTTTTACACTAAATAAATCATGAGTAAAAATGTACACGTGTGTGTGTGTGTGTGTGTGTGTGTGTGTGTGTGTGTGTGTGTGTGTGTGTGTGTGTGTGTGTGTGTG
>JBCNYH010000006.1:387684-398428 GCA_039654325.1 Tandanus tandanus | reverse complement strand
TACAGGTGTAATAATTACACGGGGGTGTGTACTAAATTCCCCACTTGTATAAATTTATCCACATACATGGTGAAACATTGCTAAAGCCTTACCAGGATGGTGTTAATTTCTCAGCTTGGTGTCTGTAATAAATTACCTGCTTCCTTTCTGTCTTTCCTTCATCCTTCCTTCTGGTCTTCATTTTTAAAATTTTGATTTTGCTATACTGTATTAATACCGCAAAGGAAATTTAGCTTCTGCATGTAACCCATCCAAAGTGAGCGCACACACACTCGGAGCAGTGGGCTGCCACACACATTGCGGTGCCCGGAGAGCAGTTGGGGGTTCGGTGCTCAAGGGCACTTCAGCCATGAAGGAGGAGGAAGGGGAGGTGCAGCTCACCCCCCACCACCACACATTTCTCCTGCTGGTTCGGGAATCGAACCAGCGACCTGTTCAGTCCCAAAACCGCTTCTCTAACCATTAGGCCACGGCTGCCCCCTTGTTTCATTCCTTCCTTCCTTCCTTCCTTCATTTATTTCCTCCTTCCTTCCCATCATCACTTCCCATCTTTTTTCCTTCCTTTCCTGCCTCCGTTTCTGACTTAATTTCTTTCTTCATTTCTTTCCTCCTGCATTGTCCTTCCTTACTTCATTTTTTCTTCCTTCCTTTCTTCCTTCCACCTGCTTCCTTTCTTCTCTCTGGTTGTTGTGGTGAGCTGGCTGTAGATCTTTCTTTGTGGATTTAGTTGACTGGAGTAAAGTCGTGTTCGTCTCAGCGTGGCTCAGCTCTGTTTTGTTTTTTTGCCTCCTGTACTGTGTGCTTTAAAGTGTATTTCACTGAGTCATCGTCCATTTTACTTTGTTGATAACAGAAGTGCATCAGACCGCAGCACAGAGATCAGATAGAGGTTCACTCATTAATTCCTCAATTCATGTAAACCTTCTAAATACAGTACATTCTACAAACCTTTGTCCAGTTTGTTCTACATTTTTGTTGCATTCAGTTTAAAATGAAAATTAATCACATAAAAATTTCTATGTCTATTTTTTTTATTCTCTTTCATTACTCATCTCTCTCTCACTCGTTCGGAGGTAACCGTCTATCTAACATTTTCTCTTTTCAGAGATGAGTAAAACTCCTCGAGCTGTAAGTGGTTCAGTTTGGGTTTCTGTGTGTTACCTGTTCTGAGTGCAGTTCTGGATGCTGGATCATCACCTGTACTGAATGCTGTGTGTCTGGGCTTCAGTTGGAGGAAATGTAGTGCGGTCAGATAGATGCCATGCTTTCACTGGCCTTGTCTGAATTATTCATCTTCATTCTATAAATCTTTCATGTCCAGCTGAAATCAGAATCAGAATACTTTATTGATCCCGGAGGAAATTGTGTAAGATTGTGAAAGCAGTAAGTTCGCCTGCACTTTGGCAGAATATTGAGCTCCTGTAAAGCTGTAGTATATTTAAAGAACCAGGCTTGAACTCCACCCTGTGGAACAGATTTAGCCAGATGACCACAGGCAATTGCAGGCAACTACAGGAAACTACCGGTGATTGCAGCTGATTTCAGCAATTATAGCTGACTACAGGCTACAACAGTACAGTACTTAATACGATTACCGGCGACTGCATGCTATTATAGGCATCTACAGGCAATTACAGCTGACTACAGGTAATTGCAGGCGACTAGAAGCAATTACAGTTCACTTCAGGCAATTATAGGTGACTACAGGTAATTATAGGTGACTACATGTAATTACAGCTGGCTTCAGGATACTACAGTACAATACATTAATTGTAGTACAGTACTATTATAATATCAGATGACTACATGCAATTACAGGTGACTAAAAGAAAAAAGAGAAGAATACAGGTGTTTAAAATGGGTTATATTTGAAACTGGTGATTATTGATAACAGGCTATAGATTGTTGCAGTTGTTTACAGGTGATTGCACGTGCATACAGTTTACTTTTGAAGATTATAGATAATTACAGGTGATTGCAGGGTGATTTTAGGAGTTTACATGGTGGTGATTAGATGAGATGTTAAATTGATCCCAGATTACAAGGGACTGGTGCAGATTACTGGTGATTATTATATTGAGATTACATGGGGTGACAGGTGATTCTAAGGGATTATAAATTCATTCATTTATTTTCTAAGCTGCTTAATCCTAATTAGGGTCACAGGGAGGCTGGAGCCTGTCTCAGCCGACTCTGGGCGAGGGCGGGTACACCCTGAACAGCTCGCCAGGCCATCGCAGGGCCAACACACGCACAACCATTCACACTCACACTCACACCTAGGAGCGATTTGGAACAGCCAATTAGCCTACTGTGCATGTTTTTGGACTGTGGGAGGAAACCGGAGTACCAGGAGGAAACCCACACAAGCACAGGGAGAACATACAAACTCCACACAGAAACGCCCCGAGCCCAGGAATTTCTTGCTGTGAGGTGGACACTGTGTGCAATGCGCCTCCGTGCCGCCTGGGATTATAAACGAGTGCAGAAAATTACAGGTGATTGCAGTACATTCTGGATGATTATAGGAGATTTCCGGTGATTGTAGATGGTTAGTATATTTCAAGGCTTCTACTTGAAGGCTTGTTTGATTAAAAAACACTTTACAGAAAGTAAAGTAAACAACAGAAAAGTGATTTAAAATGTATCGTCATGGTCGCGTTTCCTTCAGTGTTCTTTTGATGTACAGTCAGTCAGTCATCTTCTTCCGCTTGATCCGGGGTCGGGTCGCAGGGGTAGAAAAGAACCTAAGCAGTGAGGTCCAGATGCCCCTCTCCCTAGCCACTTCTTCCAGCTCTTCCGGGGGGACATTCCCAGACCAGCCGAGAGACATAGTCCCTCTGCAGTGTTCTAGGTCGACTACTGTTTCAAAAAAGGTTCCTCCACAAGGTTCCTTGTTAGGGCGGGGTTACATACTGAACAGGTCACCCATCTTTTACAGGACTAACACAGACACAAACAACCATTTGCACTCACACTCACACCTCTGGGGGATTTAGAGTAGACTGTTCACCTGATGTACATGTCCGTGGACTGTGAGAAGAAAGCGGAACTTTGTAATCCTGTGCTGGTGTTGTGTTTGATTTTTGTTTGAGGACAGAAGCAGGCAGTGGATATTTCACTGTGAAATTTCAGGCATGGTCTTCCTCCCAAATCTCATATATTTCCTAACTCAGTTTGAAGGGTACAGATGGAGAACCCTTACAAGTTCTAGATTTGTTCTGGGTTTTGTTGCATAGACTCCTTAAAGGAAGTGAAACTCTCAGTAGTGAACCTTCTCACCACGATAGGAGATGATCGGTTGGTGCAGCAGCCACTTCCTGATTGAGTTTCAGTTGTCCTCAGTTCAGTTGTACTGAACGGTCCATGCTACCTCCTGTCCAGGTTTTATTTGAGAAGAATTTAGCATTGCTAAATTATTAAGGTTGATGGTGTTTTCATGATGTGTAAGCTGAAGCTCTGCGATGTGTGCAGCAGTGCAGATATTAACCACTTTACTGGATCAATGGCACTCGTCTCTGTGAGGGAAGTGGAATATTCAGAGTCGAGGAGACTCCTGGGCTTGTGGCTCTGCAGTGGTCAAGCAGCCCATTAGGGAGAAGCCACTCAGACCCACCGCAGTGAAAACGCCTGCGCTAGCAGCTAGCGTTCTGCACTATCAGTGAATTTCAGCAAGCAGCTAAACACTGCAGCATCACTCATTTCATCCACAACTCTGTATCTCATCAGCATTCCAGATTTTGGTTTACTACGGTGTGCTATGCAGTGCTATGCTAATGTATATATATATTTTAGATAATTTGCTAACGTAGATGAATTTTAAAATGTATGTGGCACTTGAGCAAAAGTTATTCAGCAGGAAATCTTCCTCTAAATTTGCTATCTGTCTGTCTGTTTTTCTGTAGTCTCTTTTAAGTATACCTGGCTCCCCCTTCATGTCCCGCCATAACAGTCGCAGCTCCATCTTCAGCTTTAAGGGACGTCCGCGAGATGTCGGCTCTGAGAACGAGTTTGCGGATGATGAGCACAGCACGGTGGAAGAGAGCGAAGATCGTCGAGGCTCCCTCTTCATTCCATATCGACGAAACAGCTACAGCGGTTACAGTCAGGGCTCATCACGCATCAACCCGTTGGCGCCACACACAGGCTGCAAGAGGAACAGCACGGTCGACTGCAACGGCGTGGTGTCCCTGATCGGGCCCGGGCCTGGACGCCTTCTGCCTGAGGTGAAAATAGATAAGGCAGCCTCTGACGACAGTGTAAGGACGTCCACAGGGGGGAGGTTTATAGTATAGGCATGACACCAGTGGCCGATCCTTATCCCGATGCATTTTGACCTCGATTTCCATCCTGCCTCTCTGCTATCTCAATTTCTGTTCTTGGTTTTTCCTTTCTTACCCTGCGCTCACACCGGCTGCAATGCAACACCACACGAGAAACATAAAAACCTCGCCGTGAGACGGTCCGAGTGTAGATAATACGAGTCATGTGAAAAGTTGAGTGCAGTTTAACTTGAAACAAATCGATG
Source organism: Tandanus tandanus (assembly GCA_039654325.1). Classification (NCBI taxonomy): domain Eukaryota; kingdom Metazoa; phylum Chordata; class Actinopteri; order Siluriformes; family Plotosidae; genus Tandanus; species Tandanus tandanus. Next base: position 393,900 of record JBCNYH010000006.1, on the reverse strand, counting down.
TGGTGACCCCCAGCAGAGAGCCTAAATCCCTCCCCTTCTGGTGAACCATCATGGGACATTGTTTCAATACGGTAATCAGTGGCGCGAGACAGAGAGAATTTCAACATTACACTTACGGCCTGGCGGGCTGTCCGGGGTGCCCGCCGCCCTTGCCCAGAGTCGGCTGAGATGGGCGCCAGCCACAACCCTAATTAGAATTAAGTGGCTTAGAAAATGCATGAATGATGAATGTAAAAATAATTCTATTAACCAGGATAGTTATTGTTTGTTGTAAAACCACTGAAATATTTATTGATTATAATCAGGATTACAAACACCAGTCACATCATGAGTTTTCCTCTCCACAGAAGCTAACTGCAGCTTTCGACATGATTTCGACATCTTTACTGATTTTAAGACTTCTCTCTCCTTAATGTCGGTGTTGGTGACCTTAGATGTGAGATGTGGTTCACTGAGTTATTTCACACAAAATTAACTGTTACATCACTGTTTTAGCAAAAATGACTCCCTTCTTGACTTAAATTAAATAAGAAATCATGTATTCTTCATAACGCAGTTCAAACGCCATTAAAAATGATTTGTCTCTCGGTGTTGACTACCGTTAATATTTTTTATTTCTGAATAAAGTCCTGTGATGCAGAAGTGGAGGGGCAGGACATGGTGGCATGCCTGTTATTAGGCTCCTTATTTCTATTGGTTCCTTAACCAGTTCTTTATGCTGCAGTGCCGTTAAGCAGGCCTCACACTGGGGCGGTTCTGGCGGCAGTTCTGATGGCAGTTCAGCATGGTTCCAAACCGCGTTGGACCGCAGTGACATCGTCTTGACACCGTGATGATGTTTGGAACTGACCACCATAAACCATAAGATTTTCAAAATGATTTTCAAAAATCTCATGCTGTGTGTCAGCGTCTCGCTGGCACGTAGTATCTTTCACAACCTTTCTGAACCACGTTCAATACAACCTCACGACAACCTCAATACAACCTCATTCACACCATGTTTCACCTACTGATAACTGTTTTGTCACACCACCATCATTTTAAACCGCGCTGAACCACCTTCAAACCCGCCCCCGTCTGAGACTGTTTTGCCACACCGCCATCAAATTTTGACGGTTCAGCGCGGGTCTGGACCCACGTTAACATGCTGTCACATTGCCCCCGTGAGGCATGGTTTACAAGTGGCACAGTTTTGATCTATATGAACTGAACAGTGGGTTTCTCCCTGAAGAGCCGCCGATAACCACGAGGAGGAAACTGCACAAACACAGGATCCTTTATTAGTTTAAAAAAACCATGCTCAGGTGTTCTCTGTCCAGCTGTGTAGTTTATGCAGCTGCATTGCTGTAGTTAGGTTCTACTGAAAGAACACTGAAGGTAGAACCCTAAAGATAAAGGTAATGCGCTGAAACATGGCTGTCGGTGTGAACGCAGGTTTACAGCTCCCCCGAACTCGTCATGTGGTGCTCTGAAAGTTCTCCTAAAATCTTTTACCGCTCATGCTCTCCATCCCAAACGAACGATTCCTCTCCTTTCCCCACGTTTACTCTCTCCTTTTAATAAATAATCAAATCACCCCAACATGCTAACGTTGTTTTTATACTACCCCTATAAAACACCCCTCTAACTCTGTTCGACCACCGTACTTCTCCTCCTGCTCTTCCTCTTCGCTTCTTCACTTCAGAACCAGCCCACCGTCTGTCCTCTTTGTTCTGGTCTCGACTCCTCCTCCAGAATAAAACTGACGCAGCGGAAACCTGTCCTAACCCTTCCAGTAATAACATTTCCCTCATTTTAGCTAGCATGGTAGACTGACTTCCTTATACTCTCTATCCAGGCTTTATCTTTTTAATCTTCTCTGGTTGAGGCATGATCTTAGACCCAGTTTCTACACAGCTTAGCCTCCTCCTCCTCCTCCTCCTCCTCCTCCTCCACCACCAGCACTGACGACCATCTGTAATCCGGAACCTCAGATAGTCGACACAGAGCAGTACTTGACTACTAGTTTCCGTGTCACTAAATGGAATGGTTTATGTGGTGTAGAAGTTATCTTTAATTTGGCTCTGATGTCCTAAATGAGACTGAATAAAAAACAAAAACAGGAACCCGTTATTTACTCCTACAAATTCGGCTCAGTTTCAGTTCAGCAGTAAAAATGTGTTTATATAAATAAGAAACTTCACTGGAAGCCACTTGACAATCACTTATAAAACGGTTCGGTTACAGATGGATATACGGTGGGTGTCGTGGTGGTGATGGAGGTGATTGAGGTGATGGTGGAGGCGGGCCTGAAAGTGTTTGAATTAACCTTCTTTCTTACTGTGTGCATGTTCATGCATGTCGACAGCAGTGTAAAATAAGTCGTCTTTTGATTGGTTGAATGATTGGTTGGTTAGTTGAATGATTTATTGGTTGGTTGGTTGCTTAATTTATTTCTTTGCTTATTTATTAATTGGTTGATTGATTTATTGTTTGGCTGATTGATTTAGGGGTTGATTGGTTGGTTGGTTGGTTGGTGGATTGGTTCATTGATCTTTGGTTAATTTATTTGTTGATTGGTTGATTGAATGGTTGTTTGTTTGGATGATTAATGATAGTTAATGATTAATGATTGTTAATTTATTGATTTATTGGTTGTTGGATTGGTTGATTGATTAATTGGTGGTTGATTGATTGGTTGGTAGATTGGTTGGTTGATTGGCTGGTTGATTGATTGGTTAATTGATTGGTTGAAAGAGAGAGGGCTTTAAACAAAGAAATAAAGTGAAGTAGAAGTTGATAAAGATATGAAAATAAACCAAAATAATGTTAAGTCTGTTGGGCTTTTTACACCCGAACCTAGTGGCTCATCAGGCCGGAGCCTATCCCCGGGTTCCGTAGCATGAAGTGACTACGAGCTCAACTCCTCCTGGATGGGGACGCTAGTCCATTGCAGGTACCTTCCTAGTATTTTTACTGGTACCCATTTATATTGCCGGGTGGAGTTGTGGTTCAGACCTTGCCCAGGGGTCTTAGCACGGTGGCGGTCTAATGGGGATTCGAACCCACAACCTGTCGATCATGAGCCCAGCTCCACAACAACAAATGAATAGAAAAGAAGAGATGTTTGAGAGTTCTGATTTTGGCTTGCATTGCTGCAGTACGGCTTGTGTGCGAGCAGTGATGTTTCTAATATCGGTGGTGTTATTAGTGTTATAATCGTCAGTATAGATGAGTAATCGGAGTGAGGTGGTGGTATGATGAGTATTTTGAGTGAAGTGAGATGTTGAGTCAGGTGTGTAGGAGGAAGCTTAGTGATAGACAGAAGTGTGTGTTTTGCTGTGATGAAGAGAACGCAGGTGTATCTCACACTGTCCTTCGGTGGAATGTGTGTGTTTGTGTCAGTTAGTGTGTGTTGCTGTCACTCTGTACACTGTATGTATGTGTTTCTGCCTCTTCCTTACTCCGCCCTCTCGTGTACAGACAACAGAAGTGGACATGAAGAGGAAACACTCCGGGTCTCTCATGGTGTCTGTGGACCAGCTGAACACGTCGTTTGGACGTAAAGAGCGAGTGAACAGTGTGATGACGGTCATCACTAACACACTAGTGGAGGGTATCGTACCTTTAACCGCATTTCATCTGCTATTTTCTTCTTTCACAACTTTTGGTGTGGTTCTTTAACTCTGTACTTTCTTCACACAGAGCTGGAGGAGTCTCAGCGAAAGTGTCCTCCATGCTGGTACAAGTTTTCCAACACATTTCTGATCTGGGAATGCTGTCCACTCTGGCTGAAAATTAAGGAGATTGTTAATCTGATAGTGATGGACCCGTTTGTGGATTTGGCCATTACTATATGTATCGTGCTGAACACCGTGTTCATGGCGATGGAGCACTACCCCATGACCAATGAGTTTGGGGAGGTTCTGTCTGTAGGAAATCTGGTAAGTGCTCAGATGATAAATGGATGATACATCACTCTCACAGTGAGTAGGTGGGGCAACTGGTCAAGAGGCGCGAACTGACGTCCCACTGAATTGAGATCCAAACCCAATAAATAATCTGGGTTATGCAGATACTGAAACAGTTTCTGAGCTTTAAGTTCAGATTATTAAAATCACAAGCTCAGAGAGTTGGAGAAGGACAGGTGGCAGTGTTGTTTAAAGCATTAAGTTAAAAAGCTTCAGACTTCTCGCTTGGTCAGTTTTGTAAGTTTGGCTTTTCTACATGAGTCTGAGGTTTCAGGTGTGAGGTACTAAAGAGCCATGTGCAGGTAGGGCTTAAATGTTATAATTTCAGGGCTAAAATGTTGGTATTTAAAATAAAGTAAGTGCCTAAAAAGCAGTCCAAAATCCGTCAAAGTTAAACTTAACGGACACCATAAATCAAATCTCCAGGGAACAAAAGCACAAACAAGTTTCTTCACATCCTGCAGTGACATCATATTTCTTACCAATATTTCTAAAATGAAAAATGATCAACACGCCTGTCATGTGAGTTACTGTCCCCACCCAGAGGATCATACTCTATATATCCATGTAATAAATGATTTATGGTTATATTTTATGTTGCTGAAACAAGATGTCACCTGTTTGCTGTCACTGCCATTATAGCAGCTTTAAACACTCACCTTTATCTCTCTGTGAAGGTCAATACGAGAAAAAAGAAACTGTAAAGACGTGTAAACGCGTCGGGCCCGATGTCAGAACTTACAGTTTTATCTCTAACTGTTACAAAGTGCTGACACTGGAGACTCCTTACATACATCTTACAAAAACATCTCTTCATTTTAAATCTATTTATATGCATGTGCTCTACATGCCGCTGTACTCCTCCCTGTACCTGCCCCGCCCTCATACACTCCCCTCTACTCATCACTGTACACATGATAAACTGTGAATTATCTGTTTCTATAGAAACGATAACATATTAGAAGGAGTGCATTAATATAAACCTGCACTACTTTCACATCTGCTTTTATACAACATTACTCATCTTCTAACCAATCACAATCCAGAGCTCAGCACCTCTGGACCAATCACAATTCAGAGCTCAACACCTCTGGACTAATCACAGTTCAGAGCTCAGCACCTCTGGACCAATCACAATCCAGAATTCAGCAGCTTTGGACCAATCACAATCCAGAGCTCAGCACCTCTGGACCAATCACAATCCAGAACTCAGCACCTTTGGGCCAATCACAATCCAGCAACGTTAAACTGTAAACTGTATGAAAGTGTTTGAATGATGAAGAAGGTGTAGCGCCTTTCACTCTGTTGTTCTGCGTCCAGGTTTTCACGGGTATTTTCACGGCCGAGATGTTTGCGAAGCTGATAGCGATGGATCCGTATTACTACTTCCAGGAGGGATGGAACATATTTGACGGCTTCATCGTGAGTCTGAGTTTGGTGGAGTTAGGGCTCGCTGATGTTGAGGGATTGTCTGTGCTGAGATCCTTCAGACTGGTGAGTGTGTGTGTGCGTGCGCGCGCGTGTGTGTGTGAGAGATTGCGTTATATAGATATATTTATAGAATTCATGTGGATTTTTTCAGAAATGCCATTTGTAAAGGTTTTAGGGGTCCAAGCACCAAAAAATTTTTTGCTGTCTAGAAGGGCACTCAGAGAGTGCAAACCTGTGCCAAACTGAAAAAGATTTAAAGTACACAGCACCCCTTGCTGGGCCTGCTGTAATACCTAACTTCATATCCAACTTCACAGTGTTAAAGAATCTTTAAAAAAATGATTTTGCTTGGGTTGTACCATAAAGTACCGAATTCATAAAGTTGTTAACAAACAAAGAAACAGACAAACAAACCAGTGCTGACAAAAACATAACCTTGATGGAGGTAAAACGTTGTAAAGACAGGAAGGTTTTGAATCAGTAGAATCAGCTTAGATGCCAATTTCTTACTTCTTTGTCACAAACAAAACAAAAGAGCCTTAAAAGTTTTTTCCCCGAAATCTTATATATATATATATATATATACTGTTCAAAAGTTTAGGGTCACCCAGAAAATTTCACATTTTCCATGAAAATAGTATCCATCAAATGAGTTACAAAATGAATATGAAATATAATCAAGATATATAATCAACATGGTTATAAATAACCATTTTTATTTGAAATAATAATTTTGTTCTTCACTCTTTGGTTTTGTTTAAAATCCTCCATTTGCTGCTGTAACAGCCTTGCAGAACTTTGTCAGTCTAGCTGTTTATTTGTGGAGGTAAGATGA
>JBCNYH010000006.1:356827-367573 GCA_039654325.1 Tandanus tandanus | reverse complement strand
AGAGGTACGAGGTGAGAGGTACGAGGTGAGAGGTACGAGGTGAGAGGTACGAGGTGAGAGGTACGAGGTGAGAGGTATGAGGTGAGAGGTGAGAGGTACGAGATGAGAGGTGTGAGCTGAGAGGTATGAGGTGAGAGGTATGAGGTGAGAGGTACGAGGTACGAGGTGTGAGGTGAGAGGTATGAGGTGTGAGATACAAGGTGAGAGGTACGAGGTATGAGGTGAGAGGTACGAGGTGAGAGGTATGAGGTGTGAGGTGAGTGGTACGAGGTGAGAGGTATGAGGTGAGAGGTACGAGGTGAAAGGTGAGAGGTGTGAGGTGAGAGGTATGAGGTGAGAGGTACGAGGTGTGAGGTGAGAGGTACGAGGTGAGAGGTACGAGGTACGAGGTGAGAGGTACGAGTTGAGAGGTTCGAGGTTCGAGGTACGAGGTGTGAGGTGAGAGGTACGAGGTGTGAGGTGTGAGGTGAGAGGTACGGGGTGTGAGGTGAGAGGTACGAGGTGTGAGGTGAGAGGTACGAGGTGTGAGCTGAGAGGTGTGAGGTGAAAGGTACGAGGTGAGAGGTACGAGGTGTGAGGTGAGAGGTACGAGGTGAGAGGTACGAGGTGAGAGGTACAAGGTGTGAGCTGAGAGGTATGAGCTGAGAGGTACGAGGTGAGAGGTATGAGGTGAGAGGTATGAGGTGAGAGGTACGAGGTGAGAGGTGAGAGGTACGAGGTGAGAGGTGTGAGGTGTGAGGTGAGAGGTATGAGGTGAGAGGTACGAGGTGAGAGGTGCGAGGTGAGAGGTACGAGGTGTGAGGTGAGAGGTGTGAGGTGAGATGTGAGAGGTATGAGGTGAGAGGTACAAGGTGAGATGTGAGAGGTACGAGTTAAGAGGTATGAGGTGTGAGGTGAGAGGTATGAGGTGAGAGGTATGAGGTGAGAGGTGAGAGGTATGAGGTGAGAGGTACGAGGTGAGATGTGAGAGGTACGAGGTGAGAGGTATGAGGTGTGAGCTGAGAGGTACGAGGTGAGAGGTATGAGGTGAGAGGTATGAGGTGAGAGGTACGAGGCGAGAAGTACGAGGTACAAGGGTGAGGTGAGAGGTACGAAGTGAGAGGTATGAGGTGTGATGTGAGAGGTACGAGGTGTGAGGTGAGAGGTATGAGGTGTGAGGTGAGAGGAATGAGGTGTGAGGTGAGAGGTACGAGGTGAGAGGTATGAGGTGTGAGCTGAGAGGTACGAGGTGAGAGGTACAAGGTGTGAGCTGAGAGGTATGAGGTGAGAGGTATGAGGTGAGAGGTATGAGGTGAGAGGTACGAGGTGAGAGGTACGAGGTGCAAGGTGAGGTACGAGGTACAAGGTGAGGTACGAGGTACGAGGTGAGAGGTACGAGGTGCGAGGTGTGAGGTGAGAGGTACGAGGTGAGAGGTGAGAGGTGTGAGGTGAGAGGTATGAAGTGAGAGGTGAGAGGTACGGGGTGAGAGGTTAGAGGTGTGAGGTGAGAGGTACGAGGTGAGAGGTACAAGGTGTGAGGTGAGAGGTACGAGGTGAGAGGTACGAGGTGAGAGGTACGAGGTGTGAGGCGTGAGGTACGAGGTGAGAGGTACGAGGTGTGAGGCGTGAGGTGAGAGGTGTGAGGTGAGAGGTACGGGGTGTGAGGTGAGAGGTACGGGGTGTGAGGTGAGAGGTGAGAGGTACGAGGTGAGAGGTGTGAGTTGAGAGGTATGAGGTGAGAGGTATGAGGTGTGAGCTGAGAGGTATGAGGTGAGAGGTACGAGGTGAGAGGTATGAGGTGTGAGCTGAGAGGTATGAGGTGAGAGGTACGAGGTGAGAGGTATGAGCTGTGAGCTGAGAGGTATGAGGTGAGAGGTATGAGGTGAGATGTGAGAGGTATGAGGTGAGAGGTACGAGGTGAGATGTGAGAGGTACGAGGTGTGAGGTGAGAGGTACGAGGTGAGAGGTACGAGGTGTGAGGTGAGAGGTACGGGGTGTGAGGTGTGAGGTACGGGGTGAGAGGTGAGAGGTACGAGGTGAGAGGTATGAGCTGTGAGCTGAGAGGTATGAGGTGAGAGGTACGAGGTGAGATGTGAGAGGTATGAGGTGAGATGTGAGAGGCACGAGGTGAGAGGTGTGAGGTATGAGGTGAGAGGTACGAGGTGAGAGGTACGAGGTGAGAGGTATGAGGTGAGAGGTACGAGGTGAGAGGTACGAGGACTGAGGTGAGAGGTACGAGGTGAGAGGTATGAAGTGTGAGGTGAGAGGTACGAGGTGAGAGGTACGAGGTGAAAGGTGAGAGGTGAGAGGTGTGAGAGGTACGAGGTGAGAGGTACGAGGTGTGAGGTACAAGGTGTGAGGTGAGAGGTGAGAGTTACGAGGTGAGAGGTGTGAGGTGAGAGGTACGGGGTGTGAGGTGAGAGGTACGGGGTGAGAGGTACGGGGTGAGAGGTACGAGGTGTGAGGTACGAGGTGAGAGGTACGAGGTGAGAGGTACGAGGTGCGAGGTGTGAGGTACGAGGTGTGAGCTGAGAGGTATGAGGTGAGAGGTACGAGGTGAGATGTGAGAGGTATGAGGTGAGAGGTACGAGGTGAGATGTGAGAGGTACGAGGTGAGAGGTACGAGGTGAGAGGTACGAGGTGAGAGGTACGAGGTGAGACGTATGAGGTGAGAGGTACAAGGTGAGATGTGAGAGGTACGAGGTGAGGGTTGAGAGGTATGAGGCGTGAGCTGAGAGGTACGAGGTGAGAGGTATGAGGTGAGAGGTATGATGTGAGAGGTACGAGGTGAGAGGTATGAGGTGAGAGGTACGAGGTGAGAGGTATGAGGTGAGAGGTACAAGGGTGAGGTGAGAGGTACGAGGTGCGATGTTAGAGGTACGAGGTGTGCGGTACGAGGTGTGAGGTGAGAGGTATGAGGTGAGAGGTGTGAGGTGAGAGGTATGAGGTGAGAGGTACGAGGTGAGAGGTACGAGGTGAGAGGTACGAGGTGAGGGTTGAGAGGTATGAGTCGTGAGCTGAGAGGTACGAGGTGAGAGGTATGAGGTGAAAGGTACGAGGTGAGAGGTATGAGGTGAGAGGTACGAAGTGAGAGGTATGAGGTGAGAGGTACGAGGTACAAGGGTGAGGTGAGAGGTACGAGGTGAGAGGTATGAGGTGAGATGTTAGAGGTACGAGGTGTGAGGTACGAGGTGTGAGGTGAGAGGTACGAGGTGTGAGGTGAGAGGTATGAGGTGAGAGGTACGAGGTGAGAGGTATGAGGTGTCAGCTGAGAGGTATGAGGTGAGAGGTACGAGGTGTGAGGTCAGAGGTACGAGGTGTGAGGTGAGAGGTGCGAGGTGTGAGGTGAGAGGTATGAGGTTAGAGGTACGAGGTGTGAGGTGAGAGGTACGAGGTGTGAGGTGAGAGGTACGAGGTGTGAGGTGAGAGGTATGAGGTGAGAGGTACGAGATGTGAGGTGAGAGGTACGAGGTGTGAGGTGAGAGGTATGAGGTGAGAGGTACGAGGTGTGAGGTACGAGGTGTGAGGTGAGAGGCACGAGGTGTGAGGTGAGAGGTATGAGGTGTGAGGTGAGAGGTACGAGGTGTGAGGTGAGAGGTACGAGGTGAGAGGTACGAGGTGTGAGGTGAGAGGTACGTGGTGTGAGGTGAGAGGAACGAGGTGTGAGGTGAGAGGTACGAGGTGTGAGGTGAGAGGCACGAGGTGTGAGGTGAGAGGTACGAGGTGTGAGGTGAGACGCACAAGGTGTGAGGTGAGAGGCACGAGGTGTGAGGTGAGAGGTACGAGGTGTGAGGTGAGAGGCACGAGGTGTGAGGTGAGAGGCACGAGGTGTGAGGTGAGAGGTACGAGGTGTGAGGTGAGAGGTACGAGGTGTGAGGTAGATGGAGTGTTTCTGTAGAGGTTGATGTTTTTCTCTCTTTGTTGTGCAGGCGTTTGAGGATGTGTATATAGAACAGAGGAAAACGATTCAGATCATTCTGGAATATGCGGATCGAGTGTTCACCTACATCTTCATCCTGGAAATGCTGCTGAAATGGGTCGCTTATGGATTCGTCAAATATTTCACCAATGCATGGTGCTGGTTGGACTTCTTCATCGTGGATGTGAGTATCACTTTAACACTGTTTCTGTCTTCCCCTCTGTCTGTCTCACTCTCTTTCTCTACCTGTCTCTCTCTCTCTATCTGTTCCTCCCAGTCTCTCTCTATTAGGATGTTTATCAATGTCTCTCTCTCTCTCTCTCTCTCTCTCTCTCTCTCTCTCGCTCTGTGTGTGATGAACAGAGCTGAGGAACAGAGTTTTTTTCTCTCCAGAGGTGTTTAAATGTTGTTACTGATGAAGTGATGAACAGATTCAGGTGTTCGGAACCAACTGCTCGATTGAACCTTTTCTTTCTATCAGTACATTTCAGTAAGAATTTGGCGTTTTGTTTCTTTTGTTGATTTCAGCAGTTTTGGAGTCAGTGGTACTGAATTGTTTGTGATTTGTTCAGTCCTGGATCAGGTGAAAGTTCAGCTTTAATTATAAACCGTCAGCACAGAGCGCACACACACCGTTATCACCCTTCTGAAACACAGAGCTGGGGATTTTTTATCTGTTTTATAGGTTCAGAGAACTGCAGGGTTTCATGATCATAACAAATACCATCAATAACACCACTCATCCCTCACACGAGGAGGCTGGAGCCTATCTCTGCCGACTCTGGGCGACGGCGGGGTACAAAATGAACAGCTCGCCAGTCCATCGCAGGGCCACACACACACAGAAACACACAAAACCATTCACACTCACACTCACACCTAGGGGCAATTTGGAACAGCCAATTAGCCTACTGTGCATGTCTTTGTACTATGGGAGGAAACTTGAGTACCCAGAGGAAACCCACACAAGCACAGGGAGAACATGCAAACTCCTCACAGAAACACCCTCACCGAGCCCGGGACTCGAACCCCAGACCTTTTTGCTGTGAGGTGGGTGTGCTGAACACTACACCACCGCACCGCCTCCATAACATCTGTAAGATAATTCTGAAAGTATTTTACTTTACCCCCCTGGTGGAGATGAGATTTATTCCCACTACTGCCATACTTCACTTTCTTTACTTTAGTTTTATATTCTATTTGTACTTTCTGCCATCTTTTAGTCTTTAAGTTATCTTTTTTATATTTTCCTTCTTTCTTTTCATGTTTTATTTTCATGCTTTACTTCCTTTTTTACTCTTTCTTTCATCGACTGCTTATACAGCCATGACACGCTGCATCTTTTAGTTTTTTTGTCATGTTTAACATGTTCGTAAGGTGATGTAGACGTAGCACTCTGTTGCTCAGACTCTGTGAAACATGTGAAATGTTTTCTGTGTGTGGTGGTGGTGATGTCTGCTCTATGAAAATGTAATAACTCTGTATAGCTTAACATGATAAATACTAACATGCTAATGCTAACTAAACATTCGTTGCTCATTAGCCGTGTTAGCGGTATTTGTCATCAGTGTGGTTACTTCCTGTCTGTCTGGTAGGCTGTTCCTGTACTTAAAGCTTAAGGCTCATGTATGTACGAAAATAAATTCCAACTGATATTGTTCACGTACTTCCGTATGTCATTTATGTTGGCATCAATATTAAGCAATACATCCACTAGGGGCAGTTCAGAGGCAATGAGGCACAAAAGTGGCGATGGTGGTGGAGATGGTAATAAAGTACATTATTAAGAAAACGTTTGTGTTGTAGACGATGGTGATCTGTGAGGCCATTAAGTACAGATGAAGAATTCATTCATTCCACTTGCTCACAGACCTGTTGTGGGCAGTCAGTCTCCCACGGACTTGTGACTCTATTGAACTATTGGCTACAGCGCCCCCATGATTGCCGGTGGTGCTGCACCATTCTCTACGCATCTGCAAGCTTTCAGTAAACGTGCAGAAATACGTAAACAATGAACGCAGTAGTCATTTTCCCTTTGTCTTTTCATCTTTAACGTTGAGCATAAATGAGCCTTAACTCGAGCCATACATGTTGTATGTGTAAGTGTACGAAGTTAAAGGGATATGTCATAAAGGACTAACCATCATCTTCACATCGACATTTTGGAAACAGTCACTCTGTCCAAACGTAAGAGAGGTTCAGGGGCAGGGCTTCACAGATATCTATAGGACCAGCTGATGTGAGTGTGAACTAAACTCAGGAACAGTTACAAATAAAAACAAACAGAGAGGAAAGGAAATGAACAGATCATCTCCTGGTTACCTCGAGTTCACTGTGAAGTCTGTGTGGGTTTATGTGACGAGGTTTTCTGATCTCTGGGTCACGCTGATTGGTGACGTTCTTCATCATGTAATCTGCGATCTTAAAACACTTACAGTAATCTCTGCAGTGTGTTTATTAATAACAGGGCTTTAAAAACAGGGGAAGGAAGTATGAGTTGGACTGAAACTCATAACTCGAAGTTTCTGGCACCTCCGCCAGCTTCAAATGGATTATTATAACTTTGCATTGTTATTATGGAATTAAATTAAACAATAGCCTTTTTTTGGGACCTCAGGAATGCTTTCAACATGATCTCATGCAGAGATCACCTCCAAAATGTGACGGTGTGTTACTTGTACCACATCCTACGGTAGAATTTTTTTTTTAATGCAAATCCCTGCATAACCTTTAGAGTCCTGCACATAAACAAACAAACCAACAAAGGTGAAAACATTAACGATTAAAGAAATCCCACCCTCTACTTCGAATTCCTAAAGTTCTGAAAATTGTCACCATGGTGGTTCACACCGTAAATAACAACAGTAAATACAATATCTGAAGCCGCTACGTGTTCAACCGCCCTGATCTTGGAAATATTACTTCTGTTTTCAGTCCAATATGGCGGAGGTTCCCAACCCCGGTCCTGAAGGAGCCCCCTGCCCTGCACATTTCAGTGTTCTCCCTGCTCTGCTACACTAGAGGAGGGTGGTATGGTAAAAATTTTAATAGAATTTTCCCCATTAATTCAATCAGTGGCTTAAATGACTATACATCAATCAGTGCAATTAACAAATTACGAATTCATTAAAGTTAACTAACGGCGAATATTCCATCAACAAATTGAGAGTATCATGTTGTTTCAGTAAAACCTTGTGACCTTGTGTCGGTGGCCTTAACATGAATAAAGTTATTTAAAGATGCTGAAATTGATCTGATTCCGAAGGTCGGAGTCTTTTGAGCTCTGCGTACGTGGTTTAAATAAAGAGTTCATGAATCAGTAATTTATTTATTAGCAGGAATAACGGGGGGGTTAATAAAGGTTTATAATGAGTAAATAAATGGCAACTGCATCACTATCATGTGATTCTCTGGGTGGGAGGGGTTTACTCTCACTCTCCTGTCAGTCACAGTGAACAGGCCAGTCGCAGGCACCGATGAGGTTGTGAACATAGGTGGAAGGGAATCGATAAAATCAACATGAACTGCAGCTGTAAAAGAAACAGACGATTGACTTCACGTCTCAGTGGATGCATGTGTACCGCAGGCCTCACACGGGGCGTTTCTGACAGCGGTTCAACGTGGTTCCAAACTGTGTTGGACCACAATGACATCATCTTTACACTGTGATGATGTTCGCCCTCAACCGGCACTGACCGCCCGCCATAAACCGCGAGATTTTAAAAATGTTTGAAATTTCACGGCGGTTCACAAAACTGTGCATCAGGGTCTCACTGACTTGTTTCACCTTTCACAACCTTTCTGAACCACGTTTAATTCAACCTCATTACAACCCCAATTCAACCTCGTTACAACCTCAATTCAACCTCGTTACAACCTCATTACAACCTACTCACGCCATGTTTTTACCTTGGGATCACTATTGTTTTACTGCACCGTCGTCATGTTAAACTCGCCCCACATGAGGCTGTTGCTGCACCGCCATCAGATTTTGGAGGTTCTGTGCTGAACCACCCCTGTGTGAGGCCCCAGTGGGTGGGACATAGTAAAAGGACCAAACTGGGAGGAAATTGAGTAAAAATGTTACTAAATTTTATTATAGTTGAAAAAGATGGAAAAGGCCTGCGATGGTCTGTCAAGCTGTCCAGGGTGTAACCCGCCATCGCCCAGAGTCGGCTGAGATGGGCACCAGCCTCCCCACGACCCAAATTAGGATTAATCGGTTCAGGAAATGAATGAATGATGCAAGAGGCCACAGAGTGAGAATTTGTTTAAGTTCATGGGAAGGATGGTGAGTGAGAGATTCTCAGCAGGACTAATATGCGTGAAAGTTTGTTCATGAGCATCTGAGAGAGTTTTGCGATTCTCTGACAGGTGACTGTAACCTTGTCTCTCTTTAGCGCTGATGGAGCCCGAGGCACTGAGGTGGCCTGTGATTGGCCGGGGAGTGAGAGGGGGCCAGGGTAAGGTCACTGTTAGGACTCTTTCTCTCTCTTTCTGACAGGAGTCTCTCTCTCTCTCTCTCTCTCTCTCTCTCTCTCTCTCTCTGTGCTGTCTTTAACCCCGCCCCCAACCCTCCTTTCCCCCTAATGACCCTGTACTGGTCTTGTGTGTACTGTATGCGGTTGCCGTGTTTGTATGTATTGTGTACCGTGTATTTCTGTTGTTAAAAGTATGGTGGATGTGCTTGTAAGTTTGTGCACTCCTTTCTTCTTTCTCTTAACGTTTCCTTTTATCTTTCTTTCTCTCCCAAATATCTCAGCCACACGTTTCTTTCCAGGTTTGCTGTTTAAGCTGCTTTCCAAGTTCCGTCTGCCTGCGATAACCAAACTAATCACATTCTAAAATAAAAAAACATTACAACCAAACAACCAAACAACCAAACAACCAAGGTTAAAAAGCTTTGGGGCATTCACCATCCTTAGTGACAGGATAATCCATGTCTAACCTTCTCTCTCTCTCTCTCTCTCTCTCTATCATTCTTTCTCTTTTTGTGTGTTGATATACACTTATATACATACATATACAGACACATCTTGAATTTTGTATGCATATATGTGTTGTGTGTCTCTAACTCTCCAGTGTGATAGCAGCGTAGGGTCCTCTCTCACTGTGTTTGCCTCCGACTTCCTTCCTGACTTTAATACTTTGGCCCTGTCTTTGTCTCCCTCCTTCTCTTTCTTTCTTTTTCCCCTCTGTATAGGTATCTATAGTCAGCCTTATAGCTAATGCGTTGGGGTACTCAGATTTGGGCCCTATTAAGTCCCTGAGGACTTTACGGGCCCTCAGACCCCTGAGAGCTTTGTCCCGGTTTGAGGGAATGAGGGTAAGATCCAAAGCTGCCCAGTGCATGTCCCTCACGCTGTGACAACAACACTACTGCATGCTAAGAACCTCCATATTCCAACACACACACACACACACACACACACACACACACACACACACACACACACACACACACACACTGGAAGTTCATGTCGAGGAACATTACAGCTTATGCTACAACACACTCAAAATGCATGCTTTAAAACTGCGCATGAAACTTTGCATGATGCGGCTCTGAATATTCACAGAATATCTTTTGTCACTAAAAAAAGGAAGGAAGGGGTGTGTGATGTCATAAAGCTATAGGTTCAGTGGCTTTAAATATCTATAGTACACTACAAGGACATGGCACAAGTCACAGAAATGAATATAACGTAGTTAAGAAGAGTGATAGACTGATCTGTAAATATTCACAGAGAAAATCATCAACATCTCCATGATAAAGACACCACAGCTTCAGTGGCGGTATCGCGATATCGGGGCGTCTCCAAACTTACATATTTGTATTCATTGTTGTTTTTTCATGAATTAAAAAATGCGGAGAAATGTTTTTTTTTTTTTTTTTTTACAAAAATGCTATTTTATCTGGTTTATTTTCACACATGATTTGTTCAGGGGATAATATTTAATGTTAATGTTTGATAAATATCTAATTTCTTATTAAAATATAAGCTGCTTCATATCGAACAGACAGCAATCTTTAAAACAGATTTTATTTCAGGGTTGATTGATTGATTGATTGATTGATTTTAGCCCCACTGAAGTCACTTATTCATGCTGCAGTATCAGGACCTGTCCACATGCAGTTCGGTTCAGGCTGGTTTTGCAGAGATTGCTTTTGTGCAGATCGGTTCGAGGACTCGTTTCCATCCACATCTGAAAGTGCAGAATCAGTTCTAAGATCACTCGGTAAATCCGCTGCGTCCAAAGTACTGAAACTGGTTCTGAATGGGTCGCTCACTAGACGTGGAACAGTGCATTGATGGGGAGGCATCATGTAACGGCTGCTGATGTTCCCTTTTTAAGGCTTTTTCATACCGAGTGCAATTTATTTTTCATGTGATTAATTTGCGTGACATTGTGTTTTATCGAATGAGTGTCCCATAAATAAATACTTTCACATCAAAGATAAAATTTTGTGTTTAAAAAAACATTCATCCAATCAGTGCACTGCTTGAGACATGACACTCATGTCTCAGTATCCGTCACTATTTGACAACTGCGATAAATATAAAAACTATGATTTTAGGGATGTGTAGGTTTTGTAGAAGAAATGTTGAAATTATTTTTTATTATGTAATTATTTATGATGTTTTTATTATGTAAAGCTTCTTTGCAACAATGCCAATTGTAAAAAGTGTTATACAAATTAGGAACTCGCTTTAATCCTGTACTAAGAACTAAAATAAGAAAGTAGTCAGTAGGGAGCTGAAATAATGTCAGATCACACACACACACACACACACACACACACACACACACACACAAACACACACACACACACACACACACACACACAC
>JBCNYH010000005.1:31812971-31821021 GCA_039654325.1 Tandanus tandanus | reverse complement strand
TACCTCTGATCACACCGCTGTACTCCACTCTACCTCTGATCACACCGCTGTACTCCACTCTACCTCTGATCACACCGCTGTACTCCACTCTTACTCCGATCACACCGCTTTACTCCACTCTACCTCTGATCACACCGCTGTACTTCACTCTTCCTCTGATCACACCGCTGTACTTCTTTCTACCTCTGATCACATCGCTGTACTCCACTCTACCTCTGATCACACCGCTGTACTCCACTCTTACTCACCCCTTATTATCATTTATTTCCTTATCAGTTCTTATTTATACTAAATAATATTAAATACACACTAATACATACTGTGTACCATTAATGGGTAAAAATGTGACATTCTTTAACAAATATAAAAATTCTGTGTTTGTTTTTGTGTGTGTGTGTGTGTGTGTGTGTGTGTGTTTGTGTGTTAGTTAATCAGTAGAAGAAAAACCCATTTTTCAAGTTTTTCAACTATGTGGGCTGCAGGGTGTCTGTTTTTTTTATCAAACACATACACACATTGAACATGCTTTTCGTGTGTGTAGGTTTATGTGTGTAGGAGGGTATATGCGGGCTGTGTGTGTGTGTGTGTGTGTGTGTTTTTGTGTGTGTTTAAAGAATAAAAAAACAGGCAGTGTTAACACGTGTAGGTGAGCTCTGACACACACACACACACACACACACACACACAAACATACATCCTGTGTGTTAAAGTGGTTCAGTATTAATGATGTTTAAATGAGATCATATATAATCTCTCTCTGTCTCTCTATCTAATTACATGTCTGTTGATTTACATGTTCATGTGGTGTAATGTCATGGGTTTTGTGTGTGTGTGTAGGTGACTTACAGAATGTGTGTTTTTGTTTTTATATCTTTCTCAATGTCCCCGTAATGAACATGGCCAGTGCTGAGATTCAATTCAGTATGAATTTTATTACATTTTAATTGTGTAGGTCTTCTAACAGTGAAGATTCTCACAGAGTAACAGAGTAAATACAACTGATTATGATTTTAAACATTTCTCTATAAACTCTACACATCCCTAATGCAGAAGCCCGCGGCGACGGTGGAAGGAAAAACTCCCTCAGACGACACGAGGAAGAAACCTTGACAGGAACCAGACTCAGAAGGAAACCCATCTTCATTTGGGTGAAACCAGATAAAAATACAAACCATGCAGCAGAAACTTCACTACAGTTTAACATGAAGTCGAGTTGGGTATCTTATAACTGTAATGGGAATCGTAGTCCTGAATCATTTCAGTAGAAGAGTTTATATCACCAGCAGTGAAAAGTCACCTTCACAGGTTCTGAGTGGATATTTAGGTCCATATGGATCATCATCAGCAGAGGCGAGGGGTACCAGTAGTAGCACATCAGGACAGATCACAGGATTCAGAGAGCAGAAGGATCAGGATCACTGGGATGTCAGAAGTAGCATGTGTACCTCAACAAAACACAGAGTGGACAGAAATATTTAAGGTTTTTATGGTTATGCAGAGAGTGCAAAATGTTTAAACTCAACTTCACCTGAGTGTTTTATAAACACACACACACACACACACACACACAGACACACACAGAGTAGGAATGTGGCAGCACTAGTTCTAAAGAATTTTATCACACATAGTGCATTTTCTCTCCAGTTCATCCTCATTTTTGCATCTTCTCACTCGCTCCTTCTCTCACTTTCTGTTCCTCCCATTTTCATTTTTTCTTTTCTATTTTTCTGCAGTTCGGTCCAGTTTCTGCTCTCTCTCTCTCTCTCTCTCACACACACACACACACACACACAACTGAAGAGAAACAAGATGCCGAGTGGTAAGTCTTACACACACAGTGTCCAAGTACAAGTGACTACAAACATTCTTTACCTTCATGTTTCTGGTTTTGTAGAGATGATTATTTATGATTCGTTTTAAAAGAATACAATTGTTTAAATAATAATGTGAAAATAATAAAAAGAAAACAGTAAAATACATTTTTAATGTATTTTTTTAAAATTATTAAAGCAGCTGGAGTCAGTTATAAAGACAGTTATAAAGGTAATGAGTGGAGTTTTTACAGTTATTATAGTTAACATTAAGAAAGAGAGAAACTTTTACATTGATTATTTCTATTTTTTTTTATTTAATATTTTAGTATACATGATTTAAACACTTTTGACACTTGTGATAATGAAGGAAGTAAACATGCCAAATATCTTGTTGCACAAAGTCTGTTCCATTTTATTTAATTTTATGTCATTTCATTTCTCATTGATACTTATGTCGTACTTGTTCATTGTGAAGTTGTCGGTGTGTTTCAGACGTGGATCGGCAAGCTGTTTTCCGCACCACGAAGGTCCGGACTGCTCTGCGTAAAGACAGCAGTTGGATCCACGAGAACGCCAAGGAACCGGAGGATCCACAACCATGGTACACTTACATAACACAACCATATAAATAACACAACTATACACATATATAAGAAAAACATCAGTAATTGATATCTGGCTGTTCCTGCATCTTTAGTAAATCTCCAGTCTTGGTTAATCACGCCTCTGTGGAATCCCATCTGATCGCTACCTCCACTACCCCCACCCCTAAAATTCCCACCTCACTGAGCCCCACCTCTGCTCAGGACACCCCCTGCTCTCCAGGATGGAAAGGGGAAAGGGGCAGCTCGTACGTGCTGTCAGCGCTGAGGAAGTTTGAGTAAGTGTTGAACTGTAGACGAGCCAAGCATCGCCACCAATCATTTCTCAACTTCTGCCGTAGCTCAGAAATAATTATTTCAGAAATAATAAATTTTTCACAAAAGGTGTTTGGGGATTGGATCTCATTAGTCAACCTTGATTAGCACTAAATACTTCATAAATATTACAAAAAGCATGAACATAATCAGACCCAGTACTGAACCCTGTGGTACACAATAATGAGTATTGATTATTTAAGCCATTTAGTAAATTAATAAAGTGCAGACTTCCTGTAGGCGGTACGTTGGTACTTCAACCACCGTCCTGTGTGTCCATGTTTATTTTATGGGATTATTACACTGTTCCTGGTCCATGAGTACCAGAATTCCAGAATTATCATTTTTATTCCTGTTGCTGGTGAAGAGGATATTTTTATATATGTATTTAATTTACATATTTTTTTTTCTTTATTTTATCTCAGAAATCTGGAGTCACCAGCAAGCTTGCCTGAGAAAAACAATTCCAGTTTGTCCAAAAGGTACATCACATTTCTGACATTTCTGACATTCCTGATATCAGGATAAAAATGGTATGAGCCTGAGTAATCATGTCTTGTTACTGTTAATATCAGTCCTGACAGTGTTTATTAAATATAAAAGTGATTCATCTGAATGAAAAGGTCGTGTGAAGGTTGTAAGAAGCCGAACATTTCACACGGTCTGGCAGTTCACTTGACTTTCCCAGACATGAAGTGTGAAGTTGTGTAATTGGCTCAGATTCTGAAAGCCTATCTGTGATATTTCTCCAAACTATTTAACAGAATTAATAGATTTGATAAATTTTGACTCCTGAGTGGTGCAACAGAAAATAATCCAGGCTCCATACCTCCAGCATTCGTGAGCAGAGGTCAAAGGAGTTATGACTGTCATGCCCTCAGTGGGAGGGGTATACTCCATCTCTCACCTGTCAATCACAGTAACACTGGCCAGTTGTGGGTGTCTGAGAGGTCATGTATGTGGAAGAAGGCGAACAGTGCTTTCTTTGTCTGGCTTCATGTGTCCACATGTGGTAGGTGCTGTAGGATGGTGGAGAGCTGGCAGGTGGGTAGGAAGTAACAGGTGAATAAACTGGAGGACTTCGACTTCAGAGCCAAGAGTGACAGAACCCACTAACTGCAATGTTTCTTATAATCATAATCATGTCTAGTGAACAATAGTGATGAAACATCTTACAAGTCATTACATACTGAGAAATATCTTCAAGAGTCAAGATCCTAAAGTCAAGGTTCCTGACATTAATCCCAACCCTCGGAGGTGACTAAAACTACAGGGTGTAAAGACCAGCCCACAGCTTCTGTAAATATTAACAATCAGAAAGTGCTAAAAGTTTCTAAACATTTTATTCCCTCCTCTCTCTTTCCACAAAGTGATTCCACACCTGGAGTTACAGCACCTGAAGTTACAGCACCTGAAGTTACAGCACCTGGAGTAATAACACCTGGAGTAACAACACCTGGAGTTACAGCACCTGAAGTAATAACACCTGGAGTAACAACACCTGGAGTAACAACACCTGGAGTAACAGCACCTGGAGTTACAGCACCTGGAGTTACAGCAGCTGGAGTTACAGCAGCTGGAGTTACAGCACCTGGAGTTACAGCACCTGAAGCAACAATACATGAAGTTACAGCACCTGAAGTAACAACACCTGGAGTAACAACACCTGGAGTAACAACACCTGGAGTAACAACACCTGGAGTAACAGCACCTGAAGTTACAGCACCTGGAATTACAGCACCTGAAGTTACAGCACCTGAAGCAACAATACATGAAGTTACAGCACCTGGAGTTACAGCACCTGAAGTTACAGCACCTGGAGTAACAACACCTGGAGTTACAGCACCTGGAGTTACAGCACCTGGAGTTACAGCACCTGGAGTTACAGCACCTGGAGTTACAGCAGCTGGAGTTACAGCACCTGGAGTTACAGCACCTGAAGCAACAATACATGAAGTAATAACACCTGAAGTAATAACACCTGGAGTAACAACACCTGGAGTTACAGCAGCTGGAGTTACAGCACCTGAAGCAACAATACATGAAGTTACAGCACCTGAAGTAATAACACCTGAAGTAATAACACCTGAAGTAATAACACCTGGAGTAACAACACCTGGAGTTACAGCACCTGGAGTTACAGCACCTGGAGTAACAATACATGAAGTAACAGCACCTGGAGTTGCAGCACCTGAAGTAACGACACCTGAAGTTGCAGCACCTGGAGTTACAGCACCTGGAGTAACAATACATGAAGTAACGACACCTGAAGTTGCAGCACCTGGAGTTACAGCACCTGAAGTTACAGCACATGAAGTAACGACACCTGGAGTTACAGCACCTGGAGTTACAGGACCTGAAGCAACAATACAAGAAGTAACGACACCTGAAGTTGCAGCACCTGAAGTTGCAATACATGAAGTTACAGCACCTGAAGTTACAGCACCTGAAGTTACAGCACCTGAAGTTACAGCACCTGAAGTTGCAATACATGAAGTTACAGCACCTGAAGTTACAGCACCTGAAGTTACAGCACCTGAAGTTGCAATACATGAAGTTACAGCACCTGAAGTTACAGCACCTGAAGTTACAGCACCTGAAGTTGCAGCACCTGAAGTTGCAGCACCTGAAGTTGCAGCACCTGAAGTTACAGCACCTGAAGTTACAGCACCTGAAGTTACAGCACCTGAAGTTACAGCACCTGAAGTTACAGCACCTGAAGTTGCAGCACCTGAAGTTACAGCACCTGAAGTTGCAGCACCTGAAGTAACGACACCTGAAGTAACGACATCTGAAGTTGAGTCATGTGAAGCACTTACAGCTGAGGTACCTGTAACTGAATCATCTGTAGCACTTGTACCTGAGCAGCCTGTGTTTGAAAAAGTGAAAGAAACACTTGAAGCACCCGTACCTGTCTCTACAACACATCTGGTTAAAGGAACACTTCAAACTGAGTGAGTCAGTCATTTTACACTTACATTAAATATAAAAGTGTTCAAAGTAACGCACTTTAAATCTTGTCAGCATGTTTGATCATGCGACTTTACATTCTTCGTCTCTGCTCTTTCGATAGCGATGTTGCTAAGGTGCTGTGTTCCTTCTGTAAGAAAGTTGTGGAAGGTAATGAGAAGATTTCAGTGAACATTCCTCCAATCAGCTGCCATGTGGACTGCTTTAAGGTAAACACATCTCGCTATCTACCTATTTATCTCTCTGTCTGTCAGTGTAATTATTTGTGTCTATCTATTTATTTGTCATATTACATGTCTGTTCATTTATATGTTAATTTGGTGTGATGTCACGTGTGTGTGTGTGTGTGTGTGTGTGTGTGTACAGTGTACTATGTGTGCTAAACCGCTAGGTGACTTGATGTCCCTCATGTTCCACCATTGTGGGAAGATTTACTGCAGGAAATGCTTTGATGTTGTGTTCGACAGCAACTAAACCATCACCATGGCAACAGGAGAACAGTTATATGTTTAATCTGTCTATTACTTATTTTTTCTTTTTTTCATTTCCTCAATAGATTGATTCAGAAATATAAAATGTGTGTAAGTGACTGTGTGTAATTGTGTTTGTGTGTGTGATTGTGTGTGTGTGTGTGTGTGTGTGTGATATTGTGTGTTGTGTGTGTGTGATTGTGTGTTTGTGTGTGTATGTTGTGTGTATGATTGTGTGTGTGATATTGTGTGTTTGTGTGTGTATGTTGTGTGTGTGTGATATTGTGTGTGTGTGTGATTGTGTGTGTATGTTGTGTGTGTGTGTGTGATATTGTGTGTTTGTGTTGTGTGTGACTGCGTTAATCCTTTGTCATGTAATTAGTTGTTATTTTTAAGCCTCATTTGAAGAATATTGTAAAAAAAAAAAAAAAAATTTTTTTTATCTTTAATCTGTTTGAATAGAAAAAATTAATACAAAAACAGGAGAGAGAGAAAGAGAGATTAAATAAATACAGAATCAGTTGGATTAAATGTGTGTTTATTGCGCAATGTTTGCAGTTTACAGCGTAACACACACACAGTTGTGAAGCTGTGAAACCCACACCGTGTAATTGAACATATACAGTGGGTATTACTGTTACACTTTTATTTATTAATATTAAAACAATGATGTAGCACCACTGGAGAACACACACACACACACACACACACACACACACACACACACACACAGTAAAAGAGTTGTGTGTTAGAAATTTGCACATTCAAGTTAATTTAAATTCGAAACTACTAAATAAGGAATGTTTTGAAACCTGTTAATGTGTGTGTGTTTGTGTCAGAGAGAGAGAGAGAGAGAGAGAGAGAGAGATGTAAAGCTGGATATATAAATGAAAGAAGAGCTAAATCAAGGGATAGAAACATGGATCAAGAGAGAGCATTAGAATAAAATGGAAACAGTGATAGAGAGAGAGAGTGAGAGTGGTTAGAGATTAAGAAAGAGAGAGAGACTGGTGAGAGAGAGACTGGTAAGAGTGAGAGAGAGAGAGGTGGAGAGAGACTGGTGAGAGTGAGTGAGAGAGCGAGGAACAGAGAGAGAGAGATAGAGACTGGTGAGTGAGAGAGACAGAGAGAGACACAGGTGAGAGAGTGAGAGAGAGGACAGAGACAGAAACGGCAGGAAAAAGAAGACAGAGGAAAAAGAGTGGATGTTTAAAGATGCTGTGAAAGGATGGAGGAAGAGCTAGAAGCAGAGAGATGTGATGATGAAATGATGAAGGAGAGAGGCTCCGCTCCCTGCTTTATGTTGATTGGTTAGGAGTTACTTCACTCTTCACCTCTACTTCACTCTCTGTCAGTCAGGTTAATCTCTCTGTTGATGTTTATTATATTTGCTTGTTTTTCAATTCATGCTTTAGCGAATCCCCTATGGACATGGTCGTCTTGACAACGCAACAGCATGCAGAGCAGCATGCATCAGAGAGGAGACATGTTGCCTAGCAACAGCACACCTAACTATGCTGTGCCTAGCAACGGATCCCTTTACTGCCGAGAAACCTCAGAACAGCGTAGTTATAGGTGGTGGCTATGATATAGAGGATCTAGAGAGAGGAGACAGAGACAGGAGAGAGAGACAGGAAAGAAAGACAGGACAGAGACCAGAGAGACACAGGAGGCAGAAAAGGTTAGGTCCAGCAGGTCTAGGTAATGACCAGGTAATAGATGAAAGGTCACTCACCAGACCAAGCAGTGTGACTCCTGCTCCAGCGAAGGCAGTGATGTAAAGGTCATAGGTCATGTAGAACTGACCACACACACACACAAGAGAACGCACTTACAGTTTGATACATATGACCGTGTGTGTGTGTGTGTGTGTGTGTGT